>OX463765.1:12875546-13305686 GCA_949825005.1 Gasteruption jaculator | reverse complement strand
TTGTTATAATTACAATATTCATTGATTTTTCAAAAATACCAATTTTATTCACTTTATAAAATTTACATTATTCTGTTAACCGTGCTTTATAGCAAGAACTAGGGCCTTTGGATTTTCGTCTTGAATTGCTGCTCTACATCGTGCGACTGTATTTGTTGTAGCTTTCCCGACTGAAATATCAAATTTTACAATAACATTAATAATGCAGGTGTGAAGTACGAAGGCTGTGAAATTTACTATAACATTTTTTCCACTGTTTTTCTTTTTACTGAAAGTTTGATTAATTTGAACTATTTTTTACAAATTAAAAAGAATTTACCTCTAAATCTAGCAGCGTGTTGCACTCCGATATTTAATTCTTTTAGCATAGCTGCAAGTTCGCGATAACTGCTGGCTCTAATTTCGTGCTCCTTCGATAAATCGGCGTTTATCGCTTTCAATTGGTTTAATCGTTTTTAATATCTGCGACATTACCCAGGATCCTTGCATCTTCCAATCGCACGACCAAGTCTTTGAGAAGATTCGATCCCCCAGCAGCTTCGGCTTCCAGTCTTGCCTTCCACTTCCTTTAAACCTGTGTTGTACAAAATTATTCGATTTGCTAGAGTTTTTGCTGGGGTAAACCAATATTAAAGTTTTCCCAATCATTTTATCATCCAGTATTTTCTTTTCCCTGAAAAAAAAGGGATTTTTCCAATCAAATATTCGTTTTGTATCTGTACCTTTAACTTTTTCCAGAACTTCGATCATTCTTTTTTCTTCCGCCGGAAAATTAGCCTCAGACGACAATTCCCCGAGACCCAAATACGAACATAAAGATTGCACCACGTCTCCTGCGAATTCTGGATCTTCCGTTAAAAGCACGATTTTTGCAGATTTCATAGCAGTCAGGCAATGTATTTTCTCATCTCTCAAACATCGAAGCCAGAGTTCAAGATTTCCGGCGTTTGGTCCATCGTTGTGGACATCCAATTCGTCGTCCATTATTAAGCTTTGGTTCAACCAGAGAGCTATCCTTTGTGGTCTTTCTGCAACCTTTGGAAAGGCCGACATGAATATTATAAGATTATAATACGTGAAGACGAATATTATAATAATAACATTATACGATTATAATATTACCACATACAGCTGATAGAAAAATATGTTTGTTTATTATTACCTCGATTATCAAACCGCTGTTGTTTTTTCAGGCTTCAGGTATCTCGGTAGGAACTGCTATAATCTGGTTACCAGATTATAGCAGTTATTATAGCTCAAAGAAGAAATGAAGGAAAGGGATCGAATTCGAAAATGCTGGCGAAAATACGGTACCATTGCTCTTCATGTGAAGTATAAGTCCATCCGTAATCGGGTAAAAGAAAGAATTTTCAAAGCTAAAAAGCTCTATTATAATACAGTTTTCGATAACCTCTTCAATGCAAAGGAAGTTTTCGGACACCTTGGAAAATTGGGTTTAATTATTAAACCCAATTTATTAAACTTTAATAAAACGCAAAGACCCTCAAGCTAGACTTCTGGTTCCGGCTGAGGCAATTATTACCCATTTCTCAAGTGTCGGTGTTCATCGCAGCACAACACACGATACTATATATATAGGTGAACCGGAGTATAGAGACAATAAATTCTACTTTTCTGAGCCTTCTTTAAAGGACGTCACGACGGCCATTTTGTCATCCAAATCTATCGCCCTAGGAGTTGATGGTTTGTCCATCTTGGACATAAAAAGAGCGCTACTGGCCCTCTACCCTATCCTTCTCCATGTCTTCTCATTCTCACTCATGAATGGTGTCTTTCCTACCCTATGGAAGTCTGCTGTCTTCTGTCCCATCCCTAAAATTAAATCTCCATCGTCGTGCAACGACTACAGACTTATTTCAATTCTGTGCTCTCTATAAAAAATTCTTGAGAAACTTGTCACTATTCAGGTTACTCATTTCATGGAAAAACATGATCTTTTGGATACTTTCCAATCTGCGTACAAAAAGCATCATAGTACTCAAACTGCCCTCATCAGAATTCTAGATGATGTTAGACTAGCAACTGAACATAGGAAGGTGACCGTACTCATATTTTTCGACTTCTCTAAGGCATTCGACAGGGTTGATCACTCTATCTTAATTGAATCCTTAAGAGCTCTCAATTTCTCCAGGTCCGTCCTTGAATGGTTCTGCTCATACCTCACTGGTAGACGTCAGGCAGTTAGATAGAGATTCAGATGGTACTCTCTCATCCTGGAAGGAACTTTCCTCAGGTGTTCCCCAAGGCTCTGTCCTTGGACCCCTGTTATTTTCTTTATATGTTTCAGGAATCAATAAAACTTTGAAGCACTGCAAATACAACTTCTATGCGGATGACCTTCAAATCTACTTGGAATCGGATCCTTACAATCTCGCGGAAACCATCACCAAGATCAACGACAATGTAGCTGCCATATGTGCGAATACACCTTATAACTACATTGGTCTTCCCCCATCTTGATTACTGTTGCGTCATCTTACAAAATATTACAAAGGAACAGAACCAAATTTTGCAGAGAGCTCTCAATTCTTGTATCAGATTCATTTTTTACCTTAGTAGAGATGAACATGTGACGCTTTACTTGTACAAACTAGGGTGGCTGAGAGTGGATGAAAGACGGAAATATTTCACTTGTAATCAAATCTATTCAGTTTTACAAAAGCAGCGTCCTTTGTATCTTGCTCAGCTGTTCACTTTCCGCAATGAAGTAATTAGCAAAAATACTAGAACTGATTCCACGACACTTAAACTGCCCCCGTTTCGTACTGAAATTTTCAAAGCTTCTTTTACTTGTTCTGCTGGGGAGCTGTGGAACAGTCTCCCGGTTACACTTAGAAAACAGCCTTCATATGCTGATTTTAAAAGAATGCTGTATTCATTTATTACCTCCTCTAGGGACCAAACGTGAATCTGCAATGCAAATCTTTTTCTTGCGTTACTCTCTTTTATTTTATCCACTTTATTTTATTATTTATATAATCTATTTCTAATCTTCTATTATATTGTAAATCTCTTTTCTCCGTTTATATTTGTTTGTTATTTATATACTATCATGTTGTTTGTTATCGTTAACTATTTTTATTCTTTGGAGCCTACGGCAATTATACTCCAATCAGAATATTCTGTACATATGGTTTCGCGCTTTAGGGGACTAGTCCCAGAGCGCTTTAATAAATGACTCTTATTATTATTATTGATATTATTATCTAATAATTTGATTCAGTATTAGAAGGGTGCCTCCAGAATCTGGGACACGCTGAGTCTACTGTTGGAGGCTATCTTTTGATGACCTAATGATCTTGTTTGATTCGACCGAACGGTACGAGTGCAACGTGCATTCGCAATTGTTATATTTTTTTAATTGAACTATGCATTTTTTTGAAATAAAAAGAATCCTCTCGTTAAACCGTAGATGGAAGTATCGAGGTAAGGTTGTTTAAAATACAATACTTGTATTCAATGTTCGAATCTTCGTGTTGAAATAGGATTCGTTTTAATTAATGACACGTAGAATGGAGTTATAGTCCGGGAGGCAGCGTTGCATTTTTGATGGTGATTTTAGGTCGATCAATTCTAAGCAAAATCGATTGTTTAAATATGTATAACACTCGAATCAAGAGTCAGCAGGCTCACCAGGGGTGGACCGGGTAATTAGAAAAAATTCTATTATGTAGAAAAAAAAATCCAAAAATGTTTTTTGAAAATTCATACACGGTTTTCTTAAATGAAAATAATAATAGACACAATAGTCAGCAGGAAAGATCGCGGTGGATTATACGTCAGCAGTTATAATCCCCCTGCTGACGGCCTTGCCCCCATCGGATTTTCTACTGACTTTTTTGGTTAACATAAATAGCTTTTTTTAACATAAATAGCTATTTGTATGAGTTTCATTCGATATGAATTGAATCGGAATTGAATTTTTTGTTATTCAAATCCATATTTATCCCGCTGACGTATAATCCACCACAATCTTTCCTGCTGACTATTGTTTTTATTATTATTTTCATCTAAAAACACGGTGTATGGATTTTCAGACGATCCAGAAAACATTTTTCGATTTTTTTTTTCTACAATATAAAATAGAAATTTTCTAATCACCCGGTCCACCGTGATTAGACTTGCTGTCGTTCTAATTATTGAACGGCTACTTATGAACAATAAATTTTAATGTGAATCAATCGACTTAAAATGATTATGTCATTTACGATGCTGCCTCCCGGACTATTAAACTAATTGTGCGAGATTAATTACTGCCCAACCGAAGAATGCAGTGAAAAATGCGAGCAATCGAGCAATAAAATCTTACGATGCTTAAGTCACCTATAAAAATAAAAGTATATTATTTTCCTTCTTATTTCGTTAATTGTACGATGCATTTTTTAATGACGAGTTAGTAAAAGTATTACTAAACATTAACCCACTTGACTTTTTCGAATTCCTAGTGCATTGTACAATGTAAAAGGATTTAAAAAATACATTTAATATAATATTTACCCTGCGAATACTATTAATATTTTATACTTACTAATATTTTACTACCGTGTGTTGATAATACTATAAATAATAATCTCATTACATCGAAATTTCTTGATGCATTGTATAATATAATAAACAAAATTTTTAGAAAATCTTTTAAATCTTTTAGGTAAGCAAGTCCCCTTCAGCTCTGACGAAATGAATTTTTCAAAATCATTCTTTTAATCAGATATAAAATAAATTATTCTCTTTATTTTTCCGTCAAGCTACTCCTAAATGGACGCAAATAAGCAATGACCTGTTAACCTATTAGGATTTCCGTATGGGTTGACATGTCATTGCTCATTTGCGTCCAAATGATGCAATTTGTAAATTCGTAACACTTTGAAATTATAATATAGCAACTAGCACTTCCTTCGAAGAAACTTATGAATTGTAAAATGCATGGAAAATGGTGAGAATGTGAAATGCAAATGTGAGGGAATAGTAAGCGATCTATGAGGTTGCTTTATTTGAGAAACTTAGTGTTTTTGCATTAGTGAATAAACGATATAAAAGAGAATGAATCTCGGATTTTTTCATCATTAACGCTACCCGTTAAAGTGCAATATCACCATCGGAAATGACAGCTTTGCCAGAGGGAAAATTAGATGAAAGTATTGAAAAGAAAGTAACGAAGAAAAGTTTGGGATTATTTCAGTTCCGAACGCCAGTGGTGTGGCCTAACGTTGTCCTGTTTCTATCTGGTCACGTCCTTCTAGTGTACGCTTTGGCAAATCCCCACATATGGACATTTAAATTTGTACTATGGAGTAAGTAAAACCAGGAGTGGCTACATAAATCATAAACTCCCTTATTGTTGCTTCTACCGTCATAAACATCCAATCTGGTAAAGTGACAAATGCTAAAGTTATAAACAATATTACTAAATTATATTTCTTTTGGAAAAAATAGATCTTATATATTCGTACCTACCTTAGGATTTATCTTACTACCTCTGCCTCATAATCATAGTAGCAGCAGATATCGCGTTTAAATATTTACTTGCCACTATTATTATGGGATAAAGGTATATATTTTATATATTTACCATAAATGTTAATCGGGCCTCTGCATATAATAAAATATATTGAAATGTCGATTCCTTTATAGAAAAATACAGTAGCAATCATATTAAATCGACAATTCTTATGTTTGCTGGCATATCCCTACGTTTGTTATTCTACAGTCATATCGATTTTCTCAAACTTTCACATATAAATTTACGCCATTTCATGTTTTCTTTTATTTTCCCGTTAACATTTGGCTTTATATATTATAATTGGTTTTTTAAAAACATTATACTGAGAAAATTACTTGCCGCCAATGTATTACATTGATTAAATAAACCGTCAAAATAAAAAAAACTTATGTAACAATCTTCAGTGGCGCTGAATCGGGAATTATCTTAGAATTGGTTAAACAGGGTACAGTTTAGAAATGCTTTAATTTATTTTCCGTAACTGCATAAGTAGTAACATTGAAGTTCTTTACAGTTCTCTTCATACACGAACTCGGAGCATTTGGAACAACAGCTGGTGCTCACAGATTATTTACACATCGCTCGTACAAAGCAAAATGGCCCCTCAGAGCTTTCCTTTTAGCTTGCTTTTACACTTCTGGACAAGTATGCATGTTTGTCGCATTTGCTTTGATTTCTCGTCAACGATTTAACCAATTAACTAGATTTAATTAATTAGAGTGATATATGGGCTCTCCTTGATTTTTATAGCACCGGAATGTCATTAAAAATTACCCGTTTTTATTTTCCATTCAGAATAAGTTATACGATTGGGTACGAGACCATCGGGTGCACCACAAATTTTCGGATACCGATGCTGATCCCCATAATGCTTCACGTGGCTTTTTTTACGCACATATTGGCTGGCTGATGTTAAAAAAACATCCGGAGGTATTGAAAAAGGGAGCTGCAATTGACATGAGCGATATCGTTTCAGATCCAGTTATTCAGTTCGGAGAAAAGTAATTCAATAAGTTTTTATTTATCAATTTATTTATTTCAAAGATTGGGCTGTTTTGAAAAGTTCCAGGAATTTTGAAGAATTTGCGAATGTTAAAAGTTTATATTTTTTATATCACATTATTATTTTGAAATTGCTCATGTCCCCACATCGAGAGGTGACAAAATGCCACGTCACAGCATCAAACATGTTTTCTCATTTTTTTTCTCTTCTTTTCTGTCTTCAGATATTTCTTGCCAATACGAACTCTGTTAAGCATAGTTTTTCCAGCTCTCGTACCCGTTATCTTTTTTAATATGATATTGTTTGACGCGTTAATGCTCGTATTGTCTTCGCAATTTTTGGGTTATCACAGAATTTGGTGTGTCAACAGTTTCGCACATTTTTACGGATACAAACCATTTGATGAGTAAGTATTTGATCTGATAAACTGTAGATTGCAAATTATAACCTAAGACCGAATAAAATTAAACCTTGCAAAGGAGGGTTTTAATAGCATGTAACGATTTTTTTCAACGTTCCAATTAATGACAGCAAATGTCTATTATTCTAATAATTATTTATTATCTTTATTATTATTTGTATATAATTTCGAAACACTTTACTCCTATTATTAGTACCACTTACTATTGTTTATTATTTTACAAGAGTTTCACTTTTGAATCATTTTTACAATTTTTCAACGTTTAAAAATGCTACAATTACCTGTAAAAATACAATTCTGAGTAATAGTATTTTAGATAAAAGAACCGAATTTTCGGTTAAAACGTTTACGCCTTGTATTGAATCTGCAAAATTCAACTGGTTTTTTTTCCTATCTTCTATCATTTATATGCATGCAATTTCCGTTTATATATATATATATATATATATATATATACTACAGTATATACTATATATATATATATATATATATTTTTTTTTTTTTTTAATAACTGAAGTAAATATCTGGCAACCATTCAATTATTATATAACAGCTCGAAACGTTTGAAATCAATAGACCGATTTTCCACGGATTATCGGCCATCAAAGGAATTTTGCTTTGAAGGCCGGTAATTTTTCCCTATCAAGTTTTGTCTCATAATATTTAGATCCAAATGTTGACTCCCTGAAAGGCACCTTCCAAAAATTGAGATTGAGGTGCACACGTTTTAGAAACACCAATATTCTTTCTTTTCAGGTCAATATATCCTACTGAAAACGGAATTGTCTCCTTCTTCACTATGGGTGAAGGATGGCATAACTATCACCACGTCTTCCCGTGGGATTACAGGGCTGCTGAAATATCGGGCCGTTTTATGTTGAACAGGACTACATTTTTTCTAGAAATGTTTGAGAAAATGGGATGGGCGTATGACCTAAAAAAACCGTCAACGAAAATGGTCGAGAAAGCTATCGCCAACAGAGGTGATGGAAGTCATGCCAGAATTTCCGAAATCAGTGAATCCAAAATTAACTAAACTGATACAAACCAAATTTTAAATTCATAATGATCAAGGATGTTGATCTCTTTCTGGGGTCTTATATGATCCTTCAAATACGCTATTATATAGTAGCAGGTCACACACCCATAGATCCGAAATTGGATCCGTTTCAAGCTGGAACTGTGAGTTAGCAAATCGTACAGTAAAACAATGTGATAACTTAATAACACGAAAACGTTATACCACTTCACTCGCGTCTAAAACTGGAAAAATCCGAGATTTGTCATTGTCACGTTTTTCTCTATATTTTCAGTGAATTGCCCGTTGGCTGAAACTATTATTGTTTTGCAACGAACGAAACACCACAGCGAACAGCAATTTCTTTTAAGCTTTTTGGAAGCTCCCAGGGAGTTTCCAAAAATCTACATTCTTCACCCTTCTACATTTAGATTGGAAACTCCCAGGGAGTTAAGTACCAGACTACATTTCATCGGGATAATCTCTACTTATTTACTTCATTTGTAAATATTTACCAATACGTCGTTAAACCAGAAGAAATAATAACACCTAAAAATTTAATATGTAAAGTATCGCGACTAAGGAAACAACCCAAACCATGTTCAAATTTAGATTTTTTTTTGTTTTTTCTCTTTCTCACTAGTGCCCGTTAAAGGGAAATCCTCGAGCAAAATAAATAGGGACTTAAGGAGAAGGGCAATTTGGCTGTTCGTGAGGTGCCTCGATAATTCCAGGGTTCCCCTCATTAATTATCCGAAATTAGAATTAATTATAATAAAGCAGCTAACAGCTCCTAAGAAAAAAGAAAGCGATTCAAAATTGGTGAGAATGTTGAATGCAAATGCCAGCGAACAATAAGCGACCTATGAACTTGTATTAATCCACGATGATTTAATCAGTTTTAACTAAGGAGTTCATTCGATGTTTAAAAGTTACGATTGAGAGATTTTATATTCACGCATTAATTATTAAATGGTATAAAAGAGAATGACTCTAGCATTTATTCATCATTAACACTGCCGGTTAAATGACCCTTCACTGTAACAATCGCACAAAGTATGAGGTAGAATCTGCAAAAGAAATTGCTGTTCGACATTTGAGTGGTGTTTCGTTCGTTGCAAAACAATGACAGTTTCAGCCAACGAGCAATTAACTGAAAATATGGAGAAAAACGTGACAATGAAAAATCTCGGATTTTTTCAGTTCCAGGCGCGAGTGAAGTGGTATAACGTTTTCGTGTTGTTAAGTTATCACATTGTTTTACTATACGTTTTGCTGACTCACAGTTTATGGGAACTTAAGTGGTTACTTTTATGGGGTGAGTGTAGAAAATTCAATGTTTGAGTTGCAGTTTTAGGATTTTATTTTGAAAATTTTTCAAATATCGTTAAGAATTGTTACCTTTAGCAGAAAAAAGGTATCTTTGCTTCAGAGAGGATCGTAAAACTAGTTTCCATGTTAAATTTCTTAAGTGGGAACATAATTAAAAAGGAGACCAAATTGAAAAAGGTACCGCTTTTTAAGGTCCTCGCCTGTTCCAGCTTGAAACGGATCCAATTCCAGATCGATTGGGGTGTGACCTGCTATTATACAGTAGTGTATTTTAAGGATCATATAGGGCCCCGACAAGAGATCGACATCCTCGATCATTTTGAATTTAAAATTATATCGTACTTTATAGAAAACAATAAAAAACGGTGTTAGAAGGAAATTTATGGTAGTCATGACTTCTATCCTAGAAACAAAATGTATTTTAGATTGATCTTGAAGTTTTGCGAACCTATAAGGTTATTTTTTCTAATTATTATAATAATAATTAGAAAAATGCAAAGTAAATAAAGAAAATTCTAGCAAAATAAAAAATCGACATAAATTCTACGTATTTTTTCTGAAAGATCTTCCTTTCCTGTATATACTTAACGGCACTCTACTGGTCAGTAGTAATGTGTATTGTTATTTCCAAAATAAAACATTGAAATTTCCAGACACTTTATATTTTATTAAAACTTCATTGAAATAATAATTGGAGTTCACAAGTATGTGTAAAGAATGCAATATACATTTATAGCGAAAGTAATTGCAAAGTACATAGGATTATTTAATTATTAATTTATTATTTATCAACTAAATGTAAAGTTAATAAATAATAAATTAAATTCTTTATGGGAAAATAATGCAATTGAGAAACAAACTGATGAAAATATACAATCTGATGGAGTGGTAGATAATAAAGTTACAATTTATATTGCTAAAATATATTTTTTTCGCAAAGGATATAGACCTTACACCCATTTATATCTATCTGAAAATACATTCTACCATATTTACTATAAATTTTAATTGGACATCTGGATATATTGAAATATTTTGGAAAGTCTCATTTTTCATAGAAAATAACCGTAGCAGTTCTAGTATGTAATCTTATGCATGTGGGTATTTTTCTATATAACATTTTACACTACATTCATGCACATATTTTTGTATATATATATTTTCGCCATCGGGGAAGACTGAAGAAAAATCCGTGATAGGCTTCACAGAACGATTACTGTTATTAATAATATTTAATTTTTTTCGTGTTTTAATTTTCTCTTTAACTTTTGGGTTTGTATAAGTTTACGTATTTTCAAAATTATGCATTTCTTTCAATCCATTTTCCATCACTGCAAAAGTAGCAACTTGCCATTTTTTCCAGCTATTCTATTCCACGAATTCCAAGGATTCGGATCGACAGCTGGAGCTCACAGATTTTTCACACATCGCTCATTCAAAGCCAAGTGACCCCTCAGAGCTTTCCTTTTAGCTTGCTTTTACGCTTCAGGACAGGTGCGTTTGCAGTATTTACTTTGATGTCTCATTAACGAATTAATTGACTAGCCAGATTTAATTAGCGAGAGTAATATATGGACCCTTCCTGGTTTTCAAAGCGTCGGGATGCAACTGAAATATCGCCCGTTTTTATTTTCCATTCAGAATAGATTATACGATTGGGTACGAGACCATCGAGTGCACCATAAATTTTCGGAAACCGATGCAGATCCACATAATGCCAAACGTGGTCTTTTTTTCTCACATATGGGGTGGCTGATGTTAAAAAAACATCCGGAAGTGGTGAAAAAAGGATCTGCAATTGATATGAGCGATATCGTTTCAGATCCTGTCGTTCAGTTCGGAGAAAAGTAATTAAATAACTGTCTTTTCATTTACATGCCTTTTGCTCATTTCAAAGATTGGACTGTTTCGAAAAGTTCCAGAAATTTTGAAGAATTTGCGAAACTTAAAAGTTTATATTTGTTATATTACATTATTATTTTGAAATTGCTCATAAAGCCTCTAGGAAATTTCTACAATTTTTCTTTAAAAAATCGTAAAATTGAAATTAGTCGAACCTGAAAATGCATGAAACATGTTTTACTCATTTTTTTCTTCTCTTTTCTGTTTTCAGGTATTTCTGGCCAATACGAATTCTGTTAGCCATAATTGTTCCAGTTGTCGTACCTGTTATCTTTTAGAATGAAAATTTGTCGACATCAGCAATGTTCATGTTATCTGTCCAAGTTATAGCTTATCACAGAGTCTGGTCTGTCAACAGTTTCGCACATTATTACGGATATAAACCATTTGACAAGTAAGTATCTCTTCGGATAAACTGTAAAATGCGAATTACTATCTAATCCTGGTTCAAATACAAATTGAACCAGTATTTTTATTTTTATTATTATTATTATTATAAGAATGTTCCCCCAAACCTTCAACACAATTTTCACAAATATTCATAAAATTTTTCCCACAATTTTCTCGAAAAAAGTTTTGACTCATGACATTTAATGCTGCATGTTCGTTCCCTAATAGGCATCTTTAAAAAAAATATGATTGAGATGCAAACGAATCTGAAATAGCAATATTCTTTTTTTTCAGGTCAATATATCCTGCTGAAAACAGAATTGTCTCCTTCTTAGCTATGGGTGAATGATGGCATAACTATCACCATGTCTTCCCGTGGGATTACAGGACTGCTGAAATATCGGGACCTTTTCTTATGAACAGATCTGGTTTTTTTATAGAAATGTTTGCGAATTTGGGTTGGGCGTACCATCTAAAAAAACCGTCGACGGAAATGATCAAGAAAACTATTGCCAACAGAGGTGATGGAAGTCCTGCCAGAATTTTCGAAATCAGTGAACCCAAAATTAATTAAATGCTGGATCTTTGGAAAAAGTATCGCCAATTGCCAAAATTTTAGGCCACATGTTATTATTGCGGTAGTAGTTACCAAAATATAGAAATATATATATATATAGGTATATATGCAAGTAATGACTAGCATTCAACTTGACACGTGAATATTGTCTCTGGAGCTACATTAGTCTCCACAGAGTAAGATAGCAATTAAGAAAGAAACGGGAGGTCATGTCCCGTTGAAGAAGTGAAAGATCAACAATTAATTCCACGTCATAATATACGATTAATTGAATTATTATCGTAACTTATTAATACGATAAATCGCGCTGCGATCCACTCAGAATGAATACACATGTTGATTTTGTCCGTTTGTTCTACTTCGTACATCTTGACTCACCATAAAACCACACACGATGACAACGACAACAATAAAAACAACAACATTAACAACAACGGGTCTATTATTGGATAAGAAGACCGATATGGCTGAGGCTATTTATGTCTGGCTTTTGTCCGAAATATCAGCAACGATTAAATAATATCTGTGTGAGGGCAACAAGATACGAGCCGAGTGCTACACGTGCTTGCATCTGCCAAGTTAAATCATCGGTTACAAAGTAATTCAGTCGTTATCAGTTATTTTTACTCTAATCGTTAAATACTTTTTCGGATGAGTAGTTATCCCTGGACCAGTGGCTACCGTTGTTTGCAGATGGATGCATAGTAGCAGTTGGAAAAGAAATCAATTTTCTGCATTTTAATTTTCCACTATTGAGATTTAAAAAACGATATTTCAAAGTGATGGGTACATAATAATAACATTTGAAAAATGGAAATCCGAAATGTAAAAAACTTTTATATAATTTTTGAAAAATACTCTCTTACTTATAAGCAATTGATTTTTTAAGAAACTAAAAGTGACACACAATCAAGAAAATTAGGTATTGTTCTTGGCAGAGACCCTCTTTTTTATTTGAAGTTTCACTACATTTCCAGTTGCCAATTTCAGAAATTCTTATTAATTACAATATTAATTGATTTCCAAAAATACCAATTTTATTCACTTTATAAAATTTACATTATTCTGTTAACCGTGCTTTATAGCAAGAACTAGGGCCTTTGGATTTTCGTCTTGAATTGCTGCTCTACATCGTGCGACTGCATTTGTTGCAGCTTTCCCGACTGAAATATCAAATTTTAAAATAACATTAATAATGCAGGTGTGAAGAACAAAGGCTGTGAAATTTACTATAAAATTTTTTCCAGTGTATTTCTTTTTACTGAAAGTTTGATTAATTTGAACTATTTTGTACCAAATTAAAAAGATTATTTACCTCTAAATCTAGCAGCGTGTTGCACTCCGATATTTAATTCCTTTAACGTAGCTGCAAGTTCGCGATAACTGCTGGCTCTAATTTCGTGCTCCCTCGATAAATCGGCGTTTATCGCTTTCAATTGGCTTAATCGTTTTTTAATATCTGCGACATTACCCAGGATCCTTGCATCTTCCAATCGCACGACCAAGTCTTTGAGAAGATTCGATCCGCCAGCAGCTTCGGCTTCCAGTCTTGCTTCCACTTCCTTTAAACCTGTGTTGTACAAAATTATTCGATTTGCTAGAGTTTTTGCTAGGGTAAACCAATATTCAAATTTTCCCAATCATTTTATCATCCAGTATTTTCTTTTCCCTGAAAAAAAAGGGATTTTTCCAATCAAATATTCCTTTTGTGTCTGTACCTTTAACTTTTTCCAGAACCTCGATCATTCTTTTTTCTTCCGCCGGAAAATTAGCCTCAGACGACAATTCCCCCAGACCCAAATACGAACATAAAGATTGCACCACGTCTCCTGCGAATTCTGGATCTTCCGTTAAAAGCACGACTTTTCCAGAGTTCATAGCAGTCAGGCAATGTATTTTCTCATCTCTCAAACATCGAAGCCAGAGTTCGAGATTTCCGGCGTTTGGTCCATCGTTGTGGACATCCAATTCGTCGTCCATTATTAAGCTTTGGTTCAACCAGAGAGCTATCCTTTGTGGTCTTTCTGCAACCTTCGAGAATGCAGAGATGAATATTATAAGATTATAATACGTGAAAACGAATATTATAATAATAACATTATATGATTATAATATTACCACATACAGCCGATAGAAAAATATGTTTGTTTATTATTACCTCGATTATCAAACCGCTGTTGTTTTTTAAGGCTTCAGGTATCTCGGTGGGAACTGCTATAATTTGGTACATGGCGAATCGAGGTAACTGCCGTGTCATTTCGAAAACCTAGAAGCAAAAATTGCAATTAAACGTAGTAATAGCACTGTAGTAGTTAATTATTATACCCAAGCCAATCGCTATAGCCAAATGCACCTGCATTAAATCTGCACCAGGCGGGCCGATGCACGTCTTCACGTGGATATCGACTGGTCCATTTTTCGGAGGTCGCAATGCAATTTCTAATTCGCCCGTTGGCCTTGCAGGATGTGTAACGTGAGTTTCACCTTCAAAAACGCCCTCGGCAAAAATCACCGCGCAATATACCTAAAAATTACAAATCAGACGTTTTTTTAAGGTAACGTTTTTCCGTAGAAAATTCAAAACAGGTAGATAATAAATTTACTACCTACAACGCTGTTCTACTTTCTATTTCTTCAAACTGTAATCCTTAATTTAAACCAGATTTTCCTTATTCTACATACAAAATGTACCGTTGGTTAAAAGTGGTTTTTCCTCATTCTAGGATTTCTTTTGAGAGTTGCAATACGTATATAAGAGATGTCCTAATTGGAGACAAAATTATCTCTTGATATAAAATCATGTTTCGTGTCAGTAAACCAAATGGGGAAAAAATACACTTTTAATCAGAAAAACATTCCATTACCTATACTAATGAAGGAGACAATGTGAATCACAGGCAGTAACCCCATTATTCATATTCATATCTACGAGAAAGGTTACGGGATGACAAGAGTAGTAGATAAATTGAGAGGAGTCACTCAAGGCTCCCTCATTCTTATCATGAAGGTAATGAGAAAAGTTGCAAAAGTTTATTCTAAACTTTGAACAAGAACATAAGGTTTCAACAATTTTTTTGAATGAATGAATCAAAATTTAGTTAGGGTCCTTACTATCTTGTCTGTTTATTATTATTATTATTATTATTATTATTATTATTATTATTATTATTATTATTGTTATTATTGTTATTATTGTTATTATTAATAGTAGTAGTAGTAGTAATAGTAATAGTAGAAACAGTACTCGTAGTAGTAATATTATTTATTAAACAAAGGGTCACTTTGTTTATGGTGCACGTACCAAAAGACCTGGTCCCGATGCGAGTGCAAGTCGAACTGCACCTCGAGTGGCTGCAACGCTTACTGCCAATCTTGTTCCGTGATACATATTCGATATCGACACCGATCGTTGACGAATTTGCGATTGAAGAGCGTGCTTTTGCGCCAGGAGTTCCCTCAACGTTTCTCCAGGCTCTGGAGACTCCGTTAAAGATCCTGGAGCGTATCCTCGAACTGACAATAATAAGATCAAACCAATATCCGATATCTGTTATATGAAAATAATTCGCTGAAATATTTTAAGCAACAGAAAAATATTCATACCGTAAAAAAATTATAAATTGAGTCAATGAAAAAAGTATCGAAAGTGCAACTTCATTCATCCTGGTATTCGTTTCCAGGATGGGACAAATGGTAAGAAGGTCGTCTTTTGACATTTTTTTTACCTTCTCCAGCTACGGAAACGATTACAAGATCTGGTCTTCCTGTTCTTCTGTAATCAGCATCGACGAGACCGGCCACAGCAACTTGCAGCTGAATCCTAAAGATGACTTCTCCAGTCGTGCAGGATCTGGCATCAACTTTACCGCTGCTCCATCCGGTTACAACTTCTGCGACACCGTCTCCGTTTACGTCGTAGCACTTGACGGCAACAACTCTGTGTTTTGACTGTACGGGGAAAAAAATGTATTGCATTCGTCAGGAAAATAAAGATATCCTACGAGAAAAAGTTAAATTACATTGAAAAGTAAGAAAAGGATTTTCGCAAAATTACTTATTAAGAACTAGAGTTATTAATAAATAATTAGTATCGAAATTAATAAAAAATTACACCAAGTATCTAAATAATTATATAGTTATTCACGAGAATTACTTACTTTTTGTTTATTTACTTCCATATTTCGTATTACATACTATATAAATAAATAGTGTAATTTATAAATAAAGATAATAGTATAATTTTACAAATAAATGTGGTATGTCTACCTTTATTCGCCACAATCGTTGCCCGGATTCGTAAACTCCCACGGTACCATTGCCAACGGCGTAAGCAAATTGTTTATTGGGAAGTGAAGACAGAACCTGAACGGCAGCTGTTTCTTTGGTTTCCCATAGAATGGAGTTTTCCTTTAGCACTTTAACTTCAAACCCTTCAGTTCCGGATAAAAGCTATAAAAAAAATCAGCAACGATTTAGTAACAAATATTAGAAAATTTTAAAAAATGGGTGTGAGTGTGTTTGAAATAAATTAGTAGCAAGAGTGGAATGCTCGGTTTCCAAAATCGCAGGTGCATTGATTTCCATAGTTATCGAATTCGTTTCTAGTTTATGAGTAACAGTACCTCATTCTGTCCATCCCCGTCGAAATCGAAAATGGAAACAGCCGTAACTTTATCTCCCATAACTGTCCAAAAAATTTCCGTTCCATCTAGATCCAATATCGTGATGGAACCATTTCCTCCTACGATTACACCACGGGAAGGTAACCACCCTAATTTTCCAACGCATAGAGAGTATGCACCGTCTGACATCTGCATTGGAATGAAATTGATCGGGAATAATTCAGCTGCACTTTTCAAAATCACTCAAATGCACTCAAATTATTCTCATTAAGAAAAAAAATTATTTTCCTCAAACAAACGTAAGATCATGTATAGTATAAATACAAAATAAAATTGTGAATAACAAAGCAACAATAATATTAATGACGAATAATTGAAGACAAGACAGATTTTGTATTAAAAAAATGTCTGATATTTGCGGTGAAGCTAAACTGACAATCTGTTAATTTACCATTTGCATTTATATGTTACACTTGCATGGTAAATGACATTTTCCATATTTTTCGTTTATCGTCGAGCTTTTTCAACAAACGGAAATACATTTTCCTATGCAGAGACGCGACGTACCTCTTTGTAAAATAAATCGGCATTATCTTCCACGTGGTACGCCAGTACGTGCGTTGGCGTGCCAATGAAAAGTACGTCTCTTTCGTCGTCACCAAGACGACCGGTACAAAGAGACGTCACCTGAAAGTGTTTTCCTAATAAATTCTTTGGATGCAAATATTAGATTTTGGATCCTCGGCAGGATTTCGTACCTGTGCACCAATTTGCAATTCCGCGACTTCTCCAGCCCAAGACAACCTGCCATCCGAATGTTCGTCATCGGAACGAGGGTTTTGCGTGGAAATCGTTGGTTGCCTATGAGGACTGTGAACCAAAACATTGCCACTGGATGTAGCAGCTGCCAAACAGGCGTGCGAGCCGTCGAACTTTCCACTCGCCACAAAACGTTGTTCCACGCGTTTATGTAAATTCAGGGAAAACGAAGCCATGAAGAAATCCTTGTGTCCTCTAAACAAACGTACCACAAATGAGCCATTCGTGGAGTTCCAAGGGACCTTTGAGTACCTTTTCCATTCCCTACTTATGTATTGATTTCTTACCTCCACTTTATGCATTACTATTGCCCCCGCCACGGGTACTTGGTTATAAATTTATTGTTTAAACATGGAAAAGGTAGGCTTTCTCTTACAGTTTTTCTTTGTATATATACATTCGGGGTTCCAAAAGTGTTCTCCAAGGATCAAAATTATAATATATGTCAATTCTTCATGTTCGCTTGCTAAAGAAATAGATGAAAATATATAATCACATATAATATTGACATTTTATTCCAAGGAACAGATTTTGAAAGGAAAAAAAAAGAAATATTCCAGCCGATGCACTAGAAAATACAATTTCTCGTAAACGAAATTTGAATTAATTTTGCACTAGTTTCAATTATAATTCGCCCTTTTTGTGTCACATCTAGTTTATGCAAAACAAATTCATCCTCTTGTTTTCTTTCTTCTTGATTTTTTAAAACTATTTTCCTAGACTTCCGGACATCAAAGTCAGTGTATGTACATTGCATCGTTAAACAAATAAATGTTTTAGTTTTCTTTTTGAAATTTTGAAATATTTGTCAAGGTAATTTTCTCAATTTTATTTACAAATTACTCTGATTTTGTCTGTTCGCAATCTTTGCTTTGTCTTTGTTGTAATACAATTGCAATATTCTTCGTTTTTTTTTAAACATTTTCATATTATACATAGTTCTTCAAATTGCATTTTCATTTAATACGATCCATTTCTATCACAAGCTTACTTTCCAATGAAAGTTACAAGAGTTCCAAAGATAGAAAATGTTTTCATAATAATTCTAGAGAAAATAAATATGCCAGATAAAAATTGTTGGATTTTGAGAGGAACATTTTGGAGGTGACATAGACTTAGCTTGGAATTGGAACAAAGTCATAATAGGACAAAGAGAACTTAATTTTTTTAAATCCAAACCTCTACTTTCTTAATGCTGATTTTTACTTTAATGTACTCGAAAAATATAAAAACCTCTGCTTTAATATTTATATTGGAAAAAAATTGGTTTAAAATTAATAATTAGTTTAAAATGAATTCCATTTAAAGGCAAATCATTTGGTTCGAATCTCAGCTAAGAAATTATCTAGGAAATCCTGTGACTTTATCTGTCGTTGACCGTAAATGTACCGTGGTTCCATCTTTTGGAGAATTCAGTAACAATTCACTATAACAGCAAAACCCCTTTAATTTTAGTACAGACACAAACCCTTTAGTTTGAATTTCCCGGGACGATTTTTAAATCGTGCCGGGAAATGTGGACCTATCACCTATTGCAGAGAATTAAAATCTATAAAAAGAGAAAATATGAAAATATAAGTATAAGAAATTAATGGATGGCTAGCATCGAAGATCATAGGCAAGAATTGATATTTCTTTATTATTGTAATAGAGTCGCTTTTTTTTACAAATTAATTATAGCCTTATATATAATTACAAGAAGTCAAATTGTCTCGATTATTTCTCCCTTCCATTCGTTATATTTATTCTGCTCTTGTATTATATTTCATGACAGGATTTATCCGTGATCCTGTGGATATGCATCGTGATTTTTGGATAGTAAGTTTGGAAAAACCGGTCTTTTGATAAATATTTCGAATAAACAAAAATCGATGAATTCTACTAATAATTTCTTTAAAAATGAATTAAAATTAAAATGTGTTTGATACATTTTTGTATAGAATTCCTCGAAATTAATCATGTTTTTATACTGTTTCATATTATATTACATTTGTATTCAATTATAAGAAATTTTTTGCGTCTTAAATTCATCCATCAGTTATAGGTTCTTGTAAAATAGAAAATCGGAAAATTCTGTAGAAAGGTTTTTTTTAATAAAAAACTAAAATCAAAATATGTTTGTTAAATTCTTTTTAAACATTTATAAAAATGAATTATACTTTTCATACTTATTTATTTTGTATTTGAATGTCATTCAAATAAATATCTGCTGCCTTTATTTCAATTAACGGTCTTGATATTTAAAAAGCTAGTTTTTTCAAATTTCCTGGTTTTAACCATCCTCAATCTTGATTGTAAGATATTTTCATTTTTTTTTTGTATTCAAACTTCTTCTTCGCACATATATTTTCAACGTTATTCTTTCAACTTTTAATACGCAAGTGTAATTGTACCCATTAGCAACGTTATTCTTCTTCAACAATTTTCTTTGTTACCGCAATTACCTACTTATTTTATTTGTTTTTTTATGTTGTCTTGTCTCGCAAAGGTGCGTCTTCCAATTGTATCAAAATCGACGCTATTCGCAGGGAAATATTTATTTATAGGTATTTTTACAACTGCGAATGAAGATTCGCGCAATTTTTCCCAGGATTTCCGAAATACGAAAATCGAAATACTTTTCGCCGCACGAAAATATTCTAATCAAAGAGATATATACTCGTGAAAGCTGAAGTCTCCTCATTCACGCCCTTTTCACAACAGTTACACTTTTCCTTATTATATGCAACGCTTTCTTTCAAATTTTAAATTTCTTGGGTACAAAAATATTCTTTATTCGCCACAAAAAATTGATTTTCCAAATCACAGCATTATTCGCAAATTGCAAATTGCCACTGAAATAATTCCTTTCTTCTCACGCATCCAAATATTCTGCATAAGTACTGATTGAGTTTGCAATTATGTGCCCCAATTTTTTTTGTCTTCAATAAAAAGAAGTAATAAATTTAAAAATGGCAGTTTTGTTTTTTACATAATAGTGACTGTTATTAATTAGCTGGCAGTCCCATATACCCAATTGTGGATTTTTTGTTGGGTAGATGCGATCAATATAAGATTTATTTGTATTCTAAGTACTTCTCTTCTTTCTTATTTTTCATTTTAAACAAATATACAGAAAAACTTTCTCCTAAAAGAGAAATTAAATTATTCTCAGGTTGAAAATCTTGAAAATCAATAATAACCATTAATTGTTTAGAATGTCCCCAAGGTTTCTCAAACTAAAATGTTTTCTTTGTTATTAGTTCTCATTCCCTTCTTGAAGTTAGTGAATTTTATTTTGCCTTTTTTTAAATATTACATGTAACTTTGAGGCACTAATGAAATTCAAAGTGTAAGTAATTACCTGCTTCTTATAATAAAATTGTTGTTGAAAATAAACGGTTGGTTTATCTATTGTTGAAAAGCCCCAAATTAAAATCTTATAATTAAATTAATTGATAAATATTTTTAAAAAATAATTACGATTGCCTTGGCCCTGACTGTTCTCATTTTATTTAGATAATTGGTTAAAAATGGTCACGAAGAACTTCGACCTTTTGCGGAGTTTGCAAGATATCAAAATTCACGCTTCAAGTTCTTTTGGATAAATAATTATTTGCGCAATTTTATATATAGGTAATTGGATTCAGAATAAGCAGATGATCAAGAGAAAAAATAAATGTAATGAAATATATTGAAACCGTCTTCCCTAGATGGAAAATGACGGTTTTTCGTTCGTTCTTGTGCAATATTTAATTTTTATGGAATATTAGCACACTGCATTTTTATCTGTGCAGGGACGTGATTTTGTACTTTACAAAATTCAGCTAGAAATCCATACCATGAATTTCTTCTTACATGTAAATAAAATGCTCTCTTTTTGGAAAACCAAATTTTTCAATTCACCAACTTTATTCAGCAGAGTCGAATAATTCATTACAAGACTATTGGCAAGGTGCTGCCACGGTGTTTGTTTTCTTTTTTTCTTTCATTTTTTTATATAATTATCTCATATAAACAATTGCTATAGTGTGTAGAAAGTTGTCAAAAATTGTAAACCCCGTTTATTTTAATCTCCCCTGCTCTGTTACAAGTCTAAACAGAAAGTAACTACAAAACGCCTAATAGTCCTTTTAAACTAATCTTAGCATCCATTATATACACACACTCACATACACATACGCGCACTCCAAGGAAGGAAAATTCGGTTAAATAAAATCAGTACATTTTTGTATCGCTTTATTATTCAGTAAATCGCAAGTAGGTTCAATCGTACTCTTTTTTTGTTTAAATGCAATTCGAGGAAACGCCGATTTAGACCCTGTTGCTTAATTTTTTTATTATTTACTACTTTTGTCTTTTCACATTTTGCTCCAAACATACGAGCAAAATATTCGTTCCAACTTGCTCATCAAAGTCAAGTGACTGCAGTTTCTAATATTTTGACCTGTTTCGTTTTTTGCCCAAAATGTTAGAGAAGGGATATTTATGTTTTCAATTTCAAACTTAAAATAATCTCTAGTCTTCCCTTTTATTTTATACTTTCAAAAGGCTGCTGGGGTTTAAAGGTTTCAAAAATGTAACAAAAACCTGAAACTTCGCATGTCCTAATAAGGTAATTTTCAATTACGTACAAGAGGCAACAGAATTAGAATATTGGTACTGTTTGTTGTTTATCGCGTAATAAATCAGCCTGATTTATCGGTGATCAAACGATAAACAATAAATAAACCGGAGTATAAATAAGCTCTTAAATAAATAGCCCGTCGGACGTGAAAGCAATTTTCACTTAAATCTATATTTTTATGTGTAGAAACAATTTTTGATACTTCTCGAGATGAAAAATGAGATTTTTAATTACAAACAAGCAGAATATTGATAAATTCTATCACTATATTAAAATTCTCACATAATTCGCATTTTTTGTGGTCATTCAGAAATTTAGAACTTGAAGGATATTGCAAATATTTCGAAACGTAGAAATTTCAAATACGTTAAAAAAAGGGAAATTATCTTTTTCATGCAAATTGTGGTTTCAATTTTTGCTTCGTCAAATTCTTTAGTGCAACATTTATAGAATCGAAGATATTTATTTTTCTTCCTCTCTTTTATCTGAGAACATAAAAAATTTAGCCAAATTTATGCTTAAGGACTTGTGAAGTTACAGAAATTTCTTGCATCAGTGGAAGAGTAATTATTGTATTTCTCCTTTCTTGAGTGATTTACAGGTCAAAAATTCGAAATCTGTCGTTTCACATTGACTTCAGGAATTAAATGCAATTCTTATGATTTATAGTTACGGCAGTTTCTGATATTTTCGCAATACTTCGCTTTTAAAATACAATTTGGGAAGTTCCCAACTCGGGAACTACCCAAACAAGTCCCACTGACTATTCTGGAATTTGCTGAAATCTCACAAGCGTATTGCTTAGTTTAAAAAACATCGAAAAAAGTTACCGTAGTTACTCGTTTTTCTTTCTAATGTTTCTCGTAGCTTTTGTTCCTCTTCGTTTTTTTAGACAAGTAAATGCAAAAAACACATCGTTATTAATTCCCTAGAACTTCCCACGTTTTCGTTTCTGACCTATTGTACAAGAAGCAGTTGTAATTGCAATGTGTTCATTGAAACATTTTGTCCCCATATAAACATTATTATCATCACAGTAAAAATATTTATCGTATTTTTCTTTCATTCCTTCATTTTTGTTTTTGCATTTGTATATTCCTAATTTACCCATTTTTTTTTTATGCAACACCCAATTCGAAAACATTCTACCTCTTCTTTCATGTTCGTTTCAATCGTTTAGGATTTTTGTTTGAGGCACACTTTTGTTTTCTTATAATTTGTTTATGGTACATTGTTTTTCATTCTATAATACAAAATCACGCAACGTCTTCTTCTCCTCCTCCTCCTCCTTACACGCTACTTTAGTATTTCTCCATGTATTAATTTAATTCTGTCTCTTAACTAAATAATATAATATAATATAATCAGTCCCTTATTAGATAGCTGCCTGTACATATTATATTCTTTTTTTTTGCTTTTGCTTCGATCTATCTAATTTTTGACAATGTATGTTTTTATTTACACAAGGAAGGATCCGTTTTCGCTTCCTTTTCTTATTCTCCTTCTTTTTTTTGCGCAAGGATAGTGTACAAAGTAACTTATTTCGACAATTATTCATAAAGTGGTCGCCCTCATTGATTTTGGTAATTTTAAAATATGTTTTCAGATGAAATATTATGACAAATTCTGCCCTAAACAATTTTGAATTCTGAGAAATCAATAAAGACATTTAAAATCCCAATTCTTTTTGGAATCTTAAGAAAAATGCGAGAATTTTCAGTAAAATTTTTTATGTAGAATTTTAGAATCTTCGATTTTTAATGAAATTTTTATTCACCTTCCACAACAAAATATGAATCGAACAAATTATTATACAGACTTTGATATTAAAACAGATTTCAGAATCATGGAAATCGATAATAGTGTCCACTTTGTAAATAATTCTCCTTATTTCCTATTTCTTATCGGTTCAATTATGAATAAAGACGCTTCCTTTACATATTACATTTACTTTTTATACATGATAAAACGGAAAGGGAACACTGACGAATGTAATTTGCGAAGCTCCCTTCTTAGCGTTTTCTCTTTACTTTCAAAAACCAAAAGTAAAGATAACAAAAGCAGCGTGAGCCGTTTGTAAAATTGGAAATATCTCGCGATTTTGTAATACTTTACTCGTTAAATTCCGATAAGGGATGATCTTGGATTTAAAAAAATATGTATCATACCATTTTCTTTGATCGCTTTAGTGATTTTTATCTTCATGGGAACAATCTCAAATTCTATTGTCGAAGTTTGAAAATGCAAAGTTTTTCAAAGTTATCAAAAGTTTGGAAGCACTTTTTCAGTGTCTCAGTCCCATGTCCAAAAGATTGGAAATTAGTCGGACTGAAAGAAAGGAAAAACTAATTCGCTATACGTATTTATACACTTTCGAACAAGTAGCTCTCACGGAACCTGAAATCATGAAAAATTTCGTTCCAAACTTTAGCGAATCTTCAAAGTATGCTGGTTGCAGGAACTGAAGTTAGAACAAGCAAATTTTGAAGAGCGTCTTAAGGGGGTAGTTTAGTGTGAACCCCCCAAAAAGCAAATTTTTGACGTATTTTTTGTCAAATACTATGCATGTCATACATTTTTTCTTTCACTGGAAGATATACTTGACGGAGTACAAAAAAAATTTTTATCGTATAAAAGTACATATTTACTTATGTATAATAATTATCGCAAAAAATTCTTTCCGACGATACTGTGACTAACGTCGGAATTTCAAATAAGATAAAATTTTGACTTCAACTTATTTCTTGCACCAATTTCAGGACAAACAAAAAATGATTTTTTTACCTTTTGTAAAAAACGTTTTTATAGAAAAATTTTTTTTTCTATTCTGTTACATTTTACCTTTCAGTGAGAAAACATATTGTGCTGTTACATGTAGCGTTTGCAAGAAAATTCGTCAAAAATATTTTTGTTGGGGGTTCACACAGAACTACTCCCTTAACTCAAATTCTTATTCATATTTTAATTGAAAAGAAAAGGGCTTTGATAATTTTGTTCCTCCCTACAAGTTTTGTTTTCATCGTTTCAGTCTCTTATTTGTTAATAAACATGGATAACGGCATTGCTATTATTCCTATTCTTATTCCTATTCTTATATTTAAAACTATTATTGTTGTTGTTGTTGCTATTGATGTCAAGGAATCTTCGTCACACCGAGGTCTGAGTGATCCCGTTCCCCGATAACCAGATTCGCTCGTTATTCTTGTGCTCTCCGATTTCGTACTCCGAGTCGTCAATTTCGCACAAGTTGGTCGACAAATCGCTGTTGCTCGTAGCGCCGCCCAACAGCGAATTCCTCTCCTCCAGGGTGGTGATAACGGATCCTATCTCATCAACATCATCAATCTTGTGGCAACGATTATTACGACGTCGCCGGGTGCTCGGAAAACCGTAAGGCACTACATCATCATCGTCGTCGTCTCCGTCGTCGTCGTCGTCGTCATCGTCGTCATCTAAGTCCTCCTCGTTCTCGGATTCCAAGGTGCTGAGCCTGCCGTTTCGCGGGTTCGTCTCGTTCTCGGTATCCGTGTGAATGTTATAATGTGGCAAATAGGAATTGGGGTGACGCAAGTAACTCTCAGAATCCTTGTACTTGTATTCCTCGCCGCCGCTGTCCAGTGGATTCAGCCTCTGCGTCTCGGAGCAGTGGTAATGTTCCGAGAATTCCGTGCCGCATTCGGAGTCACCCACGTACTCCGATTCTTGGTCCTCTATCAAAGTCTCTATATCTCGAGTCGGATCTATTGCACCGTGCACTGAAAGAACAAACAACGAGTTACCAATGAGCCCAAAACAAGGAGCCTAATGAATAGAAAAATCAAACCAAATCCTCAAGAAAAGTGACAAAATAGCACAATCCTAACAAAACCTTAGAAATTGCGGAATGGAATATAACTAAAAACCTTACTCTTCACCTCAATAATATACGTAGAGAATATGGCCTTGATAGATCCAATGATTTATCAGTGATGATGCGGTTTACTCACGCATAATGGATTTTATATATAAAAATTGCTGTTCATTTTTAAGAAAAAATGAACAGCGATTGCTGTCTATTTTTAAGAGAGAGCTATTATCTCTGACTCTTTACTCATTAGACTCAAGGAATTAGACAAATGGTTATTAGTAAACTACTAACTCGACGGTATCTGATGCGTGTTGGATTCGTTGCTCTCGTTACTGTGGAAACTTGACGAATCTGGAACCTCGCTGCCAGGTACTTCCGTGATGTTGGGCAGTGGGTTTTGGCTTGGTCTGACCCAATCCGAACAGTCCCAGTGGTAGCCTGAAATACATCATTTACTGATAACCCACACAGTCAATTTCCATTTCGCTCCCTCTTGATTATCAACAGAATGAATTAATAGTACCGTCATGTACCTGCAATTTCGTGGTTTTATTCAAGTTTTAACAGCATTAGTATTGAACGATAAAAAGAGGGAAAAGGGGGAGATATTTGCAATAGGCAAAAAAAGCAGTAAGCCGTGTCTGAGATCGTTCTCGAGTCTTAAACTTGACATACTGTGGGCAAACTCTGGAGAAACGAGAGAAGAACAAAGAAGCGGTAAATAGGTGGTGAGACACAAAAAAAAAGAAACAAAATCGTCGACTTACCACCAACGATCCTTGGATCATCCTCAATGGACGAAAGTGAGGCCACTGACGTTCCACCAGTATGAGGATTATGAGGTATCGTTGTACGTCTTGCGGACGAAGAATTTAGTAGAAGTCCTCCAGTGGTCAGCTCTGATACCACTGGACTCGCACGTTTCAGGTCTGATTAGTTCGTACAACACACGACACACCGTAATGTTAATATTCATTGTTTGGAAAGCTACTGCAGGCACGTAGTTTACTTTTGCAATCCGTGACGAGCTTTCGTCTGATGGGTCGTGGAAAGAATCGCAGAAGTAAACCTTACCCACGTGTCATCGTCAGGGAGGAGGCACGAAAGACCCCGGATTGATAAGATTACGAGATAATAAAAAAAAAATTGAAAATTAAAGAAAGAAAGAAAGACAAAGAAAGTCAACATGCGAACTGCATTACTGAAATGAGTATCGACAAAGCTTCAAAAATATGAAGGAAGGACAGAAGGAAGAAGCGAGTTCAAGGGAAGCGTGGAGGCGTGGAAGGAGCCAGTAGAGATGTGTGATGAAACGAAGTGAAAAAAATGAAAGAAAAAAAATGGGAACAAAATAAAGAAAGCTGAAACTTACCATTTTTGATTTTGGTAGTATCGGTTATAAAGGAGGCCAGTTGCATTTGCTCTTGCCACGTTGATTTATGAAGACTATCGGTATCGCTGCCAGTAGTGTTATTCCCACTTGGATTCGTGATAGTCAAGGATTGAGGGGGTATGGGAGTGCTCCTGTTTAGGTTACGCAAATAATCTGGCGGATAATTCTCTAATTCATCGCCAGCGCTTCCATAGCTTCTCAGCGTGTCCAAATTATTTAACGTTACGGCCGCTGCGGTATTGCCATAGTTGCTCGATTGTTCGTTGTTTGAACTAGGAGTGTAGGAAGCGGGTCTGGGAGGACATTGGGGAGGTTCTCTCTGTAAACATACAAGTCGTTTTTGTTTCCTTCTCTTCTCTTCCTCATCCTCCTCCATCATCTCCTCCTCCTCATCCTCCTCCATTTTCAAAATTATTGTACTTAATTGTCTCCAATGTGCTTGTTGCAAAATAAAACGAAGTAAGAAACGATAAAAATCCAAAAATTCGAAAAAAAAAACCAATGAAAAATCAATCGTGCGAAATGTCAAGGATGCGGAGAACAAAGTAAACTCGAAAGTAACGAACAAATTTCGGGCAATCCCTGAGGGGCAAGAAGCGAGAGGGTGAGAGAATCTCCATACCTGTATAACTTCCAAATTGCTGAGCTTCGAGCTGCGCTTGAATTCAGGCTCGTGAGGACGAGCTGAGTTCAGGACAATTTGCTTCTTGGTCTCGTTATTGATGTTGTTGGCGCGCGCCCTGGTGCGCTTAGAGCGGATTCTGCGGTAGGTGATGAAGATGATGATGAGCAGCACGTTGACGAGGATCGCAATGCCGATCCACATGAACTGTTCCCCGGTGATGTTGAAAGGCGGTGATATAATCGGCGTCGAGTAAATGGCATTGGCGCAATTCATTCCATTGTGATTGGACGGACAGAGGCACTGGTAGCTCCCAACGTCGTTGATGCACGTTCCACCGTTCTTGCACGGATTGGTCTCGCACTCGTTGATGTCGCTCTCGCAATAGTCGCCCGTGAAACCTTGGCACTTGCAAATGGGTGCGTTGTTACCTGAAAAATATGAATCCTTGAGAAAATAATAAAAATGCTAATTAACCGTTTGAGTATCACGGGTTTTTGTTCTTTCCAAGTGGGAAATCGCTAAACGACGCGGTGGCGCACTGTTAATTATTAGTCGTTAATTAGTACAATCAAAAGTGACTCCACGAACCTTCCTCGCAGATACCGCCGTGAAGACAAGGATTAGGGCTGCAGTATCTGCCGAATTCGCATCGTTTCCCGCTCAGACTCGACCCGACGCACTCGCAAACGAAATCGTTGCCTTCCCCTGCAACCTTGCACCGACCTTCGTAGAGGCAAGGCGAAGAAGCGCAAGGATCAGTGTCGATCTCGCAGGCCAGTCCGGTGAATCGGTCGTGACACTGACACTCGTAGCTGTCGCCTCTGATGTCCTTACAAGTGCCTCCGTTCTGGCAGGGTTGTGAGCCGCATATCCCCGGATGCACGAGAATGACCGACGTGTCGCAGCTGAACTCCACGTTGGCGAACCTCTTCAGGATCGTTACCGTGCTTGCGCCACTCATGTGCAGCGGCACGGAGATCTTGGAAATCCTGACGTCGTCCATGCACCCGAAGAACCCTTTCTGTACGTCCTCGAAGCCCAGGATGCTGGGATGTTGCTTGACCTCGGCCCCTAGATAAATGTCATCGGATTGCAAGTTCAAGATGTTGTTGATTCCCGGCGCGGATCCGTGGGCTATGTATCTCCCGTCGATGGTCAGCCTCGCGGAGTTGCTCTCGCGCTCCAGCTGCACCTCGTGCCAGTGCCCGTCGCTGACGTAGAAGCTGCTGACGCGAACCAGGCCTTCACCGCTTCCCAAATCGAACTTGTACTGAACCACCCCGTTAACGATTTCGAGGATGTTGTAGTCGATCTTGCCAGCCGCGTACATCAAGTTGCCCGTTGGCTGGACCGTGCGTATCCTCAGCGACAGACTCAGTCGGTCCTCGATGGTTTGTCTCAACAGCGTCTTCTCGATTTTGTAATGGGCGTAGCTCTTGCCGCTGAAGGAGATCGGGCTGCGCGGGATGTAACACGACTGATCGTGACACTTCGATATGTCGATGTCGCAGGTCTTGCCGGCGTAACCCTCGGGACACTGGCAGGTGTATCCCTGAAGCGAGGAGTCCGGGATGCATTTCTTGAACAGCGGACACGGATCTCTGGCGCATTCGTTGATTATTATCTCGCAATGGTTCCCGGAGTAACCGTCTTTGCAGGAACACTCGATCTTGTGCTTGTGCCTGGGGGACACGAGCGACATGGTGTCCGTCGATACGGCCGTTATGTCATTCGGGAACAGGATTATCCTGTCCTTGCATTCACCGTAGACGCAGTATCCTTTGCTGCATTTGTTGCTCTTGATCTCCTCCACCACTAATTTCGTGGACTCTTCGAGCTCCTCTATGTGTTGGTTCAGAGCTTCACGGATGCTCTCGGAATGGTAGAACGAGTTGCCCCTTTTCACGGCGAACAGGATATCCATGTCGTTATGAATGGCTTGACGCTCCTTTCTGCTCTTCCTGCGAGAGCCTTTGCATTTTTTATTCAATACCGCCTTGCCTTTATCGCACGGCGTCCCTCGGTGGTCCTCGCCCTTCATCCTGTGGCTCTTCTTGCCATCGTTTTCGCGATTCCAGTCGTGAATGATACCCAAATCGTGCTGATTGGAATTGTCATATCTCATCCTTCCCTTGCTCTTCGAATCCTTGATAACCATCTTCCCGCCGTAGTAACTATTATTATCCGAGCGAACCTCCTCCGCTATCCTCTCCATCGTCTTATCGGCGCTATCCCTGATCGGCATGAATTTCCTCGCGCGATAGCGGCTGCGATTGTCCGCCACGTCTCTAGTAGATCTCGACTTAATTAAATTGGCATCGTCATTCGACTCCTGAATGCTAATGATCACTACGTCCTTCAGTCCCACGTTCAACGCATTTCTCGCGGTTCTCAAGAACCCCATGCGATGGCTCAAGATGAAGTCGCGTGGGCTGACCTCGCGAAACCGGATGATCACCGAGTTCTCCAGCATGAGATCGGTAATGAGCTCTACGTTTACCTTGATGACGTTGTAAGAGACGAATTTACCATCACTGACGCTCACGTTTACGCGATATTCTCCGACGTCGAGTCTTGGCAGGGCTTTTAAGGTACCGTCGTTCTCCCTGACGTTGAAGAGGTCGTGATTGCTGGCCAGGTGATACGTTAAAGTGTCGTATTTGTCCTGATCGGACGCGTGAATCTTGCCGATCACACCGCCCGGGTATTCGTCGATGTAGGAGTTGACGGTGATGTCTAGGGGCGTTATCACCGGAGGATACTGCGACTCTTCGATGACTTTCACGACCACGTAGGCGTCCGAATACAGAGGAGGACTCCCGTTGTCGAAGACGCGGATATGGAGGACGTACTTATCCTTGATCCGGTTGTTGAACCTCGTGGCTGTTCGCAAGGTCCCGTCCTGATCCAACCTGAACGAGTCTCCCTCGTTACCGGATCGGAAATCGAAGGTGTAGGGTTCCGTATTCGGCGGCATATCTGCATCCGTCACCGAGAACTTCAAAATCGTGTATCCCATAGGCTTGTCCTCTTGTATCACAGCCGTGTAATTCTTTTGGGAAAACAACGGCGGGTTGTCGTTGCAGTCGATGATGTCGATATTCACCATGACGAAGCTTGACAACGTCGGCACTCCAGCGTCCTTCGCATGGACTTCCAACATGTAGCTGGAGATGTTCTCCCGATCGAGACTCGCCGCTACCGAGATGATACCGGATTTGGGGTCGATGACGAATTGCTTGAGCCGGTCCCCGCGTTCGATAAAGTAACTAACGTTGCCGTTTTCGTCGCTGTCGAGGTCAGTGGCGAACACTTGTACCACTTTCTCGCCGATTTTAGCGTCCTCCTGGGCAAAGGCTTTGTAGGACACCTCGTGGAAAATCGGCGGGTTGTCGTTGCTGTCGGTGACCGTGATATTGACGGTCGCGTGGTTGCTCAAAGGTGGAATCCCGCCGTCGATCGCTTGGATGGTCAAGAAGTAATCCTTGGCGCGCTCGTAGTCCAGCTGCTCCGCGATCGTGATCACTCCGGTTTTGTTGTCGATCGTGAACTTCTTGTGCTCGTTTCCCCCGATTATCGAATAATAGACTTCCGCGTTGACACCGGTATCTTTGGAAGTAGCCAAAACACGGGCTACCTCGGTACCGATGGAGTAAATTTCCGGAACCGTAGCGAAGTAGTACTTGGAGGAGAATTCTGGCGGGTTGTCATTAATGTCCTGCACGTTTATGATCAGAGTCGTCGCCGATTTCAATTGCGGGATGCCTTGGTCGATGGCCTCTATGGAGACGTTGTACATCGACTTCGTTTCCCTATCTAACGGCTTGGCCAATGTAACAATCCCGCTGTCGGATAAAACTTTGAAGTGGCCGTTGTAGGAATCGATGAATTCGTAGCGGATCTTACGATTGATGCCGATATCGTCATCCGTGGCGTGGACTTTGGTGATTAACGTGCCGATCTCCACGTCCTCTGGCAGACTGATTCTGTATTGCTGCATGGTGAATTTCGGTGGGTTGTCGTTCAAGTCGGATACGAGAATCTCGATTTGGGACGAGCATTCCCACACGGGCTTATCGCGGTCCTGGACGTGGGCCGTTAGTAAGTATTTCGAGACCTTCTCGCGATCCAGTTGTCCGATGGTTTTCAGAATTCCCGTTTCCTTGTCCAATGAGAACTTGTCGTTGTTGTCGCCGGTCAAGTAGAAGCGCAGCTTGGAATTCGGCTCGTCGTCGTAATCCGTGGCTAGGACCGTCAGGATATACGTTCCCGGATGGGAGCCTTCTGATAAAATTTCGCGGTAACGATAACGCAGACAATAGGGCGGGTTATCGTTGACGTCGAAAATGTCGATGCTGAGTTTCGTCTCGAACACGAATTTGCCATCCGTACCGACGATTTTCAGTTCGTACCGATCCGTTGTCTCCCGATCTAAAGGCTTCGCGACGTAAACTTCGCCCGTTGAGCGGATCTGGAACTGGGAGCGGATATCTCCGGATGTAATGTAATAGTCAATCGCCGTAGAAATGTCCGTGTCTTTGTCGACCGTCTGTAATTTGACCACAACGGTTCCGGGCAATGCGTCTTCCTTCACCGTGGCTTTGTAATGGTTGTTGACGAACGAAGGAGCGTTGTCGTTGTAGTCCTTGAGTTTGATGTGCACCGAAGTCCTCGAAAAATGTTTCGGACTCCCGTTGTCCGTTGCAACGACCTGCAATGCACGAAAAACGCTTTAAAATCAACATTGCAACGAAATGATAATTGCAGCAGAATGATGAAATATTGCGATTGTTCCCAGCGAAACGGTAACATTTTTAACACCTTCTTAAGTGGTTCTAAGGCGGGAAAGGGAACAAGGATACGTAGAATATACCTGAAATTTGTATTCGGCTTGTTTCTCTTTATCCAACTGCACCAGCGTCGAGATCCAACCGGTGTATGGATCGACGGCAAAGACATTAGCCAGTTCTCCAATATCGCTTCCAAAAGAGTACCGAACTTCTCCGTTGCTACCCAAATCCTCGTCGTGAGCTATGACTCTCAAAATTGCAGTTCCTTCCTCGATATTCTCGGCTAAAAGAATACTGTAAGGATTGCTCTCGAATTTCGGCGCATGGTCGTTTTCGTCCAACACTTTCAGCGAGATCTCCGCTAGCGCGGTTAAAGGTGGACTAGAGTCGGTCTCTGCCAGGATGCCAATTAAGTAGTTTGCTTTTCTTTCACGATCCAGTGTTTTGGCTAATGTCACCTGACCGTTGGAGTCCACGTTGAATGTCGGCGAATCTTCGTTTTCTGAGATTATCCGGTACGTTACTGTATCGCTCGTAACAGTTTTGACCTTCGTTATCGGCGTTCCTACAGGGGAAGCCTCGCTTATAAAGAATTTGCCCTCCTTTTGCTCAAACAACGGAGGTACGTCTTGGGCTGCCATTATATATATGCTCAATGGTACATCCGAGTGGTGTGCTTTGAGTCCATGGTCTTCGGCTCGGATGAAAAGTTGAAACAGCTGGTTTTCTGTAAATCAAATTGGGCAACCAAAAAATTAAAGCAGTCCATTTGGGCAATTATTTTATTAAATAAGTAAAATAACAGAGAATTGATACAAAACTGAGAAAAAATCTCACCCCAAGGAGCAGCGCTCTTTTTCAAAAAAATCGATCCACTGTCCTGATTGATGCCAAAGATATCCTTAGCCTCGGAATTCTTCGGTTCGTAGATGGAGTACGTCAACCTACCGGCATCGTCGTCATCGAAGTCAACGGCCTTAATCTTCAGAAACGAGGTGTTCACCGACAAATTGCTGTGAATGCAGGCTTTGTACTCGTTCAACAAGTAAACCGGTGGATTGTCGTTTTGATCTCCAACCTTCACCCGAACCGCTATGAATCCGGGCCGACCTCCCCCATCCGTAGCCATAACCGGGATTTCGTAAACCTTTCTCTCTTCGCGATTCAGCTTCTTTTTCGTGACGATTTCACCCGTGAGTTTATTGATATCGAACGTCTCCTTCATCAGGTCCGAGACGATGTAGTAACTGACCGATCCGTACTCGCCAAAGTCATCGTCGGTAGCCAAGACGTTGGTCACTAATCTGCCGGGTAATTGGTTTTCCAGAATCGTGACTTCCACCAGTGGGTTCGGGAACCGCGGATTGTGCCGATTGGCCGGTAGGATTTCGATCTTGACACGCGTGAAACTCGTGTACACGCTGTCAGTGACCGACACATTCAAGACCGTCAGCTTTTGATCCCCAAAGTTTTGCATGTTTATGAGAGTGATGATCCCGGTTGCGGAGTCTATGCTGTAGGTTTGCTGCTCATTTCCACCAACTATCGTGTAAATGAGCTTGTCGTCGATGTAGTCCGGGTCACTGGCGGACACCACGGTTACAAATTGTCCCCTTTCGGCGTGTTCCGAGAGGAAACACGTGTAAGACGGTTGCTCGAATTTCGGTGGATTGTCGTTCATGTCCACCACGGAAACCCATACGTGTGCCGTTGAGGACAAGCTGGGCACACCACGGTCCATGGCGATTATCGTGAAATGATGAGAATCGCGCGTTTCGTGGTCCAGGGACCGTTTCAGATAAATAACCCCTTCGTCTGGATCCACGTGGAACAGGTCGCCACTGTTCTCGGTGTCGTTCTCTATCGCGTACCGTACTTTTGCGTTTATGCCTGGAAGAAAGAGCCAGACGATATGGAAATTAAGGCTTCCGAATGGAAGTTAGCGGTTCCTGAAAGATAGTGGTGTCTCACCGGTGTCGTTGTCGCGAGTGTTGACTTTCAGCACCGATGTACCGAATGGTGCGGCTTCGGAGACGGTGATGTTGTAGGAATCCTGCGTAAATTCTGGCGGACAATCGTTGACATCCAGGACGACGATGCTGACGAGCACTTCGGCGTACACCCCGGACACGCTGTCTGTAGCGCGTACCGTTAACTCGTACTGTTTCTTTTGCTCATAATCCAGCTCATCCACCACATAGATTACACCTAATTCATGGCAAGAGATGATGGGTGATATTTTGTAAACGCAGAAAGCGCTAATTTACAGCCCGTCTATAGCTATCAATCTGGCCTCGCTTCTTTTAGATTTCATTTGATATTAGCTATTCCCACTTTTTGTCTGAATGTCTCTGTCTGGCAGATTGATTGCTATTGCGAGACAACACGATCGAAGCCTCGTGAAAAGAAAAATATATATACACATATATTTGTATCGTTACACGGATAACTATCGTCTCGACAAAAGAAGAAATATGTTACTATTATTATAACGTGAGAAATGAATTATTGTTACCAAAAAGTTATAAATTCAAAAGAAGAGAATAGGTAAAAATCACAGTGGTAATTGCAAAATTTGGGTTCACAAAAATTGCAAATCGCGAAACAATTTCTTCTTTCGGATACAAATGACCGAAAAATCCGCTTCTTTAGCTGCTTCGATGGCCATTGAAATTTCCATAGGGGAAATGGCAGTGGTCATGAAAAATCTGGTAATCTCCAAATGGGGAAAATCCCCAGCAGCGGATGCGGATTTATCTCTACATGCAAAACATTCATTAAAGCGCTCTTTCATAAAAAGAAACGTAAGCTACATGGATCGTCTTAACTTTTTTGAAAGTGCTAATGAGAAATTACCCGTCGCAAGGATCTACTGTCACTGAAAGTAACGATGAAAGAAGATAATTAAAAATGTACAAATTAAAAGAGTATGTCTTCTTTTCACCCCCGGTAGGGTTAATACAAATTCTTATTCAAATTGTATGTTATGTTATAATTTTTCCAGCCTTTTGCCACAAAAATGTAGCGAGAATTTATCAAAAGAAAGAAAAGTTGGGAAAAATCCAAATAAGAAAAATAAGGTAGTTGATGCAAAATTTTCTTCCTGCAACATTAAACTAGCGCTATTGTGACATATTATTTTTAGTAAATAGTTTAAAATATTGAATCTTGGCATATCGAAACTAGAACACTGATATTTATTTAATTCTCAATTTGAAAGAATTTCATATCCCGTCTGGGGGCAAATTGCTGCGACTGGTAACATCAACGAAAATACATAAGTATTTGAATGTGCTTTAAAAATACATTTTTCTAGCGAAGCAGCCTTTGAAACAGGTTGAATTTTTTTATGGAGCTTAAACATTAAATGACGAATTAAACTTGTACGGCAGTATCGTAATATGTGATAAGATCGATCGTAATGTCTGAAATATCGTAACATTTTCCTTTAGCGCCCGATTGCTGGTAATACTGTTCTTGAAAGGCTTGTATTACTTTATCCCGAGTCGAAATTTTAAACTTTATTTACATCTGAAGGTAGTAAATGAATTTATTTTAATTATATCTTTGTATCGAACATTTATTCAAAGTCTCCTGTATTTCACTTTTTATTAATTAGTGCATTTCTAGACCTCGTCAGTCGGTCGCAGTCCATTTTCATATTACTACGTTACTTTGCATCGTTACAAAAAAGAATATCCTCATTATGCTAGAACTTTTATGAGAAGTAACAAAGTCAGAGCGGTAGAAAATAAATGAAGAGATGTGTTACTAACAAAACTTAAGTATCGTCATAAAAAAGGAGAGAATAAACGTTGCAGAGTCCAGTGAATATAAAAATTAATATAAGTATAACATATTAATTATTTAATTATGTTATGTACTACTTTTTCTAGACAATAAAGTTTAAATACAATTGCGATCTTTGTTATTATCACTATTGTTTTCAAAGGCTTTTAAAGGAAACTAATTTTTTAGACTTTAATTATCAATAATCTTCGAGATCTACATAAGGTTCAAAATTTCGTCCCGAAAAGCGCCGTAGCTTCAGATAAGACATGGGCAAGAAAAGTGATTGATAAGAAGAGCGTGAATTTCAAGAAACTTGTGAAACAACAGGGATGAAAAGGACAATGAATGGTATCGAAAGAAAAAAATTATAAACATTTCTTCAGCTGGTGATATTTTCCCTTGCAAGTTGAAGGAAAGACAAAGAGGGGCTTGCAGCAATGTTGGTGTACAAAGGTGTAAAGAAAATTATGCGAAGAATGAGTAAATAGCGCTGTATGTATACAGCTTGTTAATTACACTACTAGCACTGTGTATCAAGAATCAAGCTGTTGTTGTTGTTGTTGTTATTGTTGCTGCTGCTGCTGCTGTTTTACGGCTGTAGCGTGCATCATGCAGGATAATTAGGTCTTTTAGGATGCTTCCCTTCTATCCTTCCCACTTATTTTATTTTTGCAACTTTTTACTTCTCGTTAATTACATGCAGAAACAAAACAACTACTCAAGCAGAAAGCAAAATACTGCGGCGTTTGATAATAAAAAGAGGTCGATTAAAATTTGAGCTCGTCTGACAGACATGCAATAATTTCTAAAATCGCATTTTTTTTTTAATGAAACGTTAGTAAATTCTCCAGGAATCTGCAAAATGCAATGTTTTGGATTTTTAAATTTAATTTGTTTGGGATTGAAGCATGAAATCTTCGAGTGTTCAATTTTTCAAATTTTTGTTCGATTTCTCAATTGCTGTCTCTTGAACATCCCCGTGAATTCAAAACGACAGAACCTTAAATTTTCAAGACGAGGGCAAAAAAAAAATAAAGAAAAAGATCCTCGAAAGCGTGCAAACTTCGAAGAAGCAAGCGTGAATATGGCAGTGGTACAGCAAAGACAAAAAATGCTATAAAACTAAATTTTGATTAATACTCACAAGGACCATTGCTACTGTCGGGGGCTGCGAAACATGGAGATATAAGAAAACTTTAATTTTTCACTGATCCTCAAAGGAGAAATTTAGTAGAATGGGGGCAGACAAATAAAGAGTCAGAAAGTCTGTTTTTCCTTGCTGAATCATTTTTTGTTTTTTGTTTACAAACTACGTTTTCAAGATCACGCTGATTTTTCATTCTGCTTTAATTTCGAATGTTACAAAGGAAGGGAGTGAGAATAAGGGCGTTTCAAAATAGTTTTTGGACCCATAACCGAGACTATTATTATTATTATTGATAGTAAACATAATCAGCAGGGATTTTATTTTGATTATCAGTTTACATAAATGGAATGATCTACTGGTAGGGAATAGGAAGGAAGAAGGAATGAAGAAAGAGAATCCTGGTTTACTAAAAATTATTTTGCACTTCAAAATCAATAAACAAATCGCTGATTCGACCATTTTTCGTCTAACGAAAAATCATTTGGAAATATTTCTACCGTAATTAGTCAAATCGTGGGTTGAAAAATCCAAATTGATTATTTAGAACACGGAAAAGCGGTGGAAGTAAAAGAGAAAAACACGCATAGTGCCTATTTACATTACTTTACCTTCCAACTTTTGATTCTATGTCTCTCGAAATCATTTGTTAATTTTTTCAATTATCATAGAATTTATACAATTATTATTATTCACATTGTACAATCATTATATGTAACCCAATATTGCTGTTCCTTTTATATACCTGATCTTCCATTATTTGATACACGATTATTTATGCAAAAAAGAAAAAAGGCCAAGTTTTGAATTTCTCGTATTTGAGTTTTCGAATATAATTTTCTACCTAAATAATAATAATATAAAAATTAACTTGACCAACTTTATAAGATAAATATTTTCCAATTTCCAAATTCATTCTTTGGGGTAAGAATCCGACGTTTGCTTGTTTTATAATTTTTTCAACAGAACACACACATACACACACATATATTGTATTTGGCAAAAATTTACAAAATTCTGCGTTGAAGCGTTCATTTGCATGAACAACAACAAAAAAAATACTTAACGCAATCTCACGATTTGAAAAAGATTTCTTCAATATGCAACTTTGCAAGCATTTATGACGCAGACAATGCAATTTCGCACGACCTTCTGAAATATTGCGGATTTTCAGGAATACGTGGCATTTCAGGAAAATATCCGGCTGTAAGGGAATGAACAAGGAAAAAAAAACATGCTGGGCGTTCAAACGAAGAAATATTTTTCAGTAGATATCTATTTCTTCTTTCCTTCTTTCGTATAATATTTTTAGGATAATTGGTTTCCTATGGTTTGTAGAGTAGGTAAGCTAATAACACGTGGGAATATGTACGTGTGTGTATGTGTGTGCATGTGTAAATACTTCGTTAATGAAATTGAATGGTTGATCCTTACCTGTATTAAAATTCAGAGCAAATTCCTCAAAGTCGTTGCCTTTGGTAATACTGTAGATGAGTTTGCGATTCAAAGGTGATTCCGCTTGTATCGACAAAGCCAAAGGTGAATGAATTTCGATACTTTCGAGTACGCTGTCCGTGTAAAATTGCTTGTCGAAGACTGGCATCGACTTGTCTATCACTTTAACATTTACCGGTACTTCTATCGAGCATGGAGTTATTCCTGTGGAACGAAATGTCGGTTGTATGTATCGTAATTGTACCAAATAAACGTGCCAAAAAGAAAAGCAGATCTTTGAAAGGGAGACGAGATTTGGGATTGGCTATTGCAAGCAAATCTTATCGCATTACATATTCATTATCATCGACAAATTTTAATAGAAAGTTGAAACCTGATTAATACATTCGGGGGGAGAAATACTTTAAAAATCTCATCAGTAAAATATATATTTTTGCAATTCTTTTCCATAAAATTTTGATACCTATTCATATTAATTTTTTAATAAATGTCAATTAAATTTGACGACTTCTCTGTAATTATAAAACAAAGTTTTCATTTACCGCCATCGTAAGCTGCGATTGTTAGCTGATACTCTCGATTGTGCCCTTCGAGATTTTGTTTAAGCGAAATTTCCCCGGATTTTCGGGATACCTTGAATAATTCACCATTTCCTTTCTTCAATTCGTATCTTACTTCACCATTATCACCACTGTCCATATCGATAGCATGGACCTGAAAAATTCAGAGGTTTTACTTATTAGTAATTTATTTTTATTATTATTATTATTATTATTTTATTATTAGTTTAGTTACATACGTTATTCTATGTAAAAGCAACAGGATGTAAGAATAAAATTGAAAAATGAGGAAAACACAACAAAGAGAAATTACAAAAAGGATTTTGCGAGATGAAAAATTAAAATTCATCTCCAGAGTTTAATTCCAGAAAATATAAATATTTTCTGGAATTATAAACTGTTTTTTTTCTGGAAATATAAACATAAATATTTTCAGAAAAAAAAAATCAAGATTTTTTTCTAGAATTATAAGCCATATAGGGATAATACCTTGGTGATAACATCCTCTTTCTGAGCATCTACAGAAATCACTGCGTAATACGGTAAATTAACGAACATCGGACAGTTGTCGTTAATATCCAAAATCGTGACGTTGACGATAACGTGAGCCACTCTGGGTCTCTCGTTTTCAGCCGCTTGGCTCTTGGCTTCCACGATCAGCTCGTAATGGTCACAAATTTCCCTGTCCAGTCTCACTCCAGTGGTCTTTATCGCACCAGAAGTACTGCCGATTTTGAAGGCTTCGGTCGGATTCAGGATACTGAAGACGATGTGCTCGTTTAAGGCACTACCGAGCACGTTAACGACCACGACGGTGGTGATTTTCGTCGAATTTTCGGAAATAGCACCTTCGTAAAGGTCCTTTTGGAATACCAGCCCGGAATTCTCGGATTTCTCGACGTCGATATTCACTTGAGTCACGCTGGAGTACTTTCCATCGCTGACTCGTACGTGAAGCAAATAATGATCTTTCATGTTATCAGGGTTGTTGATGGTTATCATCCCAGTCTGAGCGTTCATGTTAAAGGTGTGCCCTTTGTTACCGTCGATTATGTCGTATCTGCGAATGAAACCAAAAGAAATTGCAAATTACGAATTCTCATGGGTGCTGGAGCACCACGCGACGGATCAATTACACGATTACAATGTTGCGAAAGCATTTTTTGCCTTGAATGTAACTTTCAGCCATTTGATTAATGATTGGGGAGACGAGTAACAAACAATTTCGAATAGGATAAAGAATAAAGATGAAAATTCGAAAAGGATTAAAATAATAAAGTCTAAGGCCAAACTACGATTTTATTAATTAAATTATTGAATTCCATTCAAAAGACTTCTGATACTTTTTAATGTTACTTTTGAGGACAATTTTTAGGTACAACAATAATTGTTAAACTGCAAAATATGTTAATATTTGCGAAAAATTGTATTAATTTATAAATAAGTCTCTAACTTGTTATTCTTAGTTTTCCTCCAAAAATTAATATTTTCTCTCTTAAAGATTATTCTTTGGAATGAGTAAAAATAAAACTGTAACTTATCGAAAGATAAATTAAAATACGATATAAATTTAAAACAAATTCAATATTTTTTCCCTCATCCAAAAAAATGTTTCATTACATGACTAACACCAACCTTAAAGGAGTTCCTTCGGAGCTGCTGTCCGGATCATCAGCGTGAACTTGCAAAACTGCTACGTCCTTGTAAATCGGTAGCAAAGCTACGCTTCTGTAATCATTTTTCTGGAACTTCGGAGGACAATCGTTGATATCCAGAACATCGATAATAACTTTAGCCGTGGTATCGGACGATAACTTGGGCTTGCCTAAATCCGAGACCTTCACGTGGAAGACAAACTGAGGGATGGTCTCGTGATCCAACACCATAACGGTCCTGATAGCGCCGGTACTGGAATCCACGTGGAAGTATTTCCTGGAGAGGTCCTCGATAATGTCGTAATTCAACAATGCGTTCAATTCCGAATCGTCGTCCTTGGCTTTGATGACCAGGGGTTTGCTTTCGTTGGTCAGCACGAGAGAGCCAATGATCGACCCTTCGTTGATGGTGCCATAGTAGGTCTCCTGCAGGAACTTCGGCACGTTATCGTTTTTATCCAGGACGTGGACGATGACGTCGCAGAGGGCCACCGATCCGGCCATGTTCGTCGCGGATATCGTCAAATTGTAGAACCTGCGTTTCTCGTAATCCAGCGAATTCTTGATAGCAATGATCCCGGTGCTGGGATTGATGAGGAAAGTGTCGTCGATGTTGCCCCGCATGATCTCGAACTGCAAGGAGGACGTGCTTCTGGCCTCGACGTTGACCACGAAAGTGCCCATTTGCTGATTCTCGTAGATCTCCGCGGCCAGGTCCTTCTTCAGGAACCGAGGAGGAGCATTGTCAGCCATCGTCACCATGATATGCACCGGAATAGTGTTGGACAGCGAAGGGGACCCGTGATCGGTAGCTTTGATCAGCAAAATGTACTCGGACGTCAAGGAGATGTCGAGTTCCTTGACCAATTGGATGAACCCGAGGTGCTCGTCGATCGTGAAGATGTTGCCCACGTTACCGGAAGTTATCGAGTAACTGATCTTGCCGTTGTTGCCGTGGTCCAGATCGATGGCCAAGACTTGGACCACCAGAGTTCCGATGGACGAAGTCTCGTAGATCTTTCCCTGGATGATTTCGTTGATGAACTCGGGCGCGTGATCGTTGTGGTCGTGGACCGTGATAATGACTCGCGCGTAATTGCGATTAGCTGGGGTTCCCTGGTCCCTCACCATTACCGTAAGAATGTGCTCGCTGATCAACTCTCTGTCTAAGCTGTTCTCCAGCGTTATCACGCCCGTCACCGAATCCACGTGGAAGATCTCCAGGGAGATTTGGTTCTGAGCCGTGTGGAGGCTGTAGAAGAGCTTCTGCTCTTGGTCCTTGTCGGTCGCGTGCAGCTGCAGGATTTCCTCGCCTTTCTTCACGTTCTCGGAGATGTCTACGTGATATGTGGATTCTGTGAACTCCGGACGGTGATCGTTGATGTCCAGTACCGTCACCAGCAGCTGCATGTAAGACTTATGGATGCCGTCCGTTACGCTGATGGTCAAGTTGTACGATTTTTGCGTTTCCCAGTCCAGTTGCTTTGCCAAATTGACGTTACCGTTGTAGCGATCTATGAAAAATTCTTCTCGGGGGTCTCCAGCTGGAAGTGGGTTTTAGGGAAACATACAATCCATCTGATTAGAGTTTGGACCGGATACATTCATTGTTATCTTCGATTTATTTTAATGCAGTTATTTATTAATTTTTTATTTCTTCAATTTTTGCTAGTCCATTTTATGATAATTTACAAGAGTCTATCGCTGTTAAGTATGTTACATATATTATCTGTTTCTGTAAAATTTATTTTCGCGTTTTAGAAAATTCGTTACAGAGCCTAATTTTTTATTCAAAATATTGCAAATCAAAAAATTGCAATATAATAAATTTTATAAAACAATATAACGAGATATTAATTAATAAATTATATTGCGTGGACATTAATTTACGCGCAATATAATATTACTAGGAAATTAAAATACCATAAGCTTTAATTCTAAGCCAATTTATTAATAATAGGATCATTTCAACGAAAATTGTTGATTTCAAATTGAAATCGAAGTTCGATCGAAGAAAGAAGAAACTTACCAACGATGTCATACCAAAGTACATCCCCATCTGGATCGGTAGCTTGTACTAAAGCTACAAGAAAATCCACCTTATCGCTCTCCGTGATTTGGACACTTTGTGTTTTCAATTTGAAAACTGGTGGATTTTTCGATTGTTTGGGTGCTTCGACGACTTGTACCGAAACCCTTGTCTGATGACTGCGTTGTGGCTCGCCGTTATCTGTTGCTTTTATCTGCAATTCATAAAAAATAATTTTTCCAGATATACACTTTTCTTTTCTAAAGAAATAAGCAGAATCGTTTTTCCTTAGACTTCGATATGAAAAATGTTGGTTTCTGCATCTATTTTCGCTTTTCCTGCTTTGAAAATTACCATTACCTGGAAATAAATTATCTTTATGCCTTAGTAGGTTATATATTTTTTTCGACCTTCCAAATTTATTAATTGCATAATTTTTTATTTTATTTAAAATATTGCAACTGGAAAATTGAAAAAAAAAAATTATAATTGCAGGTTAAAAATTCAATTAATTTGCAAATTAATAATCCCATTATCATCAAAAGGACTCTCATTAATACCATCATTTCAAACTCCTGTCCAGCTTCGAGTCCACGTTGAGAATAAACCATCCCGGTTGTCGGATGAATCTTGAATTTTCCTTTGCCTCGACCACCTTTGATGCTGTATTGAATTCTCCCATTTTCGCCGATATCCTTATCGCGTGCCAAAACCTGCATTTCAACAAGACCAAAGAAATAAGGAATTAGTCGTTGCAGTAATTATTACAATAATACTAACGATAGCGATAGCAGCGCCAACAATAACGACAACAACAGCAGCAGCAACAAGGATAAGAAAAGATTATGGCTAAAGTAGAAAAGGAACGTTATTCGCAACTGAAATGCTGTTGATAAGGTACATGAGTGTGTAAAAACATAATGATTGATTTTCTCATATTTTAGTCCTACAATTAATTTTATTCGAAAGCAGCAGTATTTTAAATTCAGCGAGAGGACATTTTGTAGATGGAAGGAAAAAGTAATTGAAAAATTGTGTTTAAATTAAAGAGTAATCTCCAAAGGCACGAAAATTTTATTGAAAAAAAAAACTAGTAATATTTGGAGAAATATTCAATTAATAAAATCTCTATTTTTATTTTGTATTTTATTAATTAAATACCTTTTCGAATTTTAAAAATTCTTTTTTATAGAAAAATCTTGTATTTTTCTAAAATTTTTATTTCAGTGTTATTTTTATACCGACTTAAATCAATCCTGTACTCATTTATCACTCGGTACTTTCCTACTGGGCTATGAAACCGGGAGAAAGGTAACACCTTCGCTTCACAAAAACCAACCACTTTTTCCTCATAAAATAACATCATTCGTATGTGTAATTTTGCAATATATTACATGAAAAGGGAAAACTAATTTCAAAATAAAAGAGGACGATAAGGGGACGAAAAAAGAAGAAGCATAAAGTACTTTCCGTGTTCCGCTCATTCGAAGCACATTTATCCTTGGCATTATTTTTCATTCGGTATAGTTGGATCGAATTCTAATTTAATATCTTTCTACCACTACTACTATTAGCACTACTACCAGCGATGTAATACGAATCGCAAGCATTAATTGGAGAAGGAGTTGCAAAAAACAGAAAGCGATAAACAGGTAACCAGCAGCCCAGCACCTAAATCACAATTGCCATTGATTGTACGCTGTGTAGTGTTTTCTACTTCCTCCACTGGTGTGAACTCACTACAAGATAATTTGGTGTATGCGGCACTAATAGTACGAGAAAAAGCGAGCTGATGATAATTAAAGGATTAATGAGCAAAAAATGTGACCGATCGATGAATTTTTAGCGCACGATTGCGACAAGCAAATAGGACGAATTCAATTCCCAAAGTCACGGTTATTGTACAACATTGGGCTTATTGTTGGTCAATATATTTATATCATTTTACAATTGTATGTACATATACACACCGTGTCTAAATAATAGTCAATCGAGTCGATCTTTCGTTTTGCAAGAATTATAAAATTCGCGAAAATCGAATCTCTTTGTCTTCCTTCTTAACTAATTTTTGAGAATAGGTTGTGAAAAATGAAATTCGAATTCGTTATTTATAATTTTCACGGTAAATAATAATAATTATTATTGTTTAAAATAATGTGGGGTCAGTTAATTGTAATATTCTGAATCATAAATGATCCTTTTAGTAATTACTGTAATTTTTTCCCCCAATAGTAATTTTTTCTCTTGATTCGAATTGTAAATCAATTTTAAATTGCTGAATTGACATTAATAAAAATATAATAGCCGCAATCAAAAATAATTGCCTTTCGTTATTGACAAAGAGTAATATCAGGATATTTGTAATTAATAGAAATATTGTTGATTATTGCAGATTCTTACTATTGATCCAATAATTTTATTTGCAACAGTAGATTTTTTTTTCGACGCGAAAGGTAAATAAATTTTCCATATTTAACATTTTTGACTTTAATTTATTTAACAAGAAAGTAAAAATGTAATTTCTGGGATCAGAAAATTATTTCAATCAACAAAAAAATAATGTTGGTTAATTTTTAATCATTTATACTATCATATCGTAGATTATTAGTAATTCTTCTGAAAATAATTACAATAATTTACTTGCAAATATTGCTGTATCGATTGGAAAATTGATAGGTTGTTTCCTGCCTCGAATTTTATTTTTTTACTAGGCAACGCAAGTTGAAATTCAAATTTATCGCATTATAAGTTGATCAAGGGATAACATCCCCAAATTCGACAGGCGAATTTAAAAAGTCGACAGTGGTTAATGTCACTGTAACGGGATGATCGATGCGGATAACAGGAAAATGCAGGGTGCGCTATTTTTTTGCTATACATGTATGGCATGGATGAAAAAAAGTGTTTGGAAAGCGATGCAAGTGCAAAAGCGTACGATATTATAATACAGATACACAGTGTGTTGCAATGTGACTGAGCAGAGAATGAATGCGTCGTCCACCGTGTGATGCTTTGAAAAATGGCGATTTTCCCATCCCTTAATTATTCTCGGTCCCGTGGGTTTTGCATTAATCTCAAAATATGTATCAGTTTTGCAAATTCCAACAGTACACGTCGCGATCTTTAGTTTATTATCGTATAACATGAATATTATTTTTTTTTTCAAAATTGAAATTATTAGGCGATGGATTTTTCGTAAAAGTGCAACTGCATTTTGATATAAAATCAAAATTTTTATTTTTCAACTTCAATACTATTTTTACTATCTTATTTAAAATTGCATTGCTTTGAAAAAAATCGAAAAATTTTGCTACTTAGTAGGTAATAATTAGTTGAACTGGATTTAAAACCTACAAAAAGGTGCCATTCTTCACAGTATCACCGTGTAAGTTTGATTAGTACGAACGATTACAGTGTTAATATACGGGATTTCGAAAAAACAGGACCGTAACTCAGCCCGAGTTGCACTTTGAATTCATTTCTTACCCTTCGGTACATTCTTTTTCCCAATCCCTTACGAAAAGACTAACCATGGGTATCGAAAATTATCAAAAATTATTCCGAAAATGCAGAATTTATTCCACACAAAGAGCAAGATATTCGCGTGTTCTACCGTCTGTTGATTCTTCGGACAAATGTATTTTTTGTCTCCGGCCAAAAATTTTCACTGATTTTTCCTACACTTTATATTTCAGTCTTTTTTTAAAAAATCAAAACAAAATTCAGACTTTTCAAAGCAGGAGAAAATCAGTAAAAATTGCTCGACACGAAACATGTAAAAGAATCTTTTTGACTTTTGTCCGATCTTGCTCGATTCCTCTGCTTATGTTAACGCTCCGTGTTTAACTCGATCCCTTAAGACATTTATCTCTTTTCTTGTTCGTGTTCGTCTCTTGTTATTCTTTCGATTCTTTGAGCCATCATCTTACCCTGAAGACTTGATCTCCCGAGAGACTGTCGGGGCTAAATGTTTCCCATGTTCCATTCTCAAGTAAGGTATCGATCGAGAGCTCGTACTCCTTCGAACGGTTCCTCGATTTCTGTCGAAAACGAGAGAGAACAATACGTACTTTTGCTGTTTTGCTTTCTTATCCGTAAAGTTATGTATTAGTTTCCCGTCGTACTATCGATAGGTCAATAGATCAAAGTAAAATACATTTTTATCCAACCAATTTTGCTCCCTCATTTTTTTTTGCCTTTTTTACAGGTAAATATTGTAAATACAAACTGCTTTAAAATACATTCGAAGTGCTTGTAAATGGAGCAAGTCCTATTTTTATGTTGATATATTTTGATCCTAATTTCTGCCCTTCCCCATCATTTCACTTCCTGTCAATTGTTTTAAAAAGGTTTGCAATATTTTATGGATTTTACAAAAATTCTGTCCTATTTATGCATTTTCTTTTAATTAGGAACTTTTTTTCTTCCCGTTTTTTCTTATATGATTTTCATTATCGCACTTTTTGCAAAAAATCCCTATGTGACTTTTCGTAAATTGGTCTATTGCCGAGCACAGATTTCTACAAGCGAAAGATAATTTCCTTATTCACCTATTGAATGAAAATTTCGGGAAAAAATGTACTTCACGGTTGGGATTTTCCGCCTTCCGTGCCTCGATTCCAGCGAAAATTGAAAGAGGGAAAGAAAAATATATGAATAATAATAAAAGGAACGACACATTGCCGAAAATTTTGCATACAATGAGAATGATATTCGCGGATTTGAATGTACACTTTTGCAAGTCAAATTCCTTTATTTCAGCATGGAAGAAAAAAGCAACAAAAAGGACCCGAGATCGAGTACGAAATAATTGCACCTTTGTGATGAACTTACGAAAAAAAAAAAGTAAAAAGAAAATGATACGAATGTACATTTTTGCCAGCATAGAGGAAGCACCAACACCTTTCAGTCTGAATGGCAACGATCGCATCTACCCCTTCTCGTTCTCTAGCTTCCCCTGTTCGATATTTTTACAATGAAAATTACAGGATGACAAATGGAAAGTTGCCTGATTTAAATTATTTTTCAATAAACGCAGTAAAAAAAAACTAAATGCATTCGTGGATAGAGTAAATTTGTGAGCTTCAACTGCAACTAGTTACAGATAAATAGAAATTTGTTAAAGTGTAACTATATAAAGTGACTATTCTATTCATATTTTACGGATAACCGCCAAACTAATATTTTATAGGTTATTGAAAATTAATATTCATATTTTCTAGATTACTATGAAAATTATTGACAACGGAAAATTGTCGGTTTAAAAGACAAAATTTGTATGATAACACAAATATAAATAATTTTCTGCATATCATTGATACTAAAAATTAATAAAGATTACATACAAAATTATTTTTCATTCAATTGTCGTATAAGCTACTAATATATTTAGGAAACTAAAATATTTGAGGCATCTTCGCATTTGTCAGTCTGTAATAATTAGCTTGAAAATGTACAAAGCAGTGACTTTTTCCCCCAGAAACTGCATCAAAGACTGTAGTAATATCTCATTACGCAGTCAGTAATCCTGGCGCAACATTTCTTGCCATCTGAGCATACCTTTGCTGTCCTTCCAACCTAATCTTTCGTTAAATAGCAAAAAATTCATTTAACAAATGCGTTTTTGCAAGGGAATTTTTTTTCATAACAAATCTCTGGTGATAGAATTTTTAATCAAAATATGCAATTTTGAAAAATCATCAAGTCGTTACATCGCATAAAAATGTAGGGTCTATCTCGTGACACGCAACTTTGGCCATTTTTCATTCCGAATTTCTGGGTAAAGATTACAAGGGACAGGAAGCATATCGATAAATTGACAGTGATTCTATGCTAGGGGAGCTTATTTTCCAAAATACCTTCATAACAAGCCAAAAGAGGGGGCCAGAGGGTATTTACAAAAAGCTACAACGACACAAAAGGGAGCACGACTGACTTATACTGGTGTAGATACTGGCTGTTGAAGGATACGGAGATTTTTATACAAGCGATTCTCTGAAAGAATGTTCTCATGACTCTTATCGTATTTAAAGAAAATAAAGGAACGATGCACTAGAGCAGGTCTCGAAAAACTTTGCGCGTGGTCTCGGAGAGCATGAGACACAAGGGAGCAAAGAAAGAAATTTCGTAGAAAAGAAATTCGGTGTTTCACGTAAGGATGGAGAATAGAAGAAGAAAATATGGAATATAATAACGTTTACTCTTATAAGGGAAGAGTCCTTTCATTTCCATCTTTTCTTTTCTCTTTCTTCCTTTCCTTTCCATGTCTTTTTTTTTTGAAGAATGGTAATAAAAAGAAAAACGGCATGGAAGTACGAAAGTATGTAAGAATTCTAATTTTTGAAACCTGAAACAATGGCTTGTCCACAGTTGGCGATGCTGGGATTTGAACGATGTAGAATTTCTGGTCGAACTCCGGTCCATGATCGTTGACATCCAAAACTTCCACCACCACTTTCGTTGTCGACGATAACGACGGTTTGCCGTCATCCCTCACAGTTACCTGAAATCAGCAAAAATTGGTTGTGTAAGAATCATACTTAAAAAAATTTGTATTAAATCGAAGAGCATCAAATTTATTTTTTAAAATACTTTTACGAATCTTTACACGTTTCGTAAATTCTTTTAAACCGCGAGGGAATATTTGATTTTTTCTAAATTCAACATTGGAAGGGAAACCTGTGCGAAATCTAAAAAGTCAAAATGAAAAAAAAAAAAAAATAAGAAAATTTCTAACGTCCCCAAATTTGAGAAATGTAGTTTTCAAATTTTATTCTTAATATCGTAGATATTTTTAATAATCAAAACCGAGGAGACTTTATTGAAAATTATTCAAGAGATTTTTTAGCAAAACGGATTTTCTTAAAAATTATTTTAAAAAACTTCTGTACTATAAGAAAAGAGCAAGAAATTCAATTTCATAAATTTTTGTATGATCCCGTGAACGTTTTATCAACTTCTTCAAGTAGTGAAGGATTATTTAGATTTCTTTAAATTTAATATAGGAACGAAAAACTGTGCGAAATGTAAAACGTCAAAATTCAAAATGAGAAAATGAATCTAGAGAAAAGAGAAAAATTTCAAACGTCCCTAAATTTCAGAAATGTAATTTTCAAACATTATTCTAAATATTGTAAGTATATTTAGTAATCAAAATTGAAACAAGGATTTTGCTGAAAATTATTTTCAAAGAAAGTTGTATTATAACACAACGCATGAAATTCAATATTGAAGAATCCTTTGTAACGTCTTACACGTTTTATCAACTCCTTGAAACGACGAGGGGTTATTTGGATTTCTTCGAGTTCAATATTGGGAAGGAAATCTCTGCAAAATGAGAAAATGTAAGCGGAGACAGAAAGAGAAAAATTCTCATTGTTCCCAAATTTGAAAAACGTAATTTCGTGACATTTGATAATTAAGACTGGTGGAGGAATTTTATAAAAAAATTGCTCGAAAAAGGATTCTGTTTTACATCAAAAGGGTGTGAAATTTAATTTTAGAGATCCTTTGTGACTCCTTACACGTTCGATCAACTCCTTGAAACGGTGGAGAATTATTTGAATTTCAAGTTCAATATTGGAAGATTCTGTAAAACTACAAAATGCGAGAAGTCAAAATGAGAAAATATGAGTGACGAAGGAAACAGAAATTGCTACTATTCCCCAATTTGGGATAGAAAATAAAATTGTAACTACATTGACAAGAGGAAAAAAGGAATCATGGAAATCATGAAAATTGTTAGAAAAAAATATTACACTTGCGTTTGCGACGTAAAATTATGACACGAACTAACAAAATAATACTAATACAATAAATATTAGTCCCTCTATTTTATATATTATTTTTATTAAAAAATGTCTACAGGTGTGTTGGAAAATTTCGTACTTGTAACTTTTACTATTATTGTACGTAGGTAATTTTTTTATTTTTCGTCACGGGTGCATTTATATTATTTTTAGTGGATTTTATAAATTCTTTCTCTCTATGTGGTGGAATTCACATATTTCGGGTCAACTGGTCCCGCGAAGGTTCGCTATTTTCAAAAGAAAATTCGCAAATATAAGAGCAATAAAGGCTAAAGTGGAAGAATGCTTTTTTTCATATGTATATAAATAAATAAGAAGAAAGAGAGGAAGAAAGAGGATAGGAAGTAGTAAGAGGATAGCAGTGTACGTTAAAGCGGACGATTCGTGTGATACTTGTGCATGGAAACTACCCTTGTGATTTTCGTAAGAAAAAGAATGTACATATACGATAAGAAGAGAAAAGGAGCAAATGGAGGAGGAGAGGAAGTTGCAGAAGAACAGGCTATGACGATTTTCTCTTCTACTCCTTGGGTGCATGTGCAGGGAATTCTTATAAGAAGAATTCTCATGTTGGCGACGGAGAACGTTTAGAGATATTGCAGCAGGGTTGGTCAGAAGAGTGGCTTTAGCTTTTTTGTATAGTGTCCTAAACTTATGCACGTACACACCTACACTCTGGCATGGAGAGAAAACTATAATATATATAGATATATATGTACATAATAGGTATTTTCTTTTTCTATAACGTTATCGCGATCGAGTTTTTTCCATAAACTGCGAGAGGTAAAGAGAACCGAAAAGGAAACGGTAAATTTTACTGTTGGACAACTGAAAAAAGTCCATGTGAGATTTTGTGTGTGTTAATTTCTTTCCCCTTCCGATAACAGCTGGATTTATCAATGTTGAGATTTTCTTATCTATTTTATTTAATTACTATATATTATTACATGCAGAATAATTACTTGTTATAAAAACATTACTATGAATAATTAATTACATTAAAATTACTAATATCATAGCATACTTTCATTTCTAATAAAAAAAGGAAATAATCCCTCTACAAATTCCAAGCCCTGGAGTGATAATGTTGGAAAATTGTTTTCTTCTCCCCGTTTTTTATGCCCAATTGATTAATTGACTGCGACTTTCATGGACTTCCTCTCTGCTTTTGCTACTAATTAATTTCGGGTGTATCAAATAGTAAAACAAGTAGGAAAAAGAAGGTGAGAGAAAATCCTTAGTTAATTCCCTAAGTGCAAAAAATGTATTCCTTCTTTTTCCCCATGGACTCCCGTAAAAAGAAGAAGAAGAAAAAGGAGACACGACTCGTCCAAGGAGGAACACCTTGTTCTTGCTGTTACATATAACTTGCTTTTCATTTTCTCATCCTTTGGATTTCTTTTTTGCTCTTTTTCTACTTTTCACAGTTCTTCTCTTAGCACACTTTTGCGTTATCTTGTTTTTTCTACTACTACCGTTATCAACACCAATATCAGCACCTCTACTACTACTACTACTACTACTACTACTACTACTACTACTACTACTACTACTACTACTACTACTACTACTACTACTCCTGTTGTAACTATACTACAAAAATTTATATATATGCATGCGCGCGTGTGTGTACATATATATATATTCAGGACATGACGAGACGGACAGAAGATTCTCCTCATTTTACTTTTCAATCTCCCGTGGGATACGATTTTCTTCCTCATTTCCAGTCCGACGATATTGAGCAGCTCTTTTACAGAAGTGGAGCGAAAACGCAGGGGAAAAGGAATGTGGTAACGAGTGCAATCATGAAGAGAAAATCCCTCTTTAATGGAAACACAAAAGGTTATGGTCTTACGAGGGTAGCGATAGTTGCCGTCGTTTGGAATTTCCAAACTTTCGGGGTTCCATTGAAAAAAAAATGTAACTCCAGTAAAAATGTATAGTGCTAGAAAAAAAAATACTGTATATATAGTAAATAAAATACTGCACTTTGCTATAAATATGATAAAACATATCCGCGGAATTTTCTTATACATATTTTGTTAAAATCCAGCTAAGAACTCTACCGAATTTTTCAATTTTTTTATCCCATGGATTTTCCTGCCAGGACTCCTATAACTTTTTCGTTCGACCGTTTATTCGGATCGCGCTGGAAGCCGACTACGAATTGCTGGAACTCATGGCTCCGAGAAGCTCGGAAGCTCCATCCGGGAGCTTAGAAATTCATGTTAAGATGAATAATCTCGCCTGCAATAAGCTTTTTCCGCGTCGGTTCCTCGAGACTGTTCTTCATTCGCACGTGACAATGGAGAAAAAATAAATAAATAAAATAGGTGAAGAGAGGAGAGGAAAGAGGGTGAGAAATCTTTTAGTTAGACGTCGAAGCGACAGACGCTGACTAAGCGCGATATTTTTTCCGCAACGTGAATGAAGGGAAAAAGAAAAGAAGAGGAAAGAAGGGAAAAGATGATAGGATTGGTGTGCGGGTGTTATATGCAAGCTGTGCATGGGAAAAATAGTACTTATCCTGAAGGATATAGAGAACAAAGTATAGAAGGAGCCGGCAAAACTTCTTTCCCTCTTTTACATTAATATGGGGTTTTCTAAAATATGCTTGAACGTCGGGTAACGTGTTTTAGCAGCCTGAAAAATGACCGTGATTAATAAAGGTCTAAACTTAAGAAAAAATTGAAGGAAAAGGAAAAAGAGTTAGCCTTCATTTCTTTTCTCCTCAGTTTACGCTCAAGTTTCACGGATATTTTCATCATGTCGATGTATCTTGTCCGATGGACCGCAGCTATTTCTACAAATTCTTAGAATTTATAAAAAACATGTGCGTATAAATTTAGTAATTGACAACTTTCACTTGTGATAACAGGACTTCAACAAACAATTATTATTACCAATATTCGATGCAAATCTGAGTTAGATAATTAACGCTAGAGCCCGAAAAATTCATGTAATGTCAAAATTGTTTATCCTTTAGTTATTTGTCGAAAATATATAATTGCATAAATTAATATTTTATACAAATAAATAATGAAACATTACGGTATTAAGATCCTGCTTTTATATTTTTTCCCTATGATATTCTATTACTATTATTATTGTTATTGTTAAATAATATTATAAATTATTACTATCATTGTTCATTCTTACTGAAAATGAGACTGAATCAAATAAATGATGCCAAAATGTGAGAAATTTATCTAGTGTCAAAAATATTTATTCTTTAGTTGTGTGTTGAAAAATTGGGTACGTACATATTTTGCACAAATCAAAAATAAAGCATTGTCGCATTACAATCGCGTTTTCCTATTTTCTGCCAAAGATATTCCAGTGAAAGGAACGTTTGGAGGAAACAGAAGGTTGCAAAGCTTCTTGGAGACATTGGAAAACGTTTATAGGAGTTTCAACCCTACGTTAAGGTACTCGGTAAACCTACTTATCTTGAAAAAGAAAGAAAGAAAGAAAGTGGAACGACAGAGGTGGCTGTTTCTTTTTATCTTTGCGGGAACTTAATGGAAAATACTGTACTTATATATTTTGTATATGTATGTAGTTCTTTGAATGCGTCTGATCCTCATTTCTTGTCGCTTTGCTCTCTTTTGTACCTGACAGTTGAATTAATACCAAGTTCCAATTCGAATTATTCCCAATTGTTTGGATTTCTCGAATTGTTTCGTAAAGTACGGCGATCGAACGGAAGTTGCATGCACGTACGTGCCTATATGTTCGTAAAAATTAAAGTAAAAAATACTGCTTTGTTATCTTCAAGTATTTGCCACTTGAGAACTAAACACTCGATATCTACTTCAAACTTGCTTACTGTCATCGACCATTGGGTGTCAAGTGGATACCATCGGCTTTCAACAGCTATACTCGAATAATTTTCATCGATATTCACTTTACCATCAAATTTGCTGATTACAGCAAATCCGATGTAACATTTTTATTCTGCAGCTAAAGCCAAATTAAAGACGTCGATCTTTACGTCATTTTTACGCAACTTGCAATTCCTATTGACACAATCTAAATTGCTATGTCCCAATGGGTACCATTGTCTTGATCCTCAGGTGCATTAAACTGCACTTTTTCTATGATAATATATTCGAATTATCTTCTCAGCTTACTTGTGTTTAAATACTTAATGAGGATTTTTAATTTCGTGTGAGTAACTTCTATTGCTTTCTGTATTGAAAGTTGTCATTCGTTACAACCTATATCCGTTAATTGGAAAAATTGAGTCATCCACTCCTTTCTTATTTCACGTCAAATCTTAATTACTTAACTCGAGTGCTTTTAAGATCCTCCAATCGCATGGTCGTATCTTTCTTTTCTAACAGGAATTACATTTCGTCACACATTCCTTTCGAATGTGACACAAGATGGTATCATTCGTACACTGAAAACTTGAAGTTGGTTCAAAGACTTCTTTGAAACTCTAGTTTTAAGTAGGTACCTAGGTATTTGTCGACGAAAAGTTATGTATACTATATATATATATACATATATATATATGTAAAATTGTGGAATTTGGTAAATAATAATTTTTTCCAAAAATCTAAATATTGGCTGCTTTTGTCACAAAAATATAAAAATTGAAATATTTCAAAAACTGAGTCGAAAGAGGAAAAATAATTTGGATAATTATTGATTTTATGGTGTAATTTTAAAACGAAGAATATATTAAACTTAATCATCGATAGAAGGACCTACAATTTTATAAAATAAATAGTTTTATTAACTACTATAATATTTAACAATATCATGTTCATACTGTCAAGTGATATCAGAATTTTTAATAAAACTAGCAACAGTAACAAGTTATTAAGGAATGGAAAATAATTATGCGTGAATGTACAAGAAAAAAGCTAAAAAACAAAAATATTAATGAAAAAAGTACATAAGTAGGAGACAAACGAGAGAGGGTGAGATCATTCTCGAAGGAGAGCCAGTGGAAAAGAATTTTTTTCTCCGCATTGTTATCATTCTGCAGGCGTTTCAATTATTAACTCGTGTCTTGGTGTATATACTTAATTAAATTTCATTTTCTTATGTTCATTCGTGCCACGGTTTTCCTTTGATTAAAAACTATGGAAAAGGCGGCTGGTAATTGTTCTCCCTGGTTCTTATGCGCGCAGTCGGTACGTTATTACAAAATTAAAATGAACTGCGCTGGAAAGGAAACAAAAAGAAGAAGCTAAGATCCGCAAGAAAAAATATTGTTTACAAAATGTGGCACGTATGAGCCTTGCGACGAAGGAGTCGCATTATGCAGTTACGCGAATCACCTAATTGCAGTTGAATGTGTGTGAATGCATATCCTGTACATATTTGTAAAGTTACGGTATTTTTTAGATGCGTAAAAGGACGTGAGAGAAATAAGAGCGAGAGGCTTCGGAAATAAACTTTCGCCGTAAAACAAATCGGATCTCTAATCCTGTATGGCATTGCCTTAACATGCTGCACTCACGTGCATGTGCACATATCCCCGTGCATGCACGTTAACTCGGTATACGTGCCACTAGTTGCTTAAACTTGGAAAGACCCGAGCCAGATATCCATGAGGATAAAAATCACGTCCCTTGAACTCTTAGCAGTCAATTATTATTCATACTACTGGACGCAGACGCATTTTATATATATACACATTATACATACAATTCATGCACGAGTGAAAAGCTCCAGGTAACATTGGAGAATAATGCGTGTATAACTGATGAGGCAAACGAGCAATTATAAATTGGTGTTATCCGTTATGTTACCGCTATTACCATAAAGCACTTCTCTCCTGAACGTAATGTTCCATGTATGCAGCATAGCCATGCGCATGCACATTGCACTCGCACCTGCACCTGCACACAGACGTATCACAGTCATTCACTCACAGCGCACTTCTCTTTCAGCAAAATGATAAGATTATACTACACATTTCATAACCCGCTCTTGTGGAATTCCAACCTCGTTCTGAATGTTGCAATTTTCTTGGATACGTGGGAGCTTAATTATTAACGTCAGAAGGAGAGCCGGATGGACCGAGCTCTTTAGTAGCTTCTACCAAAAAAGATCTTCCCTCCAAAATATAACATCCGCCAAAAAACAAATCGACGATTAAACAAATTTAGTTTTCCTTTTTTTTTTTTTTATTTATTAGTTCATCTTTTGTTTGGTGTTATTTATTTTATTGCTGTACTCTTCAAATGTTATATTATATTTGCATTCTCATTTCTCTTTTGTTACATAAAATTGGCAACATAATTTAACGATAATTGAAACTAAATTTTACAACGAAAATAAAAAATTGTCAATATTAAATTTTTGATTTTTAAAGAGTATACAATGTAATGCACACTACAACGAATTCTAGGAAACGTAAAGAAGTGTCTCAATTTACACGATTTATGCAATTTTTATTGCACTCCACGTGGAAGTCTTCAAGTTAATATTTATGAAGATCATGGCATTTTTATACCGAGCCATATACGTACCTAGCGAACTTTATAGAACGCCCGCTTAAACACCATGAACACCGGTGAAATTTCCCACCCATGTAACAAATGTCTACTTGGACACAAAATGGTCATAAAGTTTTGGAGCTTTACCGTCCAAAGTGTACATATATATATACACGTACTTCCACATACACCTGTATCTTCGTTAAACCCACTCGCTTCTTCGTTTAAAATACGAAGGTTCATCCGCAAAGCTGTTTTAGGAGAGTTGATGCATAAAATACATTTCTATAGGATCCTTTGAAAATTTAACCATAGGTTTCCTGATACGATTCCTACCGAGAAACTTTTTTTCTTCAGTTTGTACGCCTCGAGTCTGAGATAATTGCATTCAAAATTCATGGTATTCCCATACGATGCCTGTATTAAATTCATATTTTGATTTTCGGCAACCACCAAATGGTGACTCTTGACTCCTTCGATAATTACAAAAAATAAAGACCTGGTAAGAAAATTAATTTCCTGTTACTTATGAAGAAAATTGTAATTAATAAATTAAATTCAGTAAATTAATTTCATTCTAGTGATTCCAATTTCACTGTCACAGTCGTAACCGCTTCTCGTGGAACTCTAAACTTAAAAGACTCATTGTCAGTATGTGCTTGCATGTACCTGCATGTACACATGTCCTAGCCCTAATTCAGTGCAGGTGTTGCACTCAATAAGAGGAAGGTAGCACTTGAAGTATACGTATCACCTAGCTCCTGGAAAGTGTCTCCTTTCTCTATCGCTATTTCTCTTTTTCTCTTGTTCATTTTGCTCACCAACATTATTTCTCTCTCTCACTCTCTCTTACTCTCTTTCTATGTCTGTCTCATTCCTCTCTCCCGTAAGGATGGTTTTAGGGATTTACGTCGCGGTCTACAAACCGAATTCAAACGGAAATTGCCTGGCGTCCAAGAGAAGCTCGTTTATTACATATGTGGGTGTACACATACAGAAATTTACACATGTGGTGTGAAACATTGCTCAAGAAGATATCTTTCCAAAGGAGAACGGATCGAGTTTTATTCTGTTTCGACTTTTTCTTTTTGTAATTTTCTATTTTCAGTTTTCCGCGAAACACTAGGTTCCCGTTTGGACTTGTTTGATAGCGAAATTGAAAGTTCGCGAACTGACGTCGCAAAGTGAAATATTATAGCTAGTGAATTACGTAAATTATAATTATTGAAATTATGCAAATTTATTAGCTAAAATTGTTTAAATAAATGACAAATTTCTTTGGTGTCGTCTGACAATGATAATATAAATTATATTATTATATTAAAATTACATTCATATAATTGTGGTAATTAAAGTTAATAAATTGACATAATTCCAATTCGAAAAAATTTCCCAATAATTCCAATGAGTATTTTTTTTTCAAATTAAAGAATGGGAACAACAAGGGGTGGGAATGATTTACAAAATTTAAAAAAATGGGTATTCACAAAATCTCACGGGGAAGATTCGCGTTCCAAAGCATGAGTAATTTCTTGCGGTATATATTGAATAAACGAGGGAAACGAATCCTTCTTTCCTGCAAAGGAGTAAAGGGAGACATCTTGGCTGAGAGAAAAGACGAGAAACATAAAAGTATCGTTTGCTTTCTTAAGCCACAGTTAAAACTCAAGTAACTTCGTTAGAGAAGACAAACAAAGCGTTTTAACAACCAGAACCCGCATCGAGTAAAGCTCAAGGAGTCTATAACACAATTTTGTGGTTTTCACAAAATCTTCTTTGGGGAATTTTCTTCTAAGAACAACTGCGACGACAAAGGAAAGGGACCTTCAAGGATAAGGAAATCGAATAATTTCTTTTGCACGTAATTGGAATTATTTTTAAATGATATTTTTCGCCTCGAGTGTTCGCTGGATATAACCCTCAACTGTAGCATTTTTTAGTTATCAAGCGATTGTTAAAGTAAATACGATAGAAATAATTGTTAATAAAACGTTCTATAAATACATATAAATAATAATTATTTCGAAATAAATAATAGCACGTAAGAAAGTTCATCTTCGGTATACATAGGGTGTCCCATAAGTTTCTTCCTTGTTTTTGTTGCGAAAGCTCGAGGTCATACATAGCGTGGCGCGAAAAAAACTTATGGGACACCCTATATATTTATGGTAGATATCTAACATCCCAAAGTATGTACGAACTAGGTACGGCGTTGAAAAATGCGAGCAATTCCTCACACGAAAGCTTCGGTATCTCACTTTGCCAGATACCTATACCTACTTTTTTACGTGGCATAAATCCTAGTTTTCGAATTTGCGTGAGGTTACGGTCGATGGAGAAACAAGAACTCGAATAATGGCAGTTTCGTACACGTATCTACAACCATGGTCCATACAACCTCTCTCTCTATAGTTTCCCCCCTAGCCAGGGTGCTCCACTCGGTACTCCCTCATACGTAAATATATATCTACGTATACAAATACGTAGGTTTCGAGTCTGGCACTAAAAGTGCGTGCTTGCGGGCCCTCGAAACCATTGTTTTCACGCCTCGGGCACGGAAACATTTTTCCGGCACTTCACAGGGCGACGATACCGAACACGTACGAGTTAAAAAAATCAATTTTCCAAGAAGTCATAAAGTCGAGAAGCCTCTTGCAGTGACTAATATCGATGCAACTGGTTGCAGTGAGCGAATAGAAAGGAAGAGGAAAAAGGAGAGACAAATTTGAAATTTCATTCAAGGGAAAAGTGAACATTACGGGACTAAATATTTGGCAGAAAAAAAAGGTAGGTTGTTTCTATTTTAGTAGCAGAAAAATTGAAAAAAGTTTCCCATACTCCCGATATTATATATATGTGAATATAGCACACATAAAGCCAAGTATTTTGCTCATAGGAAACTCGATTAATCGTCTAATGGATTTTCGACTTACCTCGAGGTTATGCTCAGCTTGGTTCTCTCGATCGAGCTTCCTGCCACTAGTTGTAATTAAACCTGAAACAAAATTAACGATGTGTGGTCATTCCAAGTGTACAGGCTCCGGCTTCCTTACTTTGCTCGCCGTTTGCTCTCTTGCTTCCTTTCAATCTAATCGCAGCGCCCGTCTGACTGCTACAATTATTACTACTTCGGTAATCCTCCTACCAATTATCTTATTTTACTTTACTTCGGGGTAATTTCCACTTCCAAGACCTGCCCTCTCTTTCGTACGCGTGCACTGAGCAAAGAGGAAACGCCAATATAACAAAAATAGTTATTTTCCCGATAATAATTTGGCGGTAAAATAAAGTAATAAAATTGTATAACAATTTTATTACTTTATTTAATAAAATTGGAAAACTAATAAATGACTCTAATTTTAAAATAAGTGTTTGTTTTTATTTATTTTCACACGTTACTGTATTTTATATAAAATTGTATTTTGATATTTACTAAATTTTCTTCCAACTATTACTAATTTTGTGCGTGTGTTTAATACTATATTTTTCTTCGCAGGTGCAAAATTATTATTTTCCAATTTTCCATAAATCAATTTATCCTGTTGTTGTGTGTGTGTGTGTGTGTTTATACAATATTGCCAAAAATCCCTAATATCGCCAAACGAAGGGAAGAGAAAAAGGAGGTAATTTGAAAACAACGAGAATGTGATTGTTGCGTCAATGCAATTCAGATTTAGGGGAAGATCGAAAAAAAGGATAAAAAAAAAAGAAAAAGCGAAGTTAGTAAAAGTAATACCGTGATTAGTTTTGCCGTTTCGCTTTGATTTCCAATAACGAATTTTTAGCATGATGGGACCTAGTAGTATGTTTCTAGTGGTAACACGGCACAGCTATGACCGTGTTGTCGACGGGGGAAAACGAAAAGCAATTATTTAAATGCGTTCCCGATTTCCACCCAAGGGTGGAAATGGTATTACTGTGTATGCTATACATACTTTCGATGCTAGCGTCTCTTTTTTCTGCCCGATACTGCACCTCCATGGTGTCGTATTTGTCTACCAAAGTATCGCTCTTTTTCTATCGCACTCCCTCCTTTCTTTTTGAGTCACACAATATGTGTTTGTGTGTGTGTGTGTGTGTGTGTGTGTTTATTTATTTATATATATGTAGACATTCCTTCTTTGTTTTGTTTTTATTGCCCCATCAAGAGGGATGGATGAATCTATCTATCTCTCTTCCGCCTACCTGTGAATCAAGAGGAAATCTCATGGGGAACGACGTTGACTCTATAAACAAACAACGTTCCGTTCGTTTCACCTGAATCTTTTTTCCTTTGCATGTCATTAGTGGTTATACTGGTTCGCTGGTGTCTTGGAACAATTAGATTGACCGCTGGGGACAAATTATGGGAGTTGATTTTGAGAATTACCTACGTTAGAAAAAATATATAGCAATTCTAATATATTATTGTATAGAAATATATTTAAAATCATTCTAATAAATTTTATTGTTCAATTGATAATATTATTCTCTTTCTCGTTATTATTATTTGATTCTAATTCCCCTTCGTTGTTTTATGGAAACCATTCATAATTAAAATTGTATGATTTAACGATTCTTCTTAAAATAACGAAGAAAAATTATTGTCAATTGAAAATTTCAGGGACCACCGAAGAAAATTTATGCAATTCTTATTGTTTATTTAATTGCTAATAATTACTTATATTCGGCCCAGTGGAAATTTAATATTTCGATTTTTAATTTTTTTGTGAGTCTTAACTTAAGAAATTGGTAATTGAAAAAAAATTTAGGTAATTAAAATTCGTGTTTTCTTTTTCTATGTTTGGAGTTGAAAATAGAGCAGGGGTTGAAATTCATGAAAATCGTTAGGTGCAATTTTCCTAAAAAAATCACAAGTTTAAGAATCCCGAAAAAATTAATAATCAACGAAAAGGTATGAATCACTAAAGAAACAAGAAATTATCGAAAAAATTAAAGATAGCGCATGGGAAGTTGTGCGTGAAGAAGAAAAAAAGGGACAGGGTAAAAGTTGGGTAACATTACACGCTACATGGTGGTTGGTCGTTAAAATGAAACCATAGCGTAGAGACTTTACGACATGAAATTCTGCTTTTGACTTGCCTTAAATCTTCTGGGTGCGCTTTATTTGCATACCTAAACTCCAAGAGGTAGTAAATCCTTTCTAGAAGTAGGGTCTTTATTCGGAGAAGGAGGAAGAGGAAGAAGAAGTCCTTCTTCCATTTCCATCTTTGTCTTACTTTCCTATCCTCTCTTAACATAGATAAATCCTAAACCCCTTTTCTATAGATATACCGGCAAAATGTAAATCTTGATGTTATTGTTTTATGTACAATTGAAATCTTGTCAAGTCGAACTTCGAAAGCTCCCGCTATGATATTGGAAGGGAGGGTAAACGCCGAATGGCGAAAGAAAGTATTGTATAACGTGGGGAAGAAAGGGGGTGTACGGGGTTACAATGAAAACGGAATATTTTTTTCACCTACACCATTTTTATTATGCAATATCCTCAATTCCATTTAAATTTCCTCCATTACCTTTTATTCGTATTTCCTCACTTCACCATTTATTCCTTTTCATTTTCCTACATCTTGAGAGAAATGGTGTCGTTTTACGCGTTCCTCGGGCCAGTATGAGGCCATCGTCAATTTTTTATTCCACCCCTATTTGCCACTTGGATAACAATTACAATTTCTCTACTGCACCACTGCACTTATCTGCATTTTTTAAATTGCTAACGGTATTATAATCGACGCGATGTTCGACGAAAAATAAAGTTTCGCGCGTACAGGAAAAGAGTTTCAATTATAATCTTGGGTTATTGAGGTTACTTTTTCCCGAGCGAGGAAACGCTTTGAGCCGATTGCTTATTTTGGAATGTCGCGTCATTTCTACTTTAATTAAAATGTCGTTGTATTTAATCGAAACATTTCGCGGAAAGAAAAGGCGGCAGAAAAAGCTCCCACTGTTGGTTGCTAATCAAACTCCGCGTTCTTACAGGCTCACAAGAAAATCGTAAAGAGCGTGAGCTTTTCCTGCCGGGGATGGAAGTTGTTCCACCTTTCTGATTCTTAGCCCTCGCTGGATATATCTGGTAAAAGAAAAAGTACTTGATACTTCGTCCTAGCTAAGTTACGAAGGAGTTCAAGTGAGTAAAAAACAGTGACTCGATAGCGGAAGAAGAAAATGAAATATGTCGTATAAAAGAAATGGAGAGAGAGAGAGGAAAAGAGCAAGAAAAGGATCAAGATCAGGAGGAAAAGAGAAGGCGAGAAAAAGAGAAGAAAATGAAAAGAAGTTATAAAGGTTGTCACCTTGTCATCTCATGATATTCCAATATTTCTTATCCCTCTTTTTCTCTTTGTCTTTGTCACGTTGTTCTCTCTTTCCACGCTTAACCATTTTTCTAATTCTCCTCACTTGGTCATTTCTTCTAACAACATCAACAGTACGAATCGAATTCCCGACTTGCAGTAAATTAAAATTGGATAATTGGATCTTTATCACCTTTCAATAAACTCGCGAACATTCCCGAGTGAAACTTTTACGCTTTTTTTTTGTAGATTCGAAGGATGTGAATTAAATTCAGTTAGTTCTTGAATCTAAACGCGAGAATAAAGTTTTAAAATTCAATTCCCACCGTGTTAATTAAATAGTGTAATTAAATAAATGTTACAATCTTCGTTTTGATCATTATCAAAATAAAAAGTTAGACTATAGATTTTTTGATAGTTTTTATTGAACTTTATATACTTTGTTTTCGCCTTTACTAATAATATTATTAATTTTTTAAATAAATTTTGCAGAAAATTCTTTAATGAATTTTTTTTAATAATACTTTTTGTTAATCAATATTTCATATTGATTTTTCCTTTTGTGGTTAAATTTTCTACATTTATTTTTTATTACATAATTATCTAAGGCTCATGTGGAGGCTCCCGTAAGAGATTCTATGGTTTTGACAGGGATAATATTTGAATTTGGATCTTATGGTTTGTTAGAATTAATTGATTTTTGATAAATTTCACAAAATATAATTATCTACCTATAGCTTTCGAATTATTTGAAAGAGTTTCTTAAACAATGATTTGTTTAATTCAGGTTGATATCAAAACGTTAGGTTTCATTTTTTTGCTTTTATCGAACACCTGATTTCTATCTGAGAAGCTCTCGGTAACAGAAACAATTGTAATTCATCGAAACTTCGATCCCCGGGTATGATCCGATAAGACGCATAATTTAAAGGAGCCCAAGATAAAAGCTGAAAAAAAAAGAAAAGCTTGTGACGTTTGAATAATTCACTGTTTCTTTCCTCTGCGATTCTAAAACGACTGAAGAAAATAAATTTCATTTGGAATATTCCTCTGGATGTCGAGTAACGAGATTGCTCTTAATCCTTTCAAACTTTTCAGTTTTCACTCTCACAACTAGTGATACGTACGAACACATATAAGGATATGCTTTTACAACTACAGCCGTTTTCTTAGCGAAAACGAGCCAAGGTTTTCATGGAAGCATATTTTCAAGAGGTTTCTTTATGGTCGACTATCGTTCTAACGTGACGAGAAAACTTTCCCGCGACAATAAAAACCTCCATGGGTGTATATACCGTGTGTTCATCTGAAAACTTCTGGCCTAAGTACTTCGAAAACTACGCATTTTCGGGAAAAGTGCTGAACGTGAAAGTTTCATAGTTTCAAGGGGAAAATACAGCTGTACCGTTTAGTTTTTATTCGTCTGACGTTTTCAAGGTTCCTCGAAGATCAATATTGCTCCGTTTTTATAAACAGAAAATCGTATTTTTATTGCGGAGAAAAGATGGAAAAATTTGCCTGAAAAATGAAGAATTTTCCATCTCGAATATTTTTTTTTTCGTCAATTTTAGAAGACAAAAAAAATACAAAAATTCTTGGATTTTAAAAAATTGTTCACTGATTTTAAAATAAATACTTAGTTTTCGAGTAAGATAATTCTTGAAAGTCTAACAATTATTTTTTCTTTATTTCATATTTAAGAAATTAAAATTTTATAAAAGAAAAATTTAGAGAAAGTTTGCTAACTTTTTCGATATGGCTTTTCCTTGGGAAAAAAAGTAAGTCGCGTTTCAAACTAAAATTGGTCACGCATTAAAAATAGACGCGTTTCATGAAATTTCGTATCTTCCAGATATTTCGAGATAATCAACTGGACGGTTTTCCGAACCCACTCTGTATATGTATCTATGTGTGTTTCATAAAAAAAAAAATGAAAAAGGAGTAAAAGAAGAAATTAGAACATTTCGCTCCGAGTCACTTATCGTATTTTGGAAAGTCATTGACGTAAAGAAAAGTGCGAGTTATATAACGACCGGATCAAACAATTTCCTTTTAATATCCATCATTCTTTTCTTTAGACTATAATTTCTTACTACTTTTTCTCTCTATTCTCCCATGAAGCGGGAATTCATTTTAACTTTTTTACAAGACGAAGGAATACTGCTCTTGCTGTTACCAGTATTGCCCTTCTTTCGATGAAGACTTTTAATCATTGAAATTCAAATGAAATTGCCGGATCGACAAGAAAAAAACAACGAGAGACATAAAAAAGTAATTGCAGAAGAAGAAATAAAACAATTTCAATGCTTATTGAAGTGAAAGACAGGGGGTGAATAAAACCGCAAATGTCTCCCGATATTTATCGAATTTAGTTTCGATAGATTGATATTAAATTATTAATATATTTTATATTAAAGTTTTACATAATTATCTATACATTATTATTAATATTGTCGTTTAATATTCCTCTGTATTGCTCAGTAAAAAAAATTATTTAGAAAGTTATAAAAATTCACTCTTGACGAAAATTGTAGGTTGATCAATAGTAATAAAATTAAAAGTTATAAGAAAAATTCTACAATATTCAATTTCTAACTTTTTAAAATATATAAAATGACTTTTATTATAAATATCTAGCATATTCATAAGGTAATTTTATTATAAATATTAAGTCACGAGCGGACATTTGGTACTTTTTTGTAACATTTTTTTGTTCTTTCGACAATTCTTATTTTTTATTTTTATTGAGTGCGAAAAACATTTGGATTATTATATGAGACAAGGCGTAGTTACCTGTAGTTGAGTTTATGAGAAAATACCCTTCAGCGTTGCCACTTGCAATTGAGAAGGTGAATCCTTGGTGAGTAACGTCTCGATCAAAGGCACGTATTTGAAGTACACTTACACCGGCTGGTGAGTTTTCAGGAATCGACGGATAGTATACAGGTAATTCAGTCAATGGCGTGTTATCATTCTCGTCTAATATTTCTACGTATACCTGCCACAAACGAATATTAATATATTATAAATTTTTATAATATCCATAAATCGGAAAAAAATAGTACTGGGTTGTAATTGGTATTCGGTTGGAAAAATATTTTTGCTAAGTAGATAACCGCATTGATATTACAACAAACGATACAATAATTGAAGTATCCCAGCAATTTATCTGATTTTTACAATATTTCAGCAAAAATTAAATTTTGAAAGTGGGTCCTAATTCCAGGAAAATATAGAAAAAATAAATATCGTTATGATTTTATCCAAAACCCTTTCACTTTGTCATTATTAAATCAATAAAACTGTGAAAATATGAAATGTACAAGCAAAGCTTAATTACATACCTGTAATTTTGAGCTAAGAGGAACAACAGCATGGTCTTGAGCGTAAACGGTTAGCCAATAACCACTTTTTGCTTCCACGTCGAAGACCACTTTGGTTCTTATGTTTCCTGTGAACAAATAAACAAAAATTCCACCATTAGTCACGCTTTTCTCGATATCTAAGTACCATTTCGATTATTTATTTCCCACATATTTTACTCCGTTTGCAATATACATGTAGACTTATATCTGCGGAACGATAAATTCTCGACATCGAATATTGCAGGAACAAAAAAAAGCTAATCGAGCAGCTATACACATAAAAGTTCTACTTATATGCACGTCTTAATTGTCCTTTATCTTTTTTTTCCAATTAGGTATCGGTAAACGTAGTTTTCCCTCATTTTTTCCTCCATACGCTCATGTATTTCCTCCCACATTAGAATTTATCATATATAATGCAGTGAATTTCCAATATTTCCTAGGGATTTGGGGAAAACCTTATGTGCTGAATTCTATACAAATGAAGACACACAAACAAATGACTGATCATCATCAACCTAATCAATTAACTTGAAATTAATTAATATGGAATTGATTCTCTCGACTATCTAGTGCATCGGTGCAACACCCGTGGGTCGATGGTTCTGATTGAGCAAAATAGAAAATTTTTAAATAGTTTGAACAAATATTTTATGTATTAAGTGAAAAATAGGAAATATTAAAAAAAGCGATATTATTAATTTTTTCTCAAAGACAAAATTTATAATTTCGTTTTTCTTTAATTTTCAAATTATAGGTTACGAATTATAATTATATTAAGAAAATGAGGATAAACTATCGAATTTCTCCTTTAAAAATATTTTTATTTCGTTTTTCACATAAATTTCATATTCTTATTATTATTTTTTATTCTTTGCTCGCTATAGATTTTTCTCAAACGGCAAATTAAACCGATGTTTTCTTTAAATAGGTATTATTTGAGTTTTACATTTAAACTATTTTATCCGAGCTCATATACCGAACAGTGGACTCAATAATCCCTGAGATGATGATTTAGACCCCGTACGAACCACATAAATTGCATCCCGTCATGTGTCTTTAAAGCGGCGTTCCGCTTCAATCTGAATACAGCCCGAGGTTCCATCATCAGTAAAGAGCAGAAGGCATGAGTATTATTAATCTTAGACAAGTAGGCACAATAATCAGAAGAGAGTAATAAGTTATCGTTTTATTCCAAATCCGAGAAGGTGATAAAAATGTGGAGGGGGGAAAAGAGAGGTAGAAATGCATTGCTCGCGGCAAAATTTGAGAATGCACACATATATATAGAGAGAGATGCATATATATAAAACTATAAATCGATTTTGAGAAGGAACAACCGCTTTTTATCGTATAAAAACCAAGAAAATATCATCATCCCTAACGGTTTCGGTTTGCTCGCTTGCTTTTAACCCCACTTTGGTCATAGTTCTTTAGAATCTTATGACTACGATCGTTAACCCAGATTCGAGTCTTCCGTTCTTATATATATATACCAGTGCGCGAAAGAGAGCGCCTCATCATCGTAATGAGAGAGCATGTTTTCCCCATCAATAAATCACGCGACTGTCCACGAGAGTATCTTCTTCTCTCACTTTTTTTCCCTCCTTTATTTCCCTTTTATCCCATAGATAGATATTATAGATGGACAGATGGATGGATAGATGATATATAGGCATATAATAGGCAGCATTTTGCAACTTTCAACTCCAACTCGTTCCAACTAACAATAGACACCGTTAACCGATACTACAATTTTTTAATATTTTATTTCAATATTAAAAAAAAACATAATATTACAGTTTTGAAATATTTTCATATTTAGAAAATCGATGCGACCAATGCGGTGACGGATGTCCTTGCATCACGTTTAACCACTTGCAATGACACTGCAATTTCGTAAATACTTCTGTAATTGAAAATTGTAGTATGATAAAAATTGTAAGTTGTTAAATTACTGAACCCAACCCCTTGCAACATTATTGCAAATGTTTTTGGATTTTAGAATCGTAGTATAATAAAAAATGCAAAATTTCAAATTATTCAAATACAAATTTGGGCAAAGCCCATGCATCGATACTGAAATTTGGTAAATATTTTTGTTTTAAAAAAATGTGAGATAATGAACATTGCTAACTTTCGAGTAATTAAAATTCGAAACTCGGACGAAATTCAACCCCTTGCACAGATACTCCATTCTGTAAAAAATATGTAACTTTAAAAACTGCAGTATCGCTGCAGGGAGTCGAATGTTGCCCGAATTTCGAATTTTAATGATAACAAAACAACCCTTCATAAATTTACATGGTTTGGTATTTTTGCCCGATCCGGATAACACGGCACAGCTTTCCGCTCCACGGCGTTACCGATGTATTTAATTTTGACAAAACAAATGGGTACAATGAATTTTTGTAAAATGCATTTCGTTTCATTATTAGTAAATAGTATACGGGGATAAGCCGAACCGTCCTCTTCGTCACGCGACATGTGGAACGAATATATCTTGTATGCAGCCGCCACACGCTTGCATAAGACACGTTTTGGACGTGCCTACAGGTACCAACACGGGCACAGGGCATACACGTACGTTACAAATATACGCTTACGGAAAATTCATGCCCCGAAATCAATTGGATTGCAGAGTAAAATGCATTTGCCCGTGATACTTTAATTAACGATTCGCTTGTTGCCAGAATCAGACGAGTCTAATTGGCATGTTGGATTGGGTTTAAAAGCTTTAATAGCACCAAAAAAGAGCTACGTGTGTATATATTCGATACATATGTTATACTAAATGTTTCGTGTTTCTCGCTAGGATATACTATGGACACTCGTGTGTGTATGCGTGAAAACGGCACTCTCGTGTCTATCATTCGCCAACAAAAAAATAAATAAATGCACTAATTATTTAATTTCTGGGCGCCATAATCAGCAAAGTAGTCGGACTAACGATATATGTAATTATTGTAAAATTGCTAAAAATGAATAGTTGTTTAATTACAGCAATAGTCGAAGTTACTAGATATTTTTTTTCAAAATATCTACTCAAAATCTCTTATGGTATGAAATATAATAAATGTTTTTATTTTTTCCAAACCATGGAAGTATGAGAGCTTGACATTACGAATCCACCGAATTTTTCGGACCAGGAAAAGGTTCGATTTTATCAACAGAATAACCCGATAACGTTGTAAGGAATATATCAGGGTGAAGAATTAAGTGACCCGAAATAAATGAGTTATTGAATAGCGACCATCCAAAGAAATGGTATCTATTCCATGGATGAAGTACTCGAATTCGAGCTGGTATCCCTTACTGGACCGATATTTCACCCGTTGGCGTGGAAGTTTGCTAACCGCGTAATCTGTCCGAGGACAAGTTCGAGCCAACTGGGCGAGGAATGCAGTTAGTAAATGTTAATGTAAAAGAAAATGGGCTTTGTTAATGAAGAAAAGAAGGCCGAACATTTCCATAACGAGGAGGAATGCATGCGGCAAAAAGTTCATAGGGGAGACGATAGAAACTCCGGTATACGCGAGCAGGGCGTGTCCAAAAGGGTCCTTAAGGACATAATTTCCAGTTAACACGTTCCTTTTGTCAGACGCAGACTCTTAGATTCCTTCTGAAACCTCTTCTCAATATTTATTATTATTATCATTATCGTCATCATTTTTATTAACGCGTTCTTTATTTATAATACAGACAGGCGCACTGTTAGTCGAATTTTTCTATCGCGACAATTTTTCTGAAATTTGGAAAAAATTCCTAATCGAACCAGAACTACTATTATAATTATTATTATTATTGTCGATGTCGTTATCATTATTAATAATAAATGCTTTAATTTTTAGTCAAATAATTCAGCCGGCGGAATGGATTCGCTCTAACGGGAATGTTTCTATCGTGGCAAATTGAAGCTATAAATTATTTTTTATTCGCCAGTATGGGATATATCGTTCCTTGATTGGATGCAATTCTTTTAGCGTGTTCGTATTTGTATTCGCTTGCATTAGTATTTTAGCATCCAAGACTTTATCTCCTTTTTCGTTTTTCGAAAGAAGCAGAACGGCTTTAAACTCGATTTCATACAAACGAACGAAAGTTTGACTTTTCCCCGAGTTTTGTGACTCACGCACGCGATTCTCTTTCCCTCCTTCTTTCGCTTCTATGCTTGCAAGCTCTCACGGTTTTCGTTTGAAAGCTCATTGCGAACCTAACTTTATTTCGATGCAGTATCTATGCCGTATATGGAAACTTTCCCAGTTGGTTTACCCTATAATGTATTTTGTCGGGTAGTAAGCTGTAAGCTTCATTTCCTTTACTCGCGTCCACCTCCTCCCCTCGCAATTTCATATATGCATCCACGTCTATATAACAATGCGAAGTTCGTGTGTGTGTATATTAATTACAAACCCTCAGTTCAGGTAAATAGAATGGAAATGCCTTTCATGAGATATCGTATTTTTAAAGTATTTTTTAAATAAAAAAAAAAATTTCAATTTCGATTTTGTCAAAAAAATCGAAGCTGACGATATTCGTGATTCATTACTTTTCGAATTTGCCCACTTTCGTTACGGATGCAAGATCTAAAAGTCGGGTAATTAAAGCTCGTTACGACAACGAACGGCACTTGATTAATACATACGCAACTCATGTGTGTTTGTGTGTATGAGGAGATACGTCTGTGTCAATCCTCGACTGCAGGGATACCGAAGTATGTAAAGAATGTAGAGGAAAGGAAGTGCGGGAGGAAGAGGCGACATAGAAATAGAAAGGTAGAAATTGAGGCAAGCTAGGGCGGTTGCCGCGGCCGTATGTATAATGCCCTACGTATTTTCTATGCTTCAAGCACTGTCGGCGCAGTACGCATAGAGAAGTAGCATATGGGAAAGAGGATAGCAACTTTATACATGCACGGAAGCGTGTCAAAAACTGTCGGAGAGCAATTTCGCAACGCTCTAAAGCTCTCAGATTTCATTGCAAACATTCGAATGAAAACCACGGATACATGTACATGTGTATATATATATACACATATACATGCAGAAATGTTTACATACTTGCACGTGCATAATCCGTTCCGAAAAGTGCGTTGAATGGAAAGGAGCGTCGTGCAGAAATAAGCAACTACCCCCATTTTTGGTCCTCCCTTTGAAAAAGAACCATCGGTAATAATAAAACATCAAATACCCAATCGATCTCCAATTTCCAAAAAAGCTTTCATCGAAATTTTCCAACTTCGCTTACGAGCTTTTAATTCTCCACATGGTTCACGAAAAAAATGGAGCTTTTATCGTTGTGTAATTCCCAGAAAGAGAGGTTATTCGAAAAATAATAGAAATTTTACGAAGCTTTCACGGATGTCTAATTCGAAAAAGGGAAATCGTTTGGAAAGTAACAATTGCGTGTGAAGTTTAATTCCTTGGCTTATATTGCACCAATGGGAAATAATAGTGCTCCGATACCGGACACACTTATACGTAATAAACCAAATTTTTTCAAATTTGTTTTAGCTGTTTTTAATTTTTCACCCATTTAAGAAACGGAGCTTCAATTGATTATGTAATTCTAAAAGGAAGAAATTTTTCGAAAAACGACAATCGTTGCATGTGAAATTTATTTCCGGGGTTTATATATAGCCTCTACGGGGGGATTAATATCGCACCGATATCAGACACTTTCTTAGTCAACTTATATGTAATAAAGTAAATTAATTGAAATAAGTTGGGAGATTAGAGCTCAGTCGGAGGGTGTACGATGAGTGAATACTCGAACGGATCTGCGAAGGGCTTTTCTACGGATGAAGACACGTGCTGTGCTTTTACGAGGGCATCAAAACGGTCAGGTGTGTCGTGTTCTTGCTTCGTTAGCTGTATATCCCGTGGGTTCATGCAGGGAACGCGTAACGATTACAATTATAGGAGGCGCCTCGAGCCTCCGACGAGGTCCCCATTTTCCCTCTTGCCATTATACGTTTACGTACTTTATACGCATTATCTATCTCTCTCGTCCTCTCTTTCCTTCTTTGTCCCGCACAAACACGCACATATACAGGCGACTCTCGAGAGATTGATGCAAATGAGGATTTGCGTGAGAACACTTGTACCAGAGGTATGGAGATAGATATGTACCATCGCTCCCTCTTCCAACAATTTTCTTATAATATGAGCTATTAAACAAGGCGAACACGTCTTCATTAGCCTTCTTCCTCCACTTCCAACTATCGCTCCTTGTGTCTTTGGAATTAAATGAGAAAGATTATATAAAGTTAATTCGTTGTTTGATACTTTTGTTGTAATTAAAAAAACATTCTTTCTCCGATCGATGGTTGGAAGTAAACTATATTTTTACTGAGTCTTCCGATAATATTAGGTTTTTATTGAAATTTGTTGTTATTTTCAGAAATGTATAAAAAATTTTAATGTCTACAATTTTGTGTAATTATAAAAACTGTTTACTTAAAATTGTTAGGAGAATTAAGTTTTTTTGTTAAACTTGGCCGCTAATTTGCAATGTTCCTGTTATCAGTACATTTTTTGTCAAGTTTCTGTTATCACAGCTAAAAAATCACTGGTTCTATCGCTTGATTTTATTTTACAAGTAATTGTGTTACGCACTTCTGACTCGAAAATTTTTTATTTATTTAGATATCGATGGTGCACGTGTATTTGTCCTATTATTTAATATTTGGAATTTTGAAAAAGTGGAAATCATTCACAATTTTTGCTATTTAAAAATATAAATTAGAAGATATTGGAAACTCTCATTGAACTTTATAATTTTCGTACTGTCTCCAATAATAATAATACTAAGAATAATGGTAGTTATTGTAATAACAACAATAATAGTTTTAATAGTCTAGTAATAAATAATGTCACTTTGTGTTGAAATATAAATACGTTACAAAAATATCCTAGCGTAATTAAATAATTCATGCAAGATATCAGGTGTTTGTTTTAACGCTATTGAAATTCGAAGAAAACATTTCAATCATAATTCATTTTTATTGAAAGCTTGGATTATTAATAATGTTCTTGTCGTGCCAATGACGCCTCTTCAAACTGTTTGTATATACATGAGTATCCATAATGAAGTGTTTATCGGGATGCTTGTTAATAAAAAGATAACGAGAACAAGAAACAACATTTACATTATTCTGTAACTTTCCCTATAAAATGATACGTATAATTTTATAATTCCGCCTGGATTCCGATCGTTATTTTACACCTATTTATTCATTCCACGCGCGAATGCAAAAATTATTATTTTAACAATGTTACTTTTGCATGAAAATTCCTACTTAACGAGTGAATGTTTTTTCCACGCGATATAAAGAGAACATACTGGTATCGAAATAAGCTGTAATAGGATTACAGGGTTTATAAAGATTCTAATTAAAGCAAAATAGAACACGGGAGACTTTAAATAGAACTTAAGGACCAAAATGATGGCAATTAGGATTAATTTGCGACGTTCAAGTCGGAATAAAATCTCAAATTTCGACAAGGGACGAGAAAAATATTAGCGATTGAATTAACTTCTATTTAAAACTCAAAGTTGTGTTATTTTGAGATTGAAATTAGAATTATCACAATTGTTGTTCTTGTTTTTTTTTCTAATTTTCATTACTAATTAGCAAAAATTGAAACATCTGCCATTTTTTCAATATTCTAAATATTAAATTATAAACCAAACACTTTTACAACATTGATGTCCAAATAAGCACATAAATTTCAACTCGGAAATACTTGTAAAATGAAGCCATAGAATGTGCAATTTTTCTAGCTGCGATATCAGAAAGTTTAAAAAGAGTATACTGATAACAGAAAAATTGTAAATTAATAGCGAAGTTTAAGAAAACAATTTTGATTTGTTATAATAACAACTTAGGTAAATAGTGTTATTTAAATAATTAATTTTTTTAAAATAATTTCTTTAAACAATATTTTCAAATACTTAAAATTCCTTCCATAAAGTGACGTTACGGTCGAGTTTTACAAAATACTTTTCCGCTTGGATTCCTACACACGTAGAAGACGACACACAGAAGTAAGCTGTCATTGATGTATTATTTCAATAGCAAAAAAATGTGCTTTAATTAATATCATTTTAATGAGGGAATATATACCTCTCGCACTTGCGTGAAATCCGATGACATATAAAATATCGTGTAATGACGCGACATTTATTAAATTTGTATTTTTTCAAACAAAGCTACGGAAAGACAGACGGACAAAAATAGATTAAAATGAAAATTCAAAAGAGGGAAAAAAGTTTTTTTACAGTTACGAGGTAGTGTAGGAAAATATACCATGGTGCATTGTGTGCACATGTATGTGCGTCTGATATGCAAAATACCCGAGTCACGTGTTCAACGGCGCGATATAAATCCAGTTATGGTGCTTCCCCGTAATTATTTTACGCTACTGACTTTAACCCGCTTCTTCGGGTTCATAACCAGCACAAGCCACCGTATAACCAGTCTTACGTAAGTACTTATAGCCAGTGGAAAGAAAAATTCAGGTTAAGAGAACTGTATAATAGCGACGAGCAGATGGCTCTAATCGACGATTCATTTTATAGCACGAATTTTTGAATACCAACAGGTGTAAGGATGCATCGAAAAAAACGGAGATTCGAAATATAGAATTTCTATGATAGATGACCCAAGGATCGAAATATTTGGAATAATATAATAAATGTAGCTGGAACTACGGTGGACGATGTATTTTGTTGAAATATATTTATTTTAATGTGGGATATAATATGAAAGAATATGCATTTTTGTTGTTATATTATATTTATATTTTATTGCCAAACTTTTTGTAAACGTCTAAAACAATTTCTTTTCGACCACCAAACATTTCCTGCAAGTATTAGGGTGTCCCATAAGTTTTTTCCGCGCCACGCTATATATGACCTCGAACCGGGAAGGAAGAAACTTATGGGACAACCTGATATAAACAAAATAGCCTTTTAAATATAAAAGTTAGACTCCAGCACCCCCTTATCGGCGTGAATTATAATTAAAACCCTTAATCATCACTTCAATAAGAAGCAGTGACATTTATTAACCCAACTCGTTAGGGGTCGATCATCCAGTACCTGTAGATTAATGAACTTCGAAAGGGAAATTTCCAAGTAATAATAAATATACTTTTTCAGAGATTTTTCCCAGAGTGAATTTTGAGGGAAATCGTACTACTTTGTGGAATCCTCTTTGTCCATAAATTAAGAAACGTGACGCTGCCATGTCAGGCACGGGACGTTGGATCCTATCTTTACGAGCACATGGGATTTACAAGAAAGCTCCAAAAAACGACAAAAGCATAGGACGGCAGACCACGTGTTTTCGATCCTTTTCCTTTACCTTTCCCTTCCTTCTGTTTGGTTGACATCGCATATGTATGAGAAGATCCTAGAGTGGCCCAATATTTCACTTTGTTTAATGTAAACACACCGATCATGTAGCACACATCTTTAGAAAGGATCGCACATATCATTCATTCGATAGTTGCAGCCTGCAACGACATACCTAATGTTTACTGGGTAACTTGGTCTTCTCTCTCTTTCTCTCTCTATCTCACTATCTGTCCCTCTTTCCCCCCTTCGACTGCATATAAGCTCAGTCTGTACTATACGTACGTGTATAGTAGATATCCAAGTCCATTTGTCTACTAGATATTTCCTCATCTACCATGCATAACGTAACTCTCGTGATAACGTTCCTCTCTAACTGCTAACCATCTCCGTCTTTTATTTTCATTCCTTTTCTATTCTTTTCTTTTTTCTTTCCTTCCCTTCACTCCTTTCACTCATTCATTTATTCGTCCATTCATTTCTTTACTATAAAAAGGTTTATTCAGTGTCATACGATTCCGTTTCCACAAAATCTTTGGAAACACGCGTAACCTTTCCAGCGATAATTTCCGACGAGTTATCAGTAGTAGCTGAGAATCGCGATGGCCCAATTCAAGTTCTCATAATTTCTAGTAAATTAATGCTTCCCTATCCGGAACGTGCGAAGTCGTTGGGAAAATAAAAACGATGCGCTTATGATAAAAAATAGCAAAATTGTAAATATGGAAAAAGGCAAGAAAATTCTGAACCTCCGATAATTGCTTTAGAAAAGTAATAATTAAAATAATCATCGCGAAAATTTGGGTATTCTGGTAAAATTCGAGTTTTCTGTGAACATTTCGTTATACGCCAAGAGTGCATGTTCGTTATTTTTTCTAACAGCGTGCGTAAAGTACATTTAGCGTGCTTAAAATACATTTAGCGTGCGTAAAGTCAAATTTACGCACTCGTTAGGAGCTCGAGCGTAAGGCGATTATCGTACTTGTCTCGTTTGGCGACCCCGTTTCGCTAGGGCGACAAACCCGATTCGTGCGATAATCGCCTATTCTGCGCCCTCGTTGCCTAATGAACTATTTCGAAGCGATTCACGTTATTTTTACGGTTCCTTTTTGCTCATTACCAGTGTAGGGCGCATAGAGTTATGGCAATTTCCAAATTGTCGCCTGCCTAAGTCTGGCGAGAGTCAGAAATTAACTACGCAATGGGGATACCGATCAAGCGCCATTCCTCGAGATCTCGGGGAGTTTATTTGTATTGGAAGAGGGCGACGGTATAAGCTTCCACTTCTAAGTGTTCCCCTGCAAGCCCTCGAGTGCACTTGAGTAACGATTCGTACGACAGTGTAATAGAAAAAGGAAGACATTGAAAAAATACACTTTGAAGATAAATGAAAGTACAGTCGAGGGGTGAAGGGATGGATGACAGTCACTCCATTGCCAGAGAAGGCGAAGGGATTGTGTACATGTGTGTGCGTATGTTTGGGTTCGTGTGCATGTGGGGAGTTAGTGGCATGTAGGTGCATCGCTTCTTTCAGACTTGACCACTTCCTTCCTTTTCCTTTGTCAGCACTTCAATTAGCCGGAAAAATACAATAGAAAGTTCGGAATTCTTTCCTCACAGCTGTTGCAGCCTCAGTGTACCGTCATTCCCGGATTCACATCCTTTCCTTTTTCTCCGTCGTAGCCGTAATCCCATCTTTTCTCGCTTCTCGTTGCTACATCGCAGAAAATTGATTTAGTCGACGCAAAACAGGGAAACCGTCGCAATATTTGGACGAAAAGTGCATGGAACGGATCAATGCATTTCTCACAGACGCGAGAATTTTTTCTGGTGTGTGATTAATTACAGATTTTGGATATGAAACATAATCCCGAAATATACTAGAAATATGATAATGATAAAAGTACATATGAAACATAATCCCGATTAATACTAGAAAGGTTTCTTTCAAGAATGTTCCCAAAAAATGGGGGTTTCGTAGGAACTTTTTTTTTCTTCTTCTTGTCGCAGCATCTGGTTGATGTAAAGTCTCGCTCTTGAGTACGAGTTTCGAAGAATCTATTGTTAACTTTTTTCTTACCGCCTTCATTTAAATAAATTAAGTGTTTAATATATGCAGAAATAATACAGCCTATTATCGAAGGATTATATTATCTGTTAAATTGTGATAAACCCGTTTCTTAAGCTTGACGTCAACCGTTCGTTATTTTCCGAATATTTTCCACTTTCTCCAGATTTCTTCCCCAAAGTATTACCCCAGTTTATTAATGGGGATGTTATTAGCATCGTTCTGGGGGCTGCCGAGGGTGACTACTGACAATATTACACACAACGCTTTTTTTTAGATTTCACGTTCAAGTGAAAAATATCAAAAGGGGAGAGACTGCTCCCTCATTAAACCTCAAACGCGGATATTTTCACAATTTGAGTAGCATATTATGCCTCTCCTTCTTCTTTTCCCGGGCTTTTATTGTCTGTAATTAAGAGAGTTTTCAACTACAAAAGGAACTTTGATACTAAGTGACTTCGAAGAGAGTTCGGTTCGTTAATGTTTTCTTGTATCTGGGTTCTTTGAGGTAATTATTCCCATTTTTCGTCTTCCCCTTTCTTTAATTTCACTTTGGAATTTCCTCCTGCTACTTCAATTCACATTTCTTTGATTTCCATTGTTGGAAAGAGTCGTTCTGGGATTCAAAAATGTATTTAATATCTACAATATTTTCATTTGTAATTTCGTCGTTGCGATTGATCCGAATAGTTGGGATTTTTCTTTCGGCGGAATTGAAATTTAATTACGGAAAATTGTTATCTGAGGGACCAACTGCCCGTGTATCGCTTTGTAGTAATTGATGATAATATCAATAATTAAATACGTGCATGTATGTCTGTATGTCTGTAGGCATATTATTGATATCGTGTGGTTATTAGTTAAAACAAATGTGGATTATTAATAATATCCAAATGCTGGAGAGTATTGCCTTGCATATATTAACCTTATTTCGAATCGTTACGGTTCCGAATTGTGATGAATTTAATGATGCATAAATGATTGTTTGATTACTGCGCTACATGTGTTGGCGTTATTGATATTTCAATAACTACCGTTTTTCGTCGGACCATTTGTTTATTCCAATTTAATTACCGGGGTCAAAATTTGCGAATCGCCAAGATTCTATGGGTGACTTCGGAAAGGCATAGGAATGAGTGCGCGGGTGTGTGTGTGTGTATAAACTTTTGGAAACTTTGTAGGTACTACAAGCTTATGAAATTCATACCACAAAATTCGATAACCCTATGGTCTTCTTTTTCGTTGAAATTTAATAATCAACTCTATGTATTAATAACCTCTACTTTGCTTCGACATAAGCGACCAAAGCGCTTTTCCTTTTATACGCTGCAGCCCCGTCCACTGCATCGAGGTAGCCTCGCGTCGGATAGAATTTACCTCGATGTTAGACCGGATAAATAAACCAGCACGGCATCAGATGTAATATAATAAAAGGGGGTGGTTTGAAAATTAAGGTGAAAAACGTCGCTCCTGAAAGCAAAGCCAACGATAGCGATAAAGCAAACTTTTTCTTTCCATCATTTGTTTAATAGATATTGTGTAGACTCGGTGCATGCTAAGCGATTTTTAATGAAATGTTTCGCTTTACAACATTTTTATGAAAGTTACGCGAGTGCGGAAATTGAAGGATGAACTCTGTCTGAACCCAACTATTACGAGATTTTCCAAGGAAGAAAAAAGTGGTCGTCCCCTATTTTCTAAAAATAGCAGTAATTATATATTTAAGCAATTTTAGGATTCGTAATGAAATTTCTTCAATTTTTACTATTCATGAACATGAAAGTACAAAATTTCATTATTTAAAAAATCAATAGCGTTGGAATACAGCAAATTGTGAAAATTTAGTTTTTATGAAAGAAATTTTATTTTTTTCTTAATTAAAATTGTTTGTTCTGATTCCTGCCGATATTTTAGAATAGCCAGACCAACTATTGTTTAGAAATCAGAATTATTGTAAATAATGAACGAATATGTTTTTTGAATAAAATGAGAATATATGGTGGAATCTGAATATTAATCGATTCTTTTTGTAGCTTCGGACTCGATAAATATTGGATTTTGCTAAAGGGATTATTGTAAACCGATGAAAATTCGATAAACATTGTATCATTGAATTTAACACAATGCGTTACATGGTAGAAATTAAACCTTATAACGCTCCGTTTAATTCACTAGATACAACGTCAATGTGTCGATATAGGTAGAGGAAATAAACTTTTCGGTTTTCTACGAGATTAAAATACAACTATATACCCACCAGACACCAGAGAAAATATACTCTTTTGTAATATAAACAAATATATTCTATTATAGTCTGATATATGCAATTCTGCGTGTGCTTATATTTTATGGATATACGTGAACGAAATAGAATATATTTTTTGCTATTTTTGTAGTTTACGCAGCTTTGTATTCAATTGGAATTCGAGAATTTTATTGTAACTGGAAATATATAAAAACAATTTATTTCAATACCTTTTGGAAACATAGTCAAAATATAATTTTCACATTCATTTCTTTGTTATTTCTAAACTTTATTATTTTTCTTGACGAGATATTTTCAAGGCGTTAAAGAAATTTGTATACATATATTCGCCGTGTTATTAATATACACTGTTGAAATATATAGTTTTTTTATATATTAAGTATTAATCGCATACATATATGTATATATATTTGGCAATGTATCTTAGAATATTAATTATATATTATAGAAATGAAAATGCACGAAAATACGTAGGAAAATAAAATTTTTTATAAAAAAAAATAATATTAAACCGCAATATGTATTTTATACTATATTTATGCATATAGGGTACCACATATTTTTTTTCTATTGCACTTGTTTGTTTGAAAATGCGCGATGCTTTTCCTATGCAAATGCTTACTCACGAGGGATGAAACCTCTCCTTCGTGCAATTATGTTTCCAACTTTTACGAAAGTGGAAAAATATTTATATTTTTCTGCGCAAGACGGAAAACAACAACTACGGAAGCATCAGGTTCTCCGGTGACTTATGCGTTGGTTGATTTGATCCACGTACGATTATAAACGTACGTAAGCTTTCAAGCGGAGTTTTGATGCAGCATCTTACGATGAATCTTTGTTATACCTCGAAAGACAACGCGCGTGCTTTGTATTGTCAGGCTTTGGTGAAAAGAAGTCATTGAACCGCTCTTTTCTCTTGTATCAACGTCTCTCCGATGTTGCAAGATGAATGGACACGTTGGTTCCATCGATCAACCTTCTAATCTGTCTTTAGAGTCTAAACTTCAGCTCAAAGCAACTCATCCACAGTGATACACGTATACCGTCTGTCGATGGATATGTACATTCTACATACCAATAATTTCCTCATGACTCGAATTGTCGAATTATTTACACGATGGTGAGAATACGAGTCCGTCAATCGGAGCGTGAATGATGGTCGAACGAATCTTTCCATCCTTCCCTTATGTTTTCGAGGCTTTTTCTTATATAGGTTCCGTTTTACCGTGCTATTGCACCATAAAAGCACCCCGATCCATAAAAGCTACCCTGAATCGAAATTTCGGGACCCATTAAGAACCTACAGAGATCTCAGAGGTCTTATGGTCTTTTTATATAAAAAATATAATATCAATTACATTAAATCGACCGATTCTTGAATATGTGGACGCATTTCTACGATAAAATCGGCCAATACTTACGTATCATTAAATACATTTTTATACAAAAATATATAAATGTGCGTGTTGCATCAATCTTCCTCTATCAACCCTTGCTTTGCGCTCGGACTTTTTTTCGTCTAAAGCTTTTGGACTTTTTCCTTGCTGGCTACGTAATGTATCATTTACTTGAAGATAAAATTTCCATATCAAATTTAAAAAGCAAACATTTTTTAATGCTATTTCATTATTATCAGAATGCGAACATTTTGACACCAAACTTTGGCAGTGTCTGTGAGGAGTACTTCGAGTCCAAAGGGTTAGCGATCTCCTAAAATCCTATTTGATGTTGAAAAATTTACAATTTTTCTAATTGGTCTGAAATTTGAACTCAGGTCATTGCTGCGTAAATGCTTTGAAGTTTTTCGTCCCGAAGCATTTTTGAAAATTTATAGAAACGCAGACCTCTACAAGCACACGAATGCATTGTCCGAGGCAGGAATCTCTCTTTCATCCACTTTCGAGACCGCAACGCGTAAATGAAGAATGACGAAACTCGAAGTCGACCGTATGCACACGTGAAATTTTCATGTGTCTTTGTAATAATTTGCGCAATTAGTGGAGAAAAAGTCTCGAGTGCTTAAAAAAACGGAGAGAGTTAAATGAAAACTGTGTCAAGTTTTTGAGCAATTAAATAAAATATCGCGCGTAAAGTAGGCGCTCGTGGAAAAGCAAATTTGTATTTATGATAATTGATTATCGATAATTGCTCAGCCTTTCAGATTTTTCGAAGAAAGTTTGCGCGTGCAAGGTAGAAATTGTGACATACTCGTGTTCGTCGTCGTTTCAACCGCTATTATCTTCATCAATGTTATACGGGTATACGCGTACAAATTTAATTTTATCATGTATATTTTTATTCTTCCTTTTTTTCAGTATCTTACATGTATTTTTTTTTATTTAAATTTATGACCAATTTTATTCATTACAGATTACTCCTCGAGATTGACTTTCACTCGAAGTGTATACGTGCAATTTTACGGTGCATCGATGTAAGTATGCGCCGTTATTAATAATCCGAGATATTTTGTTGGTGGAATCATTTGCAAGAGAATTTATGGTTACTGCAAAATAACGAGACGCTGTGTGATAATATTTCCGATGCGTGCCTTGAAAGCCCGTATTTCTGTATTATATATTTAGTAAATAGAACTCTGAGTGTGAGAGTATTTTTTTATGTAGTACAATCATAGGGGCAATTAAATCTAAAATGGACCATACATATAATTTTAATCTGCTTATTTACTTATAAATTCCCATATTTCATTTTTAATCCGTGTTATATCAATTTAGAGTACCTTTTCTCTTTTATAATACACTGTTAATTATCTGAAACTCAAAATTAAAAACTTTAATTAATAAAATGACGAGCGAGGAATTTCAATTATTGAATATTCAGCCGATAATGGTAAGATCTGCAAGTAAAAAATGATAAATTTTCTAGTGGGTGCATTTGAATTACAATTTTATAATGTTATTTTAGAAAAATTGGCTAAATTCCCAAAATAAAATTAGTTAAATTTCATTATTACGCAGAGTCATGATTCAACAATTGAATTCATTCCATAAGTGGTCCCAGAAAAAATTTTGCAATTTCATAAGGATTTACTGATATTCAAAAACAACGGCTTAATAAATAAATGAAAAAAAAAATCGAGTAAGGAATTCCAGGTTTTGAAAATGACGCGAATAAAATTGTACAATCTACCAAAATATTTACATTATAAATGCGAATATTTAATTATGTATGTAGTGGGCCCAAACAGTCCCAAAGTTACGAGTTTTCTCGTTGAAGGTGCTTCAAAATTTTTGCAAACAAAAAAAGAGAAAAAAATACCGACGCGATGAAACAATGAACTATCGATGTTGACAAAAACCCTACCTGGGTAATATGTTTGCACTCGGTGAAAACTACGTTCTTTTTTTTTCCTCCTTCTATTAATTTTCGTACTCTATCTTTTTATCACGAACGTCCAGTTCGTCAACATTCCGCTTTTTTTGCTATGTTTGAAAGGAACACCCCATTGTTCTCTTGACAGAGAGACAGTCGAACTGGACTGTATGTAAAACCCACCGCACGATCGAATTTTTCACACTGACATAGAATCGGAATGACTTTTTCTTCCGCGTATAAATAAACAAAGAGCTGCAAGGAAAATTTCTCGTTAAATTTACGAGCGGGCCAAGGAGATATCGACTGCGGAATCGACATCGATGGGTATTCATTCCTCTTGACTATTAGTATTCCAACTTTTTGTCTAGCGATTAACAGCAAAAGGAAATGGGATTTATATTTTGTGTTGTACACGATGAAAACACTGAAATGGTCTTTTTTGTTAGATTATTCCGCTCATCGCTGCAACGGTGTTAAATTTCGCGGTCGTCGAGGTTTTGTGGCTTTGTTTGGACCTTGCTCCAGCGGGTTCGTTCCCACGAAACCTTCCGACCAACCATCTTTGAATTCTCTCCCTTTTTTTTTAATTACGACATTCTTTTTATTTTATTCCCTTTTTTTTAACATTACGTCGGCTTTCTTTTATGGAAGAAACATTTTATTATCCTCCGAATTAATAAAAAAAAAATTGCAAAATCCCAGAGTGCCTTATCTACTTGACTATGCTGATATTTGTAAATGCAAGTTATCAGTTCAAAAAATAAATGTGACGAAAAAAAGTTTTCTTAAATTCGAAATCAGCGGCTTGAAATATAAAATAATTAAAAGGACGAGCGAAGAAATCCAGTTTTTGACAGAAATGACAAAATTTTCGGGTTATTAATTTTATAAGTGGTTGCAGAAAAAAAATTTTGCGATATCATGAAAATTACTGAAACTCAAAGTCAATGGCCTAGAAAAATAATTTTCCGAACTATCGAATCAGGAATTCCGGGTTTTGAGTACGGTGCCAATAAAATTGTATACATGAAGAAACTATTGACACCATAAGAGTAAATATTTGATTGTAAAATTATTATTGCCATTCGAAAAAGAAAAAAAAATTTTTATGCACGCAAATGCAAATACTGAAACACTTCGAAACCTACGACTTAAGTCATTTTTCATGATCACGGGCACACACATGCACGCGGCAACTGCATTTCTCGTGTAAATACTATACTTTGCATCGCCACTACTGCTATGGTGATCGCTACTTCACATGGTATCGTGTACAGCATCTGTTTATCTCCCCGTTGTTGTCCCGTTGATCCGTGACGGTAGTTAATTGTCCGATCGTCTGCTAGTTTAATCAATAGCGAATGCATGGCTTTCTCGATAATTGGAGGAGCTTTGAAGAAGAACACGTCAATTAAACCGATCTACTTGCTCCTGCAAATACACCGTGTTTATTAACTCGCACGTACCTTTTTATATTTTTCTAAATATTTTTTCAAAACCCTATTTGTTTTCCGATTCGTAGCGTCTCTTTGTAACAATCATCCACAATTGACACAAAATTTCTTCCCGATCGCATCGTCTTCATCGTTTTCTTCCTTTTCGTCAGCTCAGCTGTGTGCCAAGGGTGCGGTCGAATAACTGATTTATCGTAACGGTGCTGTTTCTCTCGGTTTGCATCCGGAAAGAGGTAAATCCTCGAGTAAAGCAAAGCGAAGCAAAGGAAAGCAAGCAACTTGGCCGTCTTTGTGTGCATCTGTGGGTAAAATACTCTATTTGGCAATCGCATTATTCCTTGGAACCGAAATGGTTCGAGCATCAGAGGCTGTTCAATATTTGTATCCGAAAATGAGATTCGTCTTATTTTATTTCGATTTAGAGAAGTTTTTTCTTTTCTCTTAATGAAGCAACATTTCCGCAAAGGAGATGGAAATGGGAAAGCGAAGAGCGAACCGAGAGGGAATGGAGCAAAAAAGATCGAGGGGGAGGGTATTAAGGAGGAGAATCCTGTAAGGTCTGATTAAAATGATAAAGAGAAAGTTTTGAAAATTTCTCGAGTTATATATTCCACAAGTAATATGAATAATTACGAGGAAGAGTTACCGAAAACCTGACGAAGGTAAGGGAATAATTAAGTGGCTCATTTAACGTGAGTCGCACAACGTGCTGTGCAAGAAGAAGTTTAGCATGAATTCCTCTGCCGTGTAAGTCAAGCTAGATAGCTATAGCGGAGCTTTAAAAGCTATAGACGGTTAGAGATATGCTACTTCTATTACTATAGTATCAGCACCAGCACCAGCGCCGTTGCTATTACTATCACCACCAACACCACTATCATCGCTGCTGCTTCTGTTTCTGCTCATTCTTCTTCCAGCAGCCTAAAGACCGAGGAGGAAGATGCAGAAGAAGAGGAAGAAGAGGAATGTGGGTACAAGGTAGTGATGAAAAGTTTCCCTCCTCGTCTTTTTATTACAACAAAAAATAAGTTGGTATAAAGATAAAAGACAGGCCAGATAAAGGGCATAAATGAAAATCTTTCTCGCAGAGTTTACAGCAACGAGAGGAATAATTACCCGCGCGAAATTTGAAAGGACCTTGCTAATTTCCTTGCTGCCTAGTGAAACTTCCTACCTTTAAGGTAAGGGCACTCATTATGGGGAGTTTCAGCTTAGATGGGATCATAATAACCTAATTAATTGTGTTAGGTAAAATCTAATCTTATTTTAATAGAAAATTGTACGTTAATGTGTTTTCGATGTAGGGAAATGAAATTCCAAAGATTTTTGTAAAATTGGATTTTTTATTATTCAAAATATGATGAAGTATCAGTAAACAATTTTTGAAGTTTAATATTAAATTGCAAAAAAATTCCCATTGTAAAGGGAAAAAATAGGGTAACTCAACATCTGGTCCTGCTTACAGTAGCGCCACCACGATAGGAAAACGCGGTAAAGTTTGATTTGACTGTAGAATTCACATTTTTACCGATAGAATTTAAACTAACATTTTCTTTTGCTGATATTGAATAATTGCTGTAATATTTCAGAAATTTATTTGATATAAATTTAAAAACTAAAGAAATAGTGATTGAATCTTTGACAGTAGATGCATTTTTTATAAGGTTCCAAGCCAATTCCCTTTCAAAAATAATTTATTTTTTGTTCATAAATTTATTAAGCACTAAATTCTGTGAAAAATTTGTTTTGTTTCTATTAAACTTCGAGAATTTTGATTTTGACATTTTATTTTAAAATTCGTTTCTGAGGAACAATTTAAAGATACGAAATTTGAAATGTCTCAGAGAAGCATTATCAACTTCAAAAGAGACGGAAATGATATTACGGTAATTTATCAGTACAATATATTTGAGCGGTTCAAGTTCAAAGAGAAATGAATTAGGGTTTGTCGAGTAAGTTTATCCAAGTTCCTTCTTCTCCTCCTCGCATAGCCTGGAAGTTGAAGTAGGGGATAGGGAAATTCGTGGAGAGCTTCACAGGAGCTTAGTCCATCGAGTTTCAGGTGAAGTCGTTTGCTTACTTAGGAAACTACGGGTATTTGTATTGGGATAGAGGTTTATTCCTAAACCTTACCTATCTGTACTTGGTCCTCCACACACACATCCACAAACTGCTGTTATTACAAAGTTGCTTTAATACCATCGCCTCAGGATCATATTTCTTTAATTGTTTCTTGCACTGAGAATGCACTGAAAAATCCATAGCATCTCCCGGGTGCTGGGTCTATTATATTTAAGTTTTATTACTCCATAAAGAACACCACCATGATCAAATAATTACTACAAAAAATTACACATGTGTAGTACGAGGTTCTCAAAATTCCAGAAGATCATTGTCCTTCGATTTCTGTCCGATGCAATTTTTTTCAGTGTACAATTAATTCCGTTTCCTCTCGTAACAAAATATCGCAGCATTTACTTTCCCATCATTTCGCGCAGGTTATGGCAAAAAATTGTATACGGTGTTTTTTTTTATCGCTGGTAAAAATTGATAAATCACTTTGGCGATATTCTAACCCTGACACTCGCGTATCCATCCGATGGTGCAATCTTTAAACTTTGAAAGAATTAATGTCCCTCGAGAATTCCGAAATTCCCGGAGCTTTTTCCACCATTTTTTGGATGAAAAGTCGAGAACTAATGGAAGATGACTGAAACGACGATGTCGTTACAATAAGCTCGAGCTGCGATCGTAAGCGATGTGATGGAAAGCTCGGTTGCATAGTGCACCAGGCTACGTGGAAGATACGTCTGTGGTAAGGGCAGAAAGATGAAAAATGAACGGTTAAAGGCTTCGAGTGAGAGAGACGAGGAACGGGTACAGATTCTAAACTGGTCACACAAAGAAACATAGGATGTCGCAGTTAGCTACAAAATGGATGATCGATGGATTCTAGATGGTTTTCATGCATCGTAGAAGCCCGTGCACGTACCCAAAGCATAGAACGCCGGACGAGAGGCTGTTTTGTTTTCTTATCTTTTTTTAACAGAGAGGAAGGTGAAACAGGAACAAATGGAATTTTCTTCCATCTCCTTCACCCTTCCATCGAAGGATAAGGAAAAGGGTGATTTGTTTTGGAACGGTATATTTTTTATAAATGCAATTTTTTATAAATTGCGTATAATATATTCACACAGACGCAAATAATTGGAAGAGATGCGATTATCGCCGCAAGTAGCCGACGTTTTATATTAATTACTTTATTCTGATTAATATTATTTTTATGAGGGAATACGAATCAAATACAATGGCTATATTTGTTATTATTTTTGCTTCGATTATTTTTAAAGACAATCTGCAAACATCGTATATTTAATAATTTATTGTAAATACCTTTTTCGTTTGCAAATTTTTTTAAGACTTATTTCTTTTTGTACGAAATATCGAGATTTACATGAACTTTCTGAAATCCCGAATCGGCAAAGTTTGCAGCGAAGGTTTTAAAATACGTAGATCAATCGAGCCTGATCTTCCTTGATGTTTCTGCGAACTCGATGAAACGCAAGCGATTGTATCGCTTTTAGATTTTATATCCGTTTCTGGTTTACTTTCATCCGCCATTAAAGTTTCTTTCGAAAGTAAGCTCCGTCCATTAGAACATTGAATTCCAGTAAAATAAAACTCGCGGTTCTTATTTCAGAGCCGTGCAATTGCTCGGCCTCCAAAGACATCGCAAAACGTGTAAATTATTCGTCAATTTCATGGAACGTGAAGTTAGACGAGTTTGAATTTACATAGAAAGAGACTTTTTACGATTAGAGGACGCCTGCCGGAAGTAAAAGAAGCAGAGACGAATTAATTGTTGAACAAATTGAGTTATATATGTCTTTTTAAAAATTGATTACTTTCTTATTTATATTCATTAGAAATCCTGTCTTTATTTTTGATGACAGTAATTAATTACTAAAACATTTTTCTTCTATTGATTAATAAAATTATTAATGTAAATTAATTTAATGTGTTATTCAATTGTCTTCAAACTTCTGGTGATTTCAAATGGAACAGATATTGTGCGACAACTTAATAAATTGTACAATAAAATAAATGTAAAAAATGAAACAATTTTTAGGAAATGGGGGCCAATCATTGTTGTCAAAGTTTGTGAAGTTTTGTAGATAAACGGAATCTAATTAGCCCTCGGGTATGGATAAGGGACGTAAAGAGATGGCAGGCAAAATCGAGATTACCTGTCTCGTAATTCTTGCCACGCCGTGGACCCAGACAACTGCTCTAATGATGCACCGTGCTGCATGTGTGCAACCGTCACTATCTTCTTCTATCTTCCTCTCTCTCTCTCTCTCTGTCTCCCTCTTTCTCGCACGTGATGCAATCTCAATGAATAATACATATTAGTGTATGATACACGCGTATCGGATTATTCGGCTTTACCGGACTATTGAAACTCTAGATCCCAGTACACCTTTGGGATTTCAAGAGCCAGTGCGATAACGTTCTGCAGCATATATTGCTGCGTTGCATTCTAGCGTCAGGCATCATATTTTTTTGCCAAAAATTAGCGTTTTTCTTATAGGAGAAAAAAAATGTTGAACCTTCGAATTTTGTTCCTCCAAACGCATTATTTATTTGTATATAAGTGTGTGCATATTTATTTATTACGTCACGTCTCCTTCCAGCCGGCGGCTATTAAACGGATTTCCCATTTTACCTCAATTTATTTATTAATATAATTACAGTTTACAAGCGTTATAAGCCACGGATGCATTTCGATGTTGCAGTTCGGCTTGGTGCAGCCTTACCTGACGTTAAGTATGATTAAAGCGGCTTCTCTTGCAAAATACACTGTGTACGGAATGAGGGTTATTGAAATCCTTCACCGACTGAATGTACACTTTCGCGTATGTTTGAGGAGGAAAGGATTTGATGTACGTATGTATGTAGGTGTTCGCATCCAGGATTTGTGTGTATCCCCTATATACACATGTCTCATAGTCATTCTTCTTACATGTACTGTTATTTACCTCGTCAATTCGTCTTTGCAAATATGTAATTTCCCACTTGAAATTTCATCAAACTATTCCATTTAGGTTTCATTTCTTACCCCTGTGCGATAAGGCAGTGATTAATATATGCATATGCCAGTTGATCGCGGTGAACCTTCGACGAACAAACATTTCCTGCAAGAATGATCAAAATCTGCCCGTAAATATAGAAGTTAGACTCCAGCGCCACTTTGCGTTACAAAACATAACTAAAAACCTTACTCGCCACCTTAACAACATATGGCGTTAATATGGCGTCAATAGGTCGAGTGGTTTGTCAGTGGTGATGCGGTTTACTCGCGCATAATGAATTGTATTTATCAAGATATTTAATATCTATAATAAAATTATTTTTTAAATATATTTCCTGCCAAAATAAATAGTCGCGATTGGTATCAAAGTTCCTCTCGATGCCAGTCTCGATATCAAGGCTCAATGATTGGCCCAGTCATGAGACCAGTCGTTGGAACGATGCGCTGCCATTGTTGAATGTTGCTGGTTCGCAGTGAAGCATTGCCTGACGTTAACGGTCCAATATTGGGTCGACCCTCGATTGGTCGAAATAGCGGCTTATCAACTCCAGCTTTGCATTCGAAATAAATGGGACAATGAAGTCGACCGATACGCACGAATTGGGGCTAATCGGACCCAGTTGTCCAAAAGCAGACCGAACAGAAAAGTTTTTTGAAATCCAAATGATGGAGATGTACGTTAAAGTTGCAAACCATAGTTGTTTTTTTTTGCTTGAAAATGAGAACTACAATGTACGGTTACTTTTCTATTTTGTTTAATGTGAAGATTTCAGTAAATTAAAAAAATTGTTATTAATAGAGATTCTACTTTTCTCTGAAAAATGAAAAATGTGCAAGCACGTAAAGAAATGTAATTTTATTACAGCATCTGCAAAAAGTATCAGTATTAATTGTTTTTCTCCCAGTCGACGCAAAGTTAATCGCCTTAAGCGTAGACTCTACTACTTAGGTGTTTTTCGACGACGGGTACTTTTCTAGATAATTATCTTTAGAACGAAAAAGGTTCGACTTATAATATTTAATTACTGCAGTAATCTTCCCGAAGGTGGTTAACGAAGTCAGTAGATTTTTGACATTGATATTTTATCTGCCGTTAAATGACAACAAGTCTTTGTTTCTCCACATAATTTCAAAAACATATTTAATTTATTGCCAATTTCTTTGGATATAATGGCTACTTTTGAAAGTTTGAGGTCCTCGAGGAGAGTTTTTGGCCCACACAAAACCGATTGCTTTTCCTTTTTGGATTAGGGACCGTGGGACGTATACGCCCCATTTACTGTTTTTCAGTTTTTTCTCATTTCTGATTTTCCCAAATTTCATATCGTTGCAAACAATTGCATTACTTCTGTTATGTTATTATTACACATTCATTGTAAAAAAACATTTGAATTTTCTCTAAAAAAGTTTGCATCTCAAAGGATTAATGGGACATTCAATAACTAGGTCCAATTCCATACACTCCGTAGAAAGTATCATTCGGGAAAAGGGAAAGAACGATGGTTTGGAGAGATGCGCACGTGAGCGTAACAAAGCCTGGTCTTTCCCGTGCACTATTGCCTCTTTCTTCCTTTCTTCCTCATTTCAATATTTATCAGTGTGTGTGGTCATGATGACTATAAGCAATAATCACGTTCCACTGCAGTTCACGAATATGGGCGAGAAGAAAGCCGCGCGATGACAATGGAGGAGATTACTCGTCGAGGCTTTCAGCTCCAGTTGTTCGAAGTAACTGCGCAGATAAATTGATGCGTGATGGTTCCGCATTGTTCGCTGCGATATTTCAGGGAGACTCAGACTTGAGTCGACTCGAGTCGAGTAAAGTCGACTTAAATCGACTGGACTTTGCTTGACTTGAGTCGACTCGACTTGACTCGTGCGTCACTACGCTATTTTGACCAATCGTGTCGTAGTGCAACGTATGACAGACACCTTTTTAATGCATTTCAACTTTGTTTACAAAATTTCATACGGCAGATTTAGCATCGTCAAGTAGAATATATTTTCGGATCTTAATTTTGCAGAAATTCAAAAAATATTAAACGAAAAATATTAAAAGTAGAAAATATTTCGGTAATAATTTGTGAAAAAAAATTCGCTTTTATGAATTTCGAAAATCTGACTTCAGAATCATGATCGTCAGCGATTTGTAAATTGTTGCATTTTCGAATATTCCTTTTATTGTTTCAGATTCGTCATCAGTCCCCCAAGGAAAAATCTTTAGATACCTAATAGATTTTAGGCCCAAAGAAAATTCGAGGGTAAAATTTTTAATAAATCTGACACTAATTTTGATCTCAGCGCTTCTTTCCGCGGTATCTACCCGTTTTTCCGACTAAAAATCTCCATACGTGTTTTTATGGAAAGTGATACGGAAAGAAACTTGGCTCGTTAGGTGGACGGGAGCGAGAGATAAATGTTTGATGAATTTTCTTCTGCTGGTAAGTATTCCAATATTTAAGAATCAATATTTAAGAGGGCGCATAAGTAAATATACCCAAGTACAGAGCGAGGGGTGCACGAAAAAAGTCGTAGCTGCAGCAGTAACAGCAGCGGCAGCTGCCTAAGCGTAATCTTTTCCGGCAGAGGAAAGCATAGAAGTAAGCAACCTGACGGTTAGGAAAAGTTTCGCCATTTCGACGATCTTACCGGTTTTAATAAAAGCGTCTAACAGCTACCGACCTAGGATCGTGTTATAGGTTGACTCGGTACAACTTTTGTGTATCTACCCTCCATGTTTCATGAACTTTGCTTTAAGACTAGCGGGGCGACCCAAGAACATTCAACGATACCTATAATGCCACATACATAAACTGCACGACGCGACTTTACGTTCCAATGTTGTTTTTGCTTCATTATACAAGAACACTGGGAACATTGTAACAGGGATATTCTTACATTTTTAAGCGGGATCGCATGATAACGTTGCAGTCCTGCATCGCGAGCAGAAGAAGGGAAGAAATATTAGGGTTTCCTTAAAGTTACCGGAATTTTCAATATTTTATTTTAAGAGTCAGAAAAACCAAGTAAAATAATAATAATATGTAAAGAAGAGCTTTTAGAAAATATAGACGTTCATCAACATTATTTCCATGCGTTGTAAAAAAAGACAATATAATATTAAAATAGCCTGTAATGGAACAAGATCTATGTAAGTGAATTAACTAATTAACAAAAATTAGAACGGGAGACTTGAAATAGAACTTAGAAACAAGGAAGATTGTAATCAGGATTAATTTACCACCTTCGACTATAAATAAGATTTCTATTTAAAATTCGAAAAGTGGCTGATATTTCCGTTAGGGTCAATTAGATCTTAGAATTAGAACATACTTGAAATTTTCAACGAAATTTTCAAGATTGACGTAGTGTCTGAAAAGATAATGCTGATAGCAGTAAATACCGTCACTGTATTCAAATGTAACTGCCTCATAAAAAGAGGACGTTAATTAAATAATCAATATAAAATGTCAGGTGTTTGTTTTGACACCGTTCACAATTCAAGAAAATCATTTCAATTACAACACTCGTTCATTTTTATTGAAACTTTCGTTTACTGATAATTTTATCGCTCTGCCAATTACACCTCTTCAAACTGTTTTGACATGTGTGAATATTTAATAATGAATCGGTCTGCTTGTTAATCAAAAAGAGCGACAGCAGGAAATAAAATTGTAATTTATTTCCTGCTGTAAGTATTAGTGATTTATACGTGTAGTTTTATATTTCCATTTGTAAAAACAAATTTTATTATATTAACTTGATTATTTTTCATAAAAATCCCAATTTAAAGAGAAAATGTTTTTTTCATTTTTATATGATTTAAAAAAAGTGATAATACGGAAATGATCAAAAAATGTAACACGAGAAACATTAAATGTAATTTGAGGACTAGGAAAATGATAATCAATATTTAAATTGCTCCTTCACGACTCTTCAGGCCAATTTCTAAATATAAAAGCTCCAGTACCAAGAACTTGGACATTTTACGAGCAAATTATACTATTATTAACGATTGCTTAATTATAGTTTAGGGCTTAGGATTAATTTACGGTCTTTGGGTCCAAAGAAGAGTTAACTCGGGAGGTACAGCTTTATCGTTGCCAAACTTATTCCAGCGATATAATTTATGCCCGAAGAAGCTGTTAAAACCGCAAACAATTTTTACGACATTCCGCGTCTGTTGAATACATATGTATGCATTTGAGTTTAATTGTTTCACTGAATTGCTAATTGCCATTTCCATAATGTGGAAATCGCAAACTAAAAGACATTTTACACGGGCAGTGCCATGTGTAAAATTGTAAGTGCCCATAGTCTTTGAGGGTGTATACAAGTTGTGGAGAGCAAAATTATACGGTTTCTTTGTAGGCAACATTTCAAAAAAACATGAGACAAAGAAATTGACACGTTAGTTGGCAAAAAACATTTATAACAGACAACGAGCTACTCTAATGTAAAAAATTGTCTAAAATAAAAAAGATCCTGTATTCATATTTTGATCATGAATATGGATTTTGAGTCACCAGGAAAGATTTTGATTTTTTGGTTTTTAATTGAGAAAAGGACATTAATAAATTATTCAAAATTCATTCGCAAATAATTGGAAATATTTTTGATTTCCAGAAGGAGAATATTTTTATATAAAAAAAATTCTAAAATAAAAAAGTTTCTAAATATAAAATTTCTAAAATAAGAAATTTTCAATAATTCCCTAGTCGCGTTAGACGTAATTAAACAGTGTAATACAACTTTTTTCATGCATGATAAATTTATTCAGCCATCCTCCTACGTGCGCTCGAACGTGTCGAGTTTAGAATTTCTTTTTCGCGGAGGTAAAGACACCAGCTTTACATAATGCACCAGACTGCTGTTGATTTGTCGTGTGAAGGATGGTTTTCACGGTACTAACGATCGCTCGGAATTACGATTTCCGTCCTGCCGATCGTGGGTTCAATAAATTGCTACAATAAATTGATTCCAGCTCATGTAAAATTCTAAGATGCTTATTGCGGACTTATTTACAGCTATTGACACGTTCTCGCTTTGCAACGGCGAGAAATTACGTTTCGACTTACCTTCCTCTTTTTTGTCGACGCGTTTATATAAATAAAATATAAGACCGGTATTCTACATTTCTTCTTATATATGTATTTTGGAAAATTGAAATTCTTGTATCTATTATACCCGCACCCGTGTTATTACAAGCGTAGCCCGAAGGGAGAAAAGAATCACTCGTCCATCTTTCTTTCCCTATCGATACGGTAAGCCGTCGTAAAATGAGATTTTCTAAAGGAAAGAAAAAAATTCTCTATAACAGGGAAACCCTCGAGTTACTAAAAAAAAAGCAGCGAAAGGAAGAAGCGAGAAAAAAAATAAATATTTGTAAACGTTTTGTTGTGTACACATCATAAAAATCAAATACACGTGAAGAATACGGTAGGAATTTGTAGAATTCGGAGAATCTTACACACGATTTACGTCCTTCACGTCGGAGACGGAAAATTGGCCGTAGTCTAAAAAGATCTTGTGTTGATTTTTTTTTCTCTTCCAAAATTTCAATTTCAATTTTTTTTTTTCGTATTTCATAGAAGCGGGGACGGTATATATATGTTGTAAGAGAGGTACCAATTTTCTACAATGAATTTGTCTAGTTCTTTTTGCACGAAAGATGCTTTTTTTCATATATATAGACACACACGACACTCCTTGTCACGTTTGAACGGTTAATTGCGCACGAACTTCTTCGCGTGAATTGGTACAAAGAGTGTAAATTACCAAGGCAAACACACACGTACTCGCCCTATAAGCTCCATACGTGACATAAATGAGTACACACATAAAAAAGCATCGGATCCAAGTAAACTTGTGGACTTCGTAAACATTGTTGCAGCTTAGCTTACATCGATCGTTAATGATGACTCTTTTTTTTTATCCCTCTTTTTCCCTCCGCAAAAAGGGAACGTTTCGCGTGCATAAAAAAGAGAAAGATAAGCCGGGGCTGGATTGATTTGAATCCTATCATCCGGAAGGAAATTATCCCTGGAGCTTTTCAATTTCAAAAAACAAGGGAGAAAAAGGAGGCGAAAGGAGGTCTTTAGAAATTGGCTCCGATCAATTCTTTTTGTGCGACTATCCTCTCCTATTGTTGCAAGATCCAATGAGTCGTGAATGACGAAGTGACTTTATCCCGACTTATCAATTTCCCCGATATTGTTCTAACTCAACCTTCGTCGCAGCAAATTCGTGTTTTCGTTTTCGAATTTTTGCGCATTTTAATTGCACACGATCTGCCTCTTGCGGAGAAAATTTCATTTTAGCCAAAGTTCGCAGTATGGCTGAGGTTCGAATCCAATACTCGGGAATCTCGACCACATTATTGCCGTATTTCCATTTCTACGAGAACGTGTAGCGCTTCTTGTAGGACTTCACCGTATGGCCCAGATATATGCGAAATGCTATTGGTTTTCCGCACGTGGGGTGTCCCTGATAAGGCTTTCGCTAGATTTCAGCTCTAACCCTTTTTCACCCTGATATATCCATTTAATCTTCGGTGGAGTATACTTATACTTCCGACGTAAGTATAGTCGGGCCAAAAGCACGTGGAAGAATTTGGAGAGAAAATCCATCCCGAGTCGAAATTTCAAACTTTATTTATACCGAGAATGAGAAAAAAAGGGGTATCGCCAAAATAATGAAAATTGCTAAAAAAATAATAAATATACACAAGTTACGCGATATAAGGTTACAATTTAATAAGAAAACACTGGATTTTCGGAAAATGCTATAATTAATAATTCATTGTTATTTTATAGCTGGTGTTAATGTTTATTACTTCATATATTATTATTGGAAAGGATTTTGATATGTTTTTTTTTGTCTCGGGTGTCTTTTTCAATTCTTTTATAGCGAATTTTAATTTATATACCATTTTTATGAGAAATATAATATTTCATTTTATATATCCATTTATTATGCTCTTGTAGCCATGGGGCAGTATGGGAATCTCTCGAGTTTTATTTATCCTGAAATTTCCAGGTCAGAGTAAGCATCGAAATTTCGATAGGAATTGATAAAATTAATTATCGTAATTTATTGTCAGCGAAAAGAAAATGAAGAACTGTGAAGAAAATTTAATACATGATTCCAGGCTGTCACATTTTATTCACATTTGCGGTGAGATATAGGAGTAACCGATACATTATCCCGTATGACACGGTGTTTCCAGTTTTTCCGAGAACATCTTTTTTTTTCTTGTTTGGAAACTTTCTTTGTCCCGTTGTTCATTGTTTAGAATTGGTTTCGTCGACAATAACCGAGCAAATGTTGATACATCGGTATCTGTCCTACTGTCAGATATACGTCTGTTGGCGGTCGTTGAGGAGGTAAGAAAACGACTCTAAATTATTGGTTCAAGCAGACTTTCGCCCATGCATTATTCAATATTGCAATGTCGAGTTCGCGAGGGCGGATTCTATTTCCTCTCTTTTTCTTTTCCCTTATCCAACTTTTACTGGAAAAAGAACGAGACGAACAAAAAAGGTACATCGGCGAGTATGCTACTTTACTACCGGTGTATCGAATATTTTCCAAAGCGGAAGTCGTTTGATTATACTTTACTTAAGCAATTTCGATTCAAATCCCATTGCTTTCGAACCAATCAGTCTCGCTCGTATTCTGTGCCAACCATATACGGAGCCAAAAATTTTATATTTTCCAAAGAAACGATGCGACTTTCAATCCGCTGCGGGAACGTTCGTGGAGCACTTTCCTTATTTAGCGAAAATTACCATCTTCTTTAGAATCTGAAGTTTTTTTTACTGTAGTTATTTTTTTTATACGCATACTAAAAAAATTGTAGGTTTTCTAATAATAATAGTTTAAAATATTAAATATCAAAATAGACAGTAGTATATATATTTTTTCTAATAACAAATTGTCTCCTTTGGATTGATATAATTATTTCTGTATTATTCATTTATTTTATGAATTTGTTAATTATATAGACTTTATTTTTACTCGAAACATTGTAATTTATAAAACATAATTAAACTTTCGCTAAATACTAAAATCCAAAATCTCCGTATTTCTCTGCCATCTCTGGGAGAAGCATATTTTTTTCAGTGCACACGAAAGGAACAGCGAATCTTTGAAGTGGGATAACGAAAGATCTTTCTTTCCTTCTTTCCACTCGCACTTGAGTGGCAAAATCTTCGCTCGCCATGACTTCCACGAAAGCTGGTAGATATGTAACATAAAAATGCGGGTAAAATCAAAGGTTTCACTTGTACGTAGTTAAAATAACGACGACGTTCGAAAGAAGCTGTAGATTTCACGAGAAAGGGTGTGAAGCAGCTGTGAATGATCGTTCCGAATTTCGCCTCGGAGGAGGTACAGATTGATCGACGGAAAACTTTCGATACAGTCGTCCGTGAAATGTTACGCAGACGTGATACATACGGGAATGAAAAATTGGTTTTTGTATATCGATTAGGAGTCGGTTAAGGAAAGGAAATCATTTTTCTTCCCTTAACTTTGGCTTCATGAATCACGAGGCATCGATTATGAATGCACGTTGCGGGGTTGCTGCGCTCACCTCCGATTGCAACCAATTGCTGGAACCCGTCAGCTTTGAATTGCGGAATCAAAACCTTAAATTGTTTCTCTCCTTCTCTTTTTTTTCGTGGGGAATCTGGAATATCCGTCATTGATTATGGAAAACGTGGAAGGAATGAAGAAACGGGGAGAGGCTTTAAAAAGCTATAGGTATATAAAATAATGGAAATGCAATATATAAAGAGGGCAAGAGAGATAGTATTGTTGCAAGCATGCATACGTCTGTGTTCGTATGTGTGACAATACCGTTTGCTTGTATGTCGACAGTGTGGCGCATTTATACGTGTGTACAACACACGCCATGGTAAATACAACAGAGCATGGCATAGCGTGGCTTAGCATGGCATGGCATGGCATAGCATAGCCATTCTTGAAGCAGAAAAAGGTGGTGCCAAGTAGCCTAAGGCTACTCTTCTTTCCCTTTCACTCTTTCTTTCCTTTCTTGTTCCTCCTTAAGTCTTTTATTCTTCGGCCATCGAATGAACAAACGGCCGTGCCTTGGCGGAAGTAAAGTAAAGACTAAGAGGAGATATCCTCTCAGGTTATTTCAGATAGAAGCAGGCAAACCCCAGTGTTTCATGACTTCGACAAACCAATATACGATAGATAGTAAAGAGGACGTACATAAACTTCTTCGAGCATTCATTGTATCAAAGCCGTCAAGGAATTCCTTTAAACGACTGCGCTCCAAAGAATGGGGAAAGTGCACTTTGCTTTCGACGGTACTCTCTTTAATCACCATCATCGACAGCGTTATCGTTATCCTTATCGTTATCATCAACGGAGAGGGTACCGGTGACTTCAATGCAATTTCGGTACTTTTCGATACCGAGCCACACCTTTTGGGGGGTCGAGATTACGTCACTTCGATCATGCGAGTGGATACTTTAGTGCCCGAAACCTCGCGGTTCCAAAAATAACCACTTTTTGTTTGTGTAGCTCAAAAAAGGCTATCTAACTGTTCAGGCAATTAAATGGGGTTAATTGAGAAAAAAATTTGCGAAATATTGAAAATTGTTGCGAGAAATAATAAATATGCCCTTCTAGCGTAAAATAATGAATATCTATAAAAAATCTCCAATTTTATAGTAAGCGCTTGTGTAGGTAATTTATAATTTTCTGTTATTTTAGAAAAGTAACTTTTCTATTTTTTTATCCCGCGTCTTTTTGTAATATCCTTTTAGCGAATTTCGCAAACCGCTCAGTTACAAAGTAAAACCGGCTTTCGAAGACCGGTTTGAAAATCGCTACAAAATAGAATAAATATGTTTTCATGACGTAAAGCACAGAAATTAATTATATATAATAATTAACGACGATTATTTTCAAAGAAATCATCCAAAGTAATCGTCGTTAATTATGCAATGACTTAATATTTTCGTGTATCATTATACTAGAATTTTTCGTGTCATTTTTTTGATCTTTCGCACGCAATTTCTACATTATTTTTTCAGCAAATTTTGCAATCGAGAAGCGAGGATTTCGTCATCGGCGAGATGTCCCCTAACTTAAATATCACAATCGGCAACAAATCATGTTGAAAATGGTAAAAAGAGAGTACCTGGATTTTTAGTAAAAGTCAGGTAAAAGGGAAACATTTTCGACTCAGTTACGAAATTTGAGGAAAAAATCTTTGGACGTGGGTTTCGCATACGTAAGAGTAACTTATTAAAAACAATAGTCGTAAGTCGGTTGACGAAGTATTTAAAATTCTAATAGGTGAAGAAATGCACGCATTAATATACGTGTTTGATATATTCAAGTGTCTTTAAGGTCTGTGACGTGGCAATTTAGGCATTTGACCCCACAAGCTCTTTTCTCTATCTCTCTGAAGTTAAAGTTCAGCCAGTTTAACCCTGCAGCAGCTATGTCTCTGTCCACATGCATACTACGCTAACTATCTCTCTTCTCTTCTTTAACTATGCCTTTTGCTGCTTCAGCGCCCACACAATTTTCCCTCTTTCTCTCTCTCTCTCTATTTCTCTTTGTTTCTCTTGTATAAAATGTTTCTTGTCGTAATGTACATTCCTTCTTGTTTCAACTCTTACGTTATATACACGTACTATACCGTTCATTGTATTCATCGACCTTCCATCTAGGTTTGGTTCAAGGGCCAAAGTGAAACTTTCTTCTAATATATGTCGAGGTATCCATATAATTTTATTTGTTCTTGTTTTCTCATTTTTTTTTCTACAGATCTAATTCTACTATTTTTCTATTTTATTTTTTAGAATTTTCCCGATAACTTTCATTATTTTACTATGTAATTTTAATATTATTTTTTTAGCAAATTTTGCAGCATATTTGTCATTCCAACCTTCCGTGTATGAATAATAAACGTGGGAAATTGCATATTTTCGATGGATAATTTTTAGTTCCCGTGTCAAAAGACTCGATGTTGAGATTTTCGTGTAAAAGTCGACAGCGAGGAAATGACGAAAAATAAAAATGGATGAAAAAAAGAAAAGAGTTGGAAGGAAAGAGGAAAAACGGTCACCCGTGAAATTGGAGTAACTGTCAGTGTCAATAAGGGAGTGTTCCGGACAAAGGAACATATCCATAAATCGTTGCTTTCTCTGCCCTTTTACGTCTCCGAGTTTTCCCAAAAAGAGCTTTGCGAATTGGTAAATGATAAGGCGGGGAATGAAAGTCAACAGCTATGGCAATGAAGATGAGACCAAAGCGAACCACCGGTGCGAAGTATTATCCCCGTGTGCAAGTTGCTCTTTACCAATACCTTCCACCGGCTCCAGCGAGCTCGAACTTTTGCTTGCATTCACACTTGAATCGTGAAATGCCCTTTCCTTGAATTTCCCTCCATTGAATCAACTACTGACACAGCGATCTTCTCATCGCTTTTCACTTGGTTTCTTCCTGCTTTTGTATCTCTTATTGTTTCTCCGAGTGTCTATTTCTCTTTCGCTGACAAACGCAGTCAATGTTGCTTTTACATAAACGTCGTTACTTCTGACGCAATTATTTCTTATTACTTCCGAAGCTTTTGATATTACGTTTTCTTAGAGTAACTGTACGAACAGATATACGCATGAGTCGTCAAAGTTCGTCGCAAACCGGAGAGAGAGAGAGAGAGAAACTCGACACCGAAAATTGCCCAGGATGTGATCGCTACGGCTCATCGTTTAGGCGAGTCGTGTGTAATTAAATAAATGACGTATTTATAAAAGGTGGGTAATATAAAATCGTTTAGGGAATAATAACCCTGTAAGCTAAATGAAACATTAAAGCCATGGCACACGGCAAATCCTTTAATATAGGGGGAAAGATGGCACTGTAGAAAAGCGCCACACACCATACACAGACACACAAACACACACGAGTGTGTCACGAGTGTTTGATAACGATAATCATAATGCGCTCTCATTACCATAATGGAATTTAATATAATGGAAGTTGTCGTACGAGTCATACGTGCATGATAATGTTACCTATTTCACCATTATGGTTTACTAAAGGCAAAGAACACATGTACGTATATATGCACACATGTGCATATACATATTCGCCTACTTTTACGTAGAAAGTTATATAAAATAGAGATAAACTTTTGGATTTCATTTCTTCTTTTGCCAGCCACTTGTAACGCGATATAAAAGAGCTTTTATACGTGCATGTATATATATCGCACACACGCACGTCCACCCACGTGCACCGTGCAACGTGTATCGCATCGGCTGCAGTTGGATACGTATGTACGTTCGCTTGTTATATCACAAGGAACTCACTTGTGCACGTACTTTAAAATAACGCTGTTGAGAGTAATACCTACTTCAAACCTCGACAACGTTTTTAGACCTATGAAAATGTATGAGGCCATCTCCTACGTTAAGTTGATATCATTATATTTTTTTATGTGACTCCTCCCGTCGTTCTCTGTCTTTAAAATTTTTCATTTATATATCGCAGGTAACGGAGAATAGCAAAAAATGAGGATAAGATCCGTTTCATTGCAGGGTGGAGTAAAATTCAACCGTTTTAATCGCTGGATTAAATACTACTGCAATTTCCCTAACAAAAAATAGATTCGCTCGAGATTTTCTATATATTAATAGCAAACCCTTGAGAAAAAGCTCGTGCAAAAAGCCCATCGTTAATTGGAAAAAGAGCTGGAGAATGCGAATTTGCAAACCAACAGCTTCCACTTTTGCACCAACAAGAACATGAAAGAATTCCAGCTTTTCAGATTCTGCTTTTAAATTTCTTAACCCACAGCTGGAGAGAGAATTCATGTGATGCGAATTCCTTCGCCGCTTTATCACCAAAAGCAAAATTTAATTGCGTCTCATTAGATTATTCAGTTGTGCAGAATTCCAGGGCAAAAATATGGGGAAAATAACATATGGGCGTAAGAAAATTTTAAAAATATGCTGAAAAGCGAGTAGCAAAAAGTGGAACTTGTGCAGAAAAAAAATGGAGATTTTTATTTTACTATTTCGTGAAAAAATAAATATTGTTGAGCTTTTCTATCCATAATTCATAAACTGTTGAAAAAAAAGCTCATACGAAAGCCGATCATAATTTAAGGATAATAAAAAGAAATTTATGACTTTCAGTATGAAAGACCAATTTGCAAACCAACAGTGAGTAAATTTTCATTTTTTTTACGAAAACTCATTTTTTTATGGCGGAATAATAAATTTAACAAAAAGTTATCATTTTTGAGCATTTCATTTTTTTTAATAGAACTATCTACAATTTTATAATTTAATGGAGTGCAATTAAATTTTCCACTTAATATTAATCAACTATAAAGAATTTTTTTACAAAGGAATTTTAAAATACAAGTGAAATATTTTTTTTCTGTAATTTAATATTACTATGCAAAAGAAAATATTTCTCACGTTTTCCTTTTTATGCGTGTTGCGAAATACATCAAAGCATATCACATACACAAGAACGAATATGTTGCGCTCCCTGAAGGCCAAAAATCCGCCTTATGGACCCATATCTTTTAATTGCTTTTCATTATATTATAAAAGTGTATAGATAGTCCCGTTAAGAAAAATCTATGCAAGCTGTCGAATAGGTATCAGAAAATTACACAAAGCCTGCTGAAAAATAAGTTAAAGAAGTTGAACGAAATGTAAACGGATTGAGCTGGAGCTTATGGGGAAAAGGGTTTTTACTTGGTTCGCCCGTTTTCTTCACTTCGTGGTTTTGCTGCAGCAACTCGCTTGCTTGGCTTGCGGAGATAAATTTTGCAGTGTAATATTCCACTAGGCTTGTGCTCTTGCGTTTTATCAAGCGCGATAAATCAGCATAAAAGCGGTGTACCTCGATTGAGGGCTTCTCGTTCGTTCCTTCGTTTCATTCGTTCATTCGTTCATTCCTTGGTTTCTTCGTTCGTTCGTTCATACGTTCGGTAGTTTCTCTGTAGGTACTATGTATGAACAAATGCTGCTTCTCCCTCAGGCTATGTCCTACATAATCGTGATTTAAGCGACGATTCTTATACATCTGAATTAACGTTTCGTCACGATTTTACAATACCTTTTTCTTATGGGATCAAACAATGTTACTCCCATTAAATGTCACTTCGTAGACTTTCTTTTTTAATGGCAACGGTGACGATTCTCGGTCACTGTTTTTTTGCGTGCTAAAGAAACACTCGCATCAGTTTGCTGCTTTTGCGATCAACAAATGGAAAATCGGTCATCGTGCAAACAGATTCGAGTCTACAGTAAATTGTTATTTATTTTTTAGCGATTTTATGGGAAGACATAGAATATAGATAAAATTTTTAATATAAATTGGCTTCTATGGATTAATAAAATAACAATATGAAAACTAAAAGTACATTAATTATAATATATTTTATATATTATTATCATTTTTTTACGAATAATTTAATTAATTCGAAATTATGGAAATTCTCATCTTTATCATTTTTTATATGTGTTTCCCAAAAAGTAATTTTTCATACGCTGGGAAATTTGGAAAAAACGTAAATTATATATAATAATGAGACTTAAAAATAAGGAACAAAAGAAGTGTCACGCCAGTAACAATCTTATTATGAAATTCTTCTTATTCTAATTATCCTAATTCTTAGAAGCTCTTGATTCGTTAGGTGTAAATGTGAAATAACGTGAGAAGCTCCGTCTGAAGAGATATAAACATTTCTTGCACCGAATATTTCGAGAATGGAAGTTAGCTGAAGTGTGTGTTGTCGAAGATATGCTTTTCCTCCTCCACCTCTCACGAGCACACGTTTCTTTGAATATTTTCTCTTTGGTCGAATCCCCAGAAACGGAACTTTTCAAGAAGAATTCCATCTTCTTCGTCCTGCGGAAGGTCTCGTCGTCGGAATCCTCGAGGGATTCTCGATAATTTTTGGAATTGACGTCGTCTCGCTTGAGAAATGAGAATGGAACCCACGGTGCACAATACATATATTACCAGCATGTGCATACATCTTGGTAAAATGTAAGTGCACGTTTTGGTTTGTTCGTCTCTCGAGGAACGTTCGAATTTCCAAGGAGCAGACGCTCGAACTACAAATTTACTCGCATCTGTTACATTATATTAATTTCTTTCTTCTACCATTGAACATTTAACAATTTATTAAAGCAATGACGAAATTACTATCTTACTCTTATTGCGAAAAATGATGTAATAAGTTTCTCATTGAAGTAAAAAATTCTTTTTATGTTATATATTTTTCACCGTATTTATTACATACTTTATAAACTCAACGTGAGCGTGATATTTTTTTTTATGTCTTTTAACCATCATATAAAAAGTTATTTCTTTGCGGAAAAAATTGAAGCAATAATAATAATGGGTGTTTTCTATATTTTTAATATTAAAAATATTTTCCTAAAATCGAAGAATTTTTCTAATAAGAAGAAAAAATAACAATTTCTCGTATACTTGAATTTTTTATTCTATAGGAGACACCATGAATATTTTACGAACTTTCATAACGACTGTGCGGTAGCTCTTCAATTATTTACAATAAAAATATAACCGCAAAAACCTCGTCTTACTTTGATTAACGCCAAATAAAAAATTTTAGCAGCAACGCTACTAATTTTTTAACCATTATCTTTTCTGAGCCGTTCCAGCTTAGTTCAGCTTCAATTGAGGCGTTTTTGAATGTAAGAAAGTTCTAGAAATTTTTTTTCAAATTAAATATTACGTTTTCACATATCGGTTTATGCCATCTGTTGAAACAATGTCTAAAAACTATCATACATTTTTTTTTCAGTTCAAAAAGTCAGTAGCTTCCACAAAATAGAAATTTTGATCGCTGGGGTCTGGAGAGCCCCTTTAGTTCGATGAATTGGAGATGCACCTATGATCCACGGATAAAATGATAACAAACAAAAGAAAAAAATGCAAGCTAAAAATTGTTCACGATATTCTCTTCAATTTCGAGAAGAGAATGCCCGCGTGTTTGTATCAACATTATGTCTACACCGTGGAACCACGAAATGATTGCATTAAAATCGCTGGTATTAAAATGAAGATCGCTTTGACTCGCTTTGCTTTGCTTTGCCACGCTTTGCCTCGCATTGCTTTGCTCTTTGATAACTAAAATAAGTTAAATTAACAGTTAATTACGACCACGAAACTAATGGAACCAAAATTAAATATGCACGCATGGTGGAAGTAAAGTAAATGCGAAAGAGATGGAACACATGCAGAGGGAAAACAAACGCGGGGTTCCGCAACCGAACAGAATTACCCGCACACGTTCCGCTCTTTTTATTTAAAACTATAAAAAGCGAAATTGTATTAATTAGGAATTATTAATTGTAAGCAAAGAGACGAGGGGAATGGGCTGACACACAAGGTCTACCTAACAAACTAGCACTCCAAACGCGAGCATACCAAAGACAGACGCTTAGAGGAGAAAACCTAGTATTTTTTTTTTCATTTTCGCAGATTTTTTCGTATATGAAATATAAAAAGGATTCGCTTCTCTTGGCTGCGCGCGCAAAAAAAAAAAAGAATAAACATTCGCGTACAGTTTTCTCCGGCTGGTTTGTCCTCGCAGCTCTGTATGCATATGCCCCCATCCCGCTGCATAAAGAGTACCAATGGGGAATTAAAAAGTTTTAATTAGTCCTAGCGAGTAATTCCATAATTAAAAAATCCACATGTAGATTCATTCTCTCTCTTTTTTGTTTTCATATTCTATCCGTTCTTCTTTTTCTTCTTTTTGTCTCCACCGCTTTTACATACCGACGAGCTTTTATTAGGTAAAAAAACACTTCGTCGGCTTGGTTTTGTTGTTTAAATACGAAGTTCCGCGTTTAAAGGATTAGGATTTTCGACGCGACGTCGCCCCGAGGAAGTGCTTCCTGCACGTCCACGCGGGACGTGAAAGCAGGAGAAATTGAAATAAACGTCGTCCAAAGGCAGCGCCTTGATGAATAATTGTTTTTAAATTAGTCTCATCTCTCGAGATCCGATATACGAGCGTACTTACGTACATAAACACCTGGGTAATTTTTTTTCTTTTCCCCGTAAAAAATGAGGTTCATGCGTGTATAAATTTCTTTGGCTTTTGCGGGAGCGGCTCGTACTCATTGACTCCCGTGTCTTTCCTGCTTCGGCTTCTCTCTTTTAAATTACTCTCGTGTAATAACTCATCAAAGCGATACAGATGATAACTTACACCGAAAACTGAAGTCAAGAGGAACGAGACGTCGAGAAAAAAAAAAGAAGAAAGAAATGGGAAGAAATTCCGTGGAATTTATTATAAATTCGCCGTTGTCACATTGGAAATTGCGCACTTAATTACATCATAGTTAATGAATTTATTATTAAATGAGCTATATCCCGGATACCAAATTGTCGGGGCACGGTTGTGCTTTGGTACCTTTTTTTTTTAAATACCAAAATTTAATAACCTTGAACGTATCTGCAATGAAACACTGTAATTAGGTAATAATGTTAAAATTGCTTCATGAGGACCCTCGACGTGCCGAAACGTCGACGAGGAAATCATGTTTTACGAAATACTTATACCCTTAGTCGGCCCACTTCGTGAGAATAAGGTAATTGGCACATTGGGACTTTGAAGACCTCGCCCATAAGAGAATTTATTGACTATTTTAATTTACAAAAATTGTATGATGGTTGTTACGCGTTGTTTCAACAGGTAGTATAGGTATTTTATAAAAAATAAAATAGTAAAATTAGGTAGATTCAAATTAAAAAATCTTTCAAAAATAAACGATTTTTTTACGAACTTACTCCTCAACGTAAAACATATTTTGAAAAAAATGTAGCAGTTCTAATACTTAATTATTTAATAATATTATGATCGCAAAATATGTATTTTTATTCATTTATTCGATACAGTCGATCTTTCAAATTTCCATGATCTTGAATCACATTTAGTACATGGATCAAGTTCAATTCAGTTTCGATCTATTGTCTTTGAGCTCAAACTAATAAACAATAAAATTCTTCTCGATTTCGACGTATTCAATCGCTGCAACAGCGGGTCAAGCCGGCTGGCGAAAAATAACCGTGGGAAGTTAAAGTTCCAGATCATAATCTAATAGCAAAGTGATTTTCTGACTGAACGGCTTCCGAGTCTTTCACGGAACTGAAAAACGCATAAATTTCCCGGCACGCCTCTTTAAATCTTTCTTTGCGCCATTTCCTTTTTATCTGCCATTTGACATATCAGTGTAGCTAATAAAAAATACAGCTCCTATTCGTTATTACATGTAAGGGCGCAAAACAACGAGGTATCGGTGGATTTGTCAAAAAAAAAAAAAGGAAAGCCCGGGACATTTCTTGTAAATTGAAATAATAAAGTTATACGACTGCTCGCGTACACGGTAATGACGAACGTTGATGCCACCGTTTTATTGTCTCAATAAAGCTAAAGGTCGTGCTAAAGGTGGAATAAGGGAATAGTAAAGAGAAAGGAACATTGTAAAAAAAAAAAGAAAGAACGAACAAGAAAATCGTAAGGAAGTAGTAAATACGTGAGTGCTTTGCCGAAAAGACCGACAAACCGACGGAGTTTTGACTTTTTCTAACGATTTAGAGGAATTTATTCAAATATTATTAAAATAGTTACTAAAATATAACACTACTTCTACCAAAAGTGTCAAAAGACACTTTTTAGAATTTTAGTTTAGAATTATTTTCGAGACGTAATTTAATCTTCTTTTGAAATTCACAAACGGGAGGTGCTTGGTAGAGCAATTATGCGTCTGTAAAAAATTTGGTACTTGTTAAGAAAATCTATTTTAATTATAATTCTATATTTTTTGCTTTTGGATTTTTGATTACCACGGGACAACGTTGACACTGTCGCAGGATATAACAAATAAGAAAGCAGAGCATCCAGAGAGGGATGAAAGCAGTCTTGAAACGTAATTTTATTTTATTCAGAAACAGTATGACTTTACTTTGAACGTGGAAAGAGAAAAGAAGATTGCAGAGAAATCGGTGCATCAACGGAATAACTGAAAATTTGGTAAAGCTGCAAGTCGATATCAGGGAAAATTGAGCTCCAGACGGAGAATGTTAAAGAAACGCGTAGTTAAACTTCAGGTAGAATAAGATAAAAGGTCTTTATCACCCTCTCCCTCTCCTGCTCTTCTTCTACTTTTGCAATGTATTCAAAAAGTTTAGCGTATTCAAGTTCGTGTAACACCGGGGCTCGTTCTATTGGAATATATGACGGTGCTACACATTGAGTATATATGCAGCCTAAAGAATATCTATCTATCTCTATCCCGTTCACCCCGTTGCTCTATATGCGAGGCGAGTAAGGGTGGTGAATTCCCAGGACTCTCTCTCTCTCGCTGCTTCCCTATAACGTGAATTCTTTCGACACCTACACCAAGTCGCAGCTGCATATGGGGGAGGAAAGGAAAGAAAAGGAAAGCAAAAGTGGAAATCGCACGTAGACTCGTGGAAGAGCGCATAAGGGATGCGAAATGCATCAACGCACTTCGTCATTAAAAATGTTTGTATGCTAAAAATGCAGCGAATTCCAAAGTCGATAAGTTTCAGGTTGCTGGCCCTTATCGGGATCAAACAAAAAGACCAAATACAGGAAAGGAGGCGTATATGGTCGGACTATATAACATTTCTCATCGACGTATATACGTACTTATGCCTTTCGTGATGGCTCCGCTTTTGCATAGAGAGTAAGTGTCGATCGTTAAGGGAGAATGAACGGAAGTTAGGTAGATTAGATTTACTAGCAGTAACAGTAGTCCTATAGCCAAGCCCAAAGCAACCCTACCTTGCTTCTACTCTGCCTCTGCCTCTGCATTATCCTGCCATCATCACCAATTTCCAATTTCCTCCGTGTAGCGAATTTACATAAAAAAACCACCGTTTTCCCTTCGTGTCCCTTTTTCCAGCCTTTATTTGCTACTTGCAGTAAACAAAGAACACACATCTAAAAGTCAGCCCCGGGTAGCATCGGACGTAATTCTCTGGGTGTTTCGCGTCGTTGATTCACACTAGGTACACATTGCGACCTAAACAAACGTCCGAGGATCGAGTTTCGATTTTCGAGTTCCGATGGCAGACTAATGCCTTATACGAGATTAACTTTTCTGTAGTTGAAATAGTTATTTTTTTACAGCACTTCGGGAGTTTTATTGCCAGCAGCTTAAAATTAGCAATATTTTTTTAGAATTAACAATGAAGGATATTTGTTGAGCCGATAATAAGAATGGCATTTTTCCGTTAGTCGAAACAAAAAAAGTTGTTATGTATTTAGAAATTCAAAACTTTCTAGGTTCACAACCGTTATAACGATACAATTTAATTTATAACTGTTGATTTATAATAATGATTTCAAATTTTATGCAATTATTCTATCACAGCTGTGTTTTTTCTTTGTCGAAAACAAAGAAACTTCAAATCGAAATATTAACATTTGCTTTTTTAATTATCCCAGAATTAATACGGACTATTTTCCTAGTATTTAATTAAACGTTGTGAAGCAAAAGCGAAATTCATGCTTTAAAGGATCAATGATTTTTTAGAAGTCTCCTGGAACTTAAAGGGTTCATTTCGAATTCCAGATAAGCGATATAATTCCATGAAGACGTGCACGGACGGCACCAGTGTGCGCGCGTGGTGATAATAAAGCATTAACGGGGTCAGCAGCGTTGACTTATGTCTCATTTTTGGAAATCGAAAAGAAGCTTTTGATATTCCTTTCATGGGGTTCAGGATGGACGTTTTGAGTCTTTCGTTAGCACGCTTCACGTAATACTCTTACAAAGGGAAAAAAGCCATCACACACAACCGTAGAAATACGGTCTTCGCGATACCGTTCCTTTGAAGCTTTTCAAAAGCTCTCCTATAAAGATTCTAGTAACAAAGATCCTTTTAGTAACAAATGATAGTACGGTGTTTGAAGGATGTCCGGCAGTGGCCTTAGATAAGTATGTTTGCTATTTGTAAGTGTGCATTTCTACCTGCTCCATATACTTGTCTCTCCGCTTACACACATACACACATATGCGCACACATACACTTGCACACATCTGAAGTATGATGGGAAAGGATATGAGCTTGTGCCACGTACGAAAAAGCCGCACAGTTAATATCAGTTGGACAGTTTTATGTGCGGTCAAAGAGAGCCCATATTGCAGTATACCTATACATATGCGACGAAGCTCTACGTTTTGGTCCAGCTACATAGACTATATTTTTTCTTCTGGCTCCCCTGCCCCCGCTTTCAAGCTAAAAAGGAAACAAATCGTTCCTCCAATGAAAAAAGGAATATAATAAAAATGAAAACGATAGACGCGTAATCGATGAAAAAACCGCACCATTATATTCCATTTCTCCTCTCTCGCTTTGCCACGATTGCATTTTGCTCCATTGTCAAAAGTTAGAGTTGGAGTTATTTATTTAACGCTTTAAGATGAGTCTTCTAAAGCGAGGATTTAAAGACACAGTATAGAAATAAAATACATGTGTTTGAAACGAAAAGTAGAGTTCACTATTTGAATGAACGATTAAATAAAAATAAGATAAAAATAATGTTTTATAATATTCAGATAAGATAAAATAAAATAAAATAAGACAGAGAAAAACGTAAAAATTTTTCTATATATGAATGACAATTTTTAAGAACTACAAAATGAAACGTCAATCAAAACGCCAATTCAAAACCAAGAAATATTAGATTTACACAAGTTGTAACAAACAAAATATATAAATGTTCAATTAAATGAAAAGAGCATATTACGTACATTGTTGCAAATAATGCCTTTTACTCATTACGATAATTATTTACGTAATATCGTTTTGTTTATTAACATCCAAGAATAGGGCACCTGCATAATTTAGTAATTAACATTTTTTACAGAAGGATACATATTCCAGTCTTTCGGTGGAATAAAGTATAGCAAGAAGAGAAGAAAAGGACAGAAAATAGAAGAAAGGAAAAATAAAATAAAACGACGAGAAATCACAGACCTCCTCGCTAGAGAAAATCATGCAACAAATCGTGATATAAATCTATACACTCAGTTTGCTTCCCTCCCGTATTCGGTTGCACAACTTTCAATGGGACGCGAGAAAAATCTACAGCTTTGTCTTATTTTAGGTGAAAATAATACAATATCAACACTGGCAATATCCTTTCAATGCTCTCGTCCCATACGAAAGCTATCTGCTGGATTCCTGAGCCAACCTTTCGTGACCCCATCACTCATACATGGGGACGAATGAGTGAATTTTCAAAAAGAGTGATTATAATCTAATTTGAAGTCAAATAACAGTAAAATCATAAATAAAAATAATTAAAGGTGACAGAAAATTTCGAAAAAATTCAAAATTTGCTTACTAAAATAATATATAAAATAACAAATGCGAAGTATAAATTAATTATCATTAAGGTAATTAGCTTTTTATAAATGCCCACCATTTTTCTAGTAATTTCATTATTCTACGCCGCGAGCGCATATTTATTGTTTTTTTTGAGAAATTTCCAAAGTTAGCGAAGTTCACGAATACCTACTTTTTTCTATTGGACCAGTGCATAATTAACGACGATTACTTTGCATCATCGGCCATTAAAAAAATCGTCGTTAATTATACACCAACTCAATATTATACCTACTATTTTTTATAATTACTCATTTTGCCGCTAATTAATTTTGCACCAATCTCATTTCGTTCAATGTTCGAGGAACTAATTCCTTACTTTCAGAATTTCCATTTCGGAGGGAATTACCGATTTAGAGGCGATCGAAACTCCACCCTTGTTAGAATTCGAATCGAAAGGGGAGAAACCCGAGTCTCCGGCATGTCCGCGTAAATACACGGAAACGTAAGAAGGTACCGAACGTACGGTTGATCTGCGTAAATTGAAAAGCAGGCTAAAGTTACATTGACGATGGAAACAGGAAGGAAGAAGGGGACTATAAATAATGTTATGGCTCCAAGGGACAACGTAACGTTATCGATGCAAAATGCATGCACCTTGCTGCGAGTTGCTGCGCCTACTTCTTCGTCTTCCTCGTCTTCCTCTCCTTGAATTTATACTACAATCCTCTTCTTGACTGGTTAGTTGGGTTAGTTTTCAACTTCGTCTTCTTTTTACCTCGGATATAACTCGTTTACACGCAAACGACTCTCGTCGTAATGTTCCGAACGATGGTATAGGTATCAGGTTCAAGCTTCCGTTCCGAGGAAGGGGTCATCGTTTTCTGCATGTGCGCTTTTATTTATATATCTCCTCTCCCCGTGGCTCCTTTTCCCTCCTCTCTCGTGAAACGTTGTTAATAAAAATTCTTATGTATAGTAATACGAGGCATTGGGAGGAAGCAGAAGTTGCCGTGAAAAAATACACGAGATCCTCAGGAATCTTATTTAAATGTAAAAAAATCCTCAATATATTAATGGTAGTAATAGTAATCTACCGGTAGATCCTAATCGGCTTTATGTACCTTCGGACTTGGAGGAAGAAAAAAAGGGGTAGGTATAAATATACGCATTCTTTTCTGTAATTACTAATCAGATATTAATTTAACGGATATGAGATTGAATTTATGAGAAAATAATATAGAAAAGGATATTTCATTAACTCGTAAGATTTTATTGTCTTTTCTAATGGAATAAGAAGTCGAAGGGGAGGCACATTAGAGGAGGAGGAGGAGGAGGAGGATGGACGGAAGAGAAAGAGTTAAGCTTTTTTCTCCTTATCTTCTTATTTCTTAACGTCATCGTTTTCCCTCGTTACTCCACCAACTGTACGTTTCTTCTTTCGATTTCTTTTATCGAAACCTAGTTAAGCCCATGTCCAGAGCTTTCGACGGACCTTTTCTCCTCCCGTTCCTTCCTCCCTCCGTCCCATTCTCTCTCTCTGGGGTTTCTGCTAATTGGATCCTTTCTATGAACAACATGAGACGTTTCATTCACGTCAAATAACGTTGATTGTACTTTATTTCATTCCATATTAAAGATTCTAATTAACTGGAAATTTATTGTCGTTATTACCGGGCATTGAACAAGATTGTAGCCGGATAGCCGGCGCTACCCGGTGTTGGAGAAAAGCTTGAAAGTGCGAGGATACTTCCAGTTTGTTTGCCCATAAATTACACATTTTAAAAAGCAGTGGGAATAAAAATGACATTAAAGGAATCTCTCGAGTGCCAAATTCGCGATTTAAGCGATATTTTCGTTTACGGCCGATTCCGGGATAAAAGTTCAGACAGGTCACGAAAGTGTGTGTGGTACATAAATCTCTTAGCCATCACGTTCGCAAAGTACAGGCCTATGAACAATACGAAAAGTCACGACGTGGTTTCAGGGAGGGTAATCAAACTTTTTTACGTTATAAATTTCAAAACGCAATCTACGAAATTTACGCCTTTTCAACAACCCTCCTCGTTACGAAAGGGTTTCATCGTAAAGTCACGACGTCTCAATAGCGATGTAACAGAAAACAAACTCACGCCAGTAATAGTAGTAGTAGTAATAGTAGTAGTAGTAGTAGTAGTAGTAGTACTAGTAGGGGCAGTAGTACTTGGAGTGGTAGTAGTGGTTACAGGAACAACTTCTTGCTATATTGCTCCATACTTTATTATACTATATAGCGTGTATACGTATATACATAGGTGTGTGTGTGTGTGTGTTTTTGTATACAACACAGGAAGATCCGACGAAGAAAGAAAAGTGTCGCGATCGTTAAAGTTGGCAGTAAATCTCAATGAATTTGTACTAGAAGACGCAGAAGGGAAGAATTTTACGAGCCGGTAGGACAACATATAAACAAAGAAAAAGATATGGAGAGAGGAAGGAAAGGAAGAGAGAAAGAAAGACACGGGAGAAATCATTGCATGTATCCATTTAACTTTCTCTGCACAGCATCTCACACAATTTCACAGTCAGAGAGTGTTAAATTTCCTTCGATCCCTGCACCGCTCGAGGGGGTTAAACTTCCAGTGACCAGCCGATAAACAATTTTCGTAAGTTCTGCGTTGAGCAATATAGTCGTTGCCACAATTAAAAACGATATTTTCGACTTTTACTAATTTCCAGGTTTCAAAAACTCAATTTTGTAGCTATAAGAAGCTTGTGAAAGCTATTTCCAAATTTATATTGGATAATCATATTTCTGTTTCTTTTCAAATTCCAACCCTTGGAAATTAGAAGCGATTAGAGGTGGAATTCAACACTAACGCCTCTAGTGATGGCGTCTAGGAAACCATGGACGGGTATATTTCAACCGGAAGTATCTCCAAAGGCATGGAAGGTAGTGAAAAAAGTGTTTCAGGAGAAATATATGGTTTTCAATAAGCAGTGGTTTACAATCTGGTGATTTTAACACCACCAATCGGTGTCTGAGACAATTTTAGTACAGAAGTGTGTAAGCTGCGGGGTAGAAGGAACACGAGACAAGGCGGAATTGAGCCTCAGTGTGATCAAAGCAAGATCAGAGAACGGTTCATTATTTATTTGACGTGAAGTTTAATTGTTTCAAGTTGGCGTAAATTAATTAGGCTGTAGAAAGGTTTACGAAGCAGTAAGAGAGGTGCTGTTAATGGTGATGCCGCTATACCAGACTCGACAACCAACGAGATTTCAGAGAGTCGAACATCCAATGCTACACAACAGGAGGAGGAAGGAAGATGATACGAGACAAAGTTGAAGTGAGAACACAGCTATCGAGAACAAGGGTTAGTGGCAAGCAGGTAGAGAGAAACGCGCAAGCACAGGCTCAGGCTCAGGCTCAGGCACGGAGCGAGCACTCACCATTTACGATCAATCGATAGATCGTAAATCGTGACCAAGCTGTCTCTTCTCACGTATAGCAATAGCAGCCTCCTCTTCTCCTTCTCTTTCTTTCGCTTTCTTTTATTTTTCTCTTCCTCGAAACATCACTCCTCGTTTTTGCTACTAACTCTTTCTAGAGATCATCCGGGAAATACATCCACAAGAAATAGGGAATCACCTTCTTTCGCAATTGGAAGGTAAATAAACCAATGTTCTTCGTCATCCTCTCCCTCTTCTACATCTTCCTGTATTCGTACACTTGTTATCTTGAAAACTGGAAAATCGTAACATTCTGATTCTTTGTTCCCACTTTCCCTAGTAGTTTCCCAAACGCGCGTATAAGTATTTTTTGTTGACAAAACCTATAATTTTTTTACTTCAAAAAAAAACGCAGTCTAATATATCATCAAAGAGGATGGAAAAAAAATAAATTTTTCCTTTAAATTTGGATTTGACCCATTGACATTAGTCCGACTACCGTCGACACCAAAATTGCTAGGGTTTACTTATACTTCCTATAAATAATATAATTAGCAGATAAATTTTGATGTAATTTAATTTTTTTAATTTTAGGAATTTTAATCGAATGAAAATCAAGAATCATCAAATCACGAAAATATTTTTTAACTGAAGATATTGATAACAAATTTATGAATAAATTTATGAATTGCTTTCAGTTTCCACTTGAAAAATGATAAAGGTTACCCGCTGTTTATTGAAAAATCGAATCTTTTGAAATCTCCTTCAAACTTCCTGTCCTAGTAGCGAAAATTAGCATTCAGGGATGCGATTGTAGATTTTTCACGAGATGGTGGGGAAATCAACGCGAAATTTCCTACGCTCGTTCTAATGAAATTAGTAGCAACCGGGAGGGGAAAAAGAAGGAGTTCGACGGAGTTAGTGAATGAACTCGATAAAACAGGTATCGAGAATGGAGCGGTAGAATGCGTGGGCTCTGATCGCCTTCGCCAACGCTTTTACTATCATCGTATCTCTTTTTCTCCGTGCCTCTAGCACTGCCTCTTTCTTCTTTCGTTTTATTACCCAGAAAATCTCTCTGTATTTGGACATCGCACTTAAGACTGGTTTTTGTCGCGTGAATATCTAGCAAAAGAATAGCCGTGTGTGCATGTATGTGTACATGTAATATATAACATTTTACTCTCACTTTTCATTTTATTTATTTACCCGTATACCTTGTAACCTAAATCATATTTACGCCAATTTCATTCATGATCCTTTCATTGATGCTTTACCACGCGTGTTACGAGGATCTTGCGAACACGCGACTCTTACCGGTCGAACGAAGGTCCTGAACCTTGCAAATTTCTATCGGATAGAATATGTATTTGCGAGTATTACAATTTTCCAGTGACAAAGAAGGGACCTTTTTCGGAAACTTCTTTGGGTTTAAAATGACGAAAAAAACTTGGAAGCTGCCGTCGTGTCCATGCGGATCTTCTTGCTATCGTGAATTTCAATTATTTGAAGACAGCGCATTTCACAAAAGCTCTCGGAAAAGAAGGAGAAGGAACTTCTCATTGTGAAGCCTGTGATCTTCCTACGGATGCATAAATACGCCTACAATCTATGTCGGTTCATGAACATCGTTGCCATCGGGACAACCTTGCCTTATACGTCACGTCTGCATTTCCAACAAACACCAAGCGGCAATAAAACCTGTAACCCGTTCGCCTTCCGTCGACTATTACTACAAAGACCACCTTTGTGTTTGCAAAAGACGCTCTCGAAACCTCCATACACCGACCAACCATCCGAGCATCCAACCAACGAACCCACCAGCCGACCAACCAACCACTCAACAAGCCAACCTACAAATCAGCGATCCGGTCTGCCTTCTTTTGAGTTGACAATTTGTAATCATCATCATCATCCTTATCATTATTTGCCACTACCACTACCGTCATTAACATCATCGCTCCTACCGTGATGATTACGAGTCTGACATACATCCGAGCCTTTGTCGCATAGTAGGTGCTTGATTTCTATCCACAGCTCCTGGGTTACTAGAAATTTTCAGCGTTTTTATAGTATAAGAGTATGAGGCTGCGAAGTTTTATAAAAATACAAGAGTGTTGGAAATTTTAATTCGAAATCTCGAAATATAATCGAAACGAATAAATTTAATATTATTTATTATTTAATAAATTAGATGTTTGGAGCCCTAATTCGACTGTCAGGAAAATCGAAACAGTGGGACGAAAATTTTTAGGGCTGGATCCAATTTATAATGAATAACTCAAAAATTCCATTTATAAATGATATAATTCCAATATAATTCTATTTATAATTCTAATTTACTAGAACCAGGAAACACTACATTTTTAGTTACAATTATTACTTTTCTTAATTATTTCTTATTTTAAAAAAATTCTAACCCTCTTCTCCTTCCAGGACTTTTGTCATACTTTCGCTTAAATGGCACTATTTAAAAATAAAAAAACAGACGTCACGAGCAATCCAATGAAAACGGGATGTTTGTGAATGTTTCTTCCTCTGATATTCATCAGAACCTTTGTTAAACGATAATTTCAACGAGGAAAGAGACGGCACAAAAGAACGGCAAAGGGCGAACAAAAAGAGGAGTGAATCCAACAGATAAAAAAAATGCTAAAACACAGAGGAGGTTATGGATAGCTATATATTGTAAATTAATTGGCAATCAGCGTGCACGAATATAGCGTGGCACCTGTCGTCGAGATTCGCTCAAAGTCTATCGAATGATGATGCTCGCATGCTCCACTGCAGTGCATATCAAACGCGGGGATAGATGGAAAATGTTTGCCGGTGAATAATTCGTCTCGCTCTAAACATTATATTTTTATAAAATCATCCAACGGTTGAAATTCGTCCGTGTCGGATTCATTTCTACGAAATAAGAAACTGGAGCGAACGCATTAAAAAGCTTTCAATCGATTATCATATCAATAGAGTTCGCTGAAAATCTCGTTACATGTTACATTTACTTCAAAAGATATTTTATACATACATTTTTTTTTTGTTTATCGAGTTTCTCGTATTACTTAAACTTTCGAAAATAAAATGGAAAAAAAAGCGGGAATGGTATAAATTACGACCATTTTCGCGAGTGAAAGTTTTGACTTCTGCAGGACCGATAGCTCTTATGAATGAAATGAGAAATATTACGGCTGACGCATGTACCAAACGCAGAAATAATGAGAATCAGCATAAAAATTCAAGTGGCAAAAGCTTGGGACACGTCGAAATTGTGTCAAAGTTGACGTTCTTTTTTGTGTACTCAACGATCAAAGATACCAAAAAAAGATGTTCCTTGAAATTTGGTACAATTTGTACGAAATTATAGGGTGCGTCAACTTTTGCAAGTCCCAGAGGAACTTAGGGCAGATGGGCTATCTCAAAGAGACAATAGGACACTGTTATCTCGCCTGCAGTAAACACGGGAAAGACTCGAGAGAGACCAAAAGCGCATTTACAGTAAAATTTAGTTCTGGACTATCAAATAGTAAATAATGACACTCGAAGTGGAACATTGGGACACACAAGTGCCACTTCGATGTTGGGTTATTTTTTTGGCCTAATAGAAGACATTTCGGATTTCTTGTATTTCTAAACTCATGACAGAAAAAAGGGTTTCGAAAATTCGCTTAGAAAATAATGAAACCGTGCTCGGGTTAAAGTTAGCAAAAAATTTTGGGATTTAGAAATGTCTAGATAATTTTTAAATATTGTTGCAGTAAAATTGCAGTCAATCATTTATTTTCTATTAATATCTAGTATTGCTGTATGTAAAATGACGAAACGAAGCTAATAAGATCGTTTTATTTTTTACGTCATAAGCGCCTGCTTATTATTTTTTTTATGTTATTGTAATTCTTTTTTTTTTCAAAACGTACCAATGGCAATTAACAGCAACAGATTTATTAAAATTAAGTATCTTTTTGTCTATGAACTTGGCAATTTATGATCTCCGCATAGCAACAATATTTACGCAACAATATTTTGCCAGTAGTTGTTCCGTAGCTGGGATGGGAGCCACTAAAAGAGTAGAAATTCTAGCACACTTGAGAACCGATTGCCATTATTTCGCACATATTTAGATTCGATTGGTACCCGTTTAACCACATCGTCTGCAAACTTGGATAGTACGAACATAAGTGTAGGAGGAAATGTCGAAGTTACTGAATGGACCATTCGATGTATTACGATCAGAAACGGCATAGACACTTTTATTCTGGTCCATTTGCTACGCTATTCCACTTCCCTCCTATGCTATTATACCCTTTTCCCGCTTTATGCATTCGTAAATTGTTTGGATAAGAACGAACACTCGAATAAATCTTTCGTGTTCCCAAATTTCGACGTTCTGGTTAGAAAATCTCGTTGTTTTCGGACACTCTGAGTTCCAGAACGCCCCAAATTCGAAAGTCATCTCTATTTCATCTACCATAACTCTGGAGGCTGTGGAAAAATTGCAGGGGCAATTTTTTCAACTGAATCAACACAAAGGCGAATTTATTAGATTACAATTAAACCACTTGATTCGGTAACAATCAATTGGGATTCCGTCAGGAGGCGTACGGCTTAGCGTAGCAAAGTGTAAATGATAGAGGATAGGTCGATTCCGAATGTTAAAATAAATCCCATACACGGAGAATGTGACCAAAACATGGAAGTCGTGATACTAAATAATTGTAATTAAGCGTTTCGAAATTATCAATGATAAATTTTGGAATTTGAATTCTCACGGATTTTCCGGTCTCCCCAAAGCTCCTAGAAATTTATTTCTATTATTATATGCAGGCAATAATAACCTGCAAATTTAGGTTCCTCATAGAAACTATTTTTTTTTATTAATCGTGTTTATGATTGATAAATATTTTGTAAATTAATTTTTGTCCATATTTTTATACGGTAGTGAAAAAATTTGAAATTGAAACGCGTTATATATTTTAACGATTTCAGTAATATCAAATTTTTTCCATTGATTTGTTAATCCTGCGATCCCCCTGTATCTCTAAATCAATCAAATTTAATAATTATTATCAGATGCACCTTAAATATTAACCAAGGACTAACACAGGAATTTTATATGACTCAAAAATTTACATTATTTCGGGAACTTAGTAAGAAAAACTTAACAAATACATTTTAGTCCGAATTACGATATTGTTTAATCGCGAGTTCGAATTTCTGAAGTCAGATGTGTCGTTTTATCATTTTTCCCGTATAAAAAAAATCTTTACCTAGTAAAATATTTAAAAAAAGAAAGGCTGGTGTTTGTATAATAATATATATCGCTTAAACTGACAGGAATGACTGCCACAGTGACGCCTAGAAGTAGGTGTACTTGGCGTAACACGTGAGATAACGTGTTCAACGTCGTGTATAATGAACAAGGCACGCATAACGTTAGCTGCACACACACATACACACACACACCCACATACTGGTGCATATATGAATATACGTTCGTCTAGTTTTTGTTGTCGTTATAATGCACCATCTAATATAATACAGCACTATAACGGTTAACATAAACCTATACTAAGCGGTAGTCTCTTCTCGAGGGGACATGAATATGAATAATATATTTTTCATTAGACCACTCTGACACACTCTCCCCTATCGTTATATACTACAGCTTCCATGTAAATAGGAGTAAATGTAGTACATACACCATTTCTCCATTTTTTTCTCTCTCTTTCCCTTTTCTCTCAATACACATACCCATACACACACACGCACCCTTCATTAAAACCAATGATGACGGCGAATAATATATTTCTCAACAATAATATGCGGAATTTATTTATGAATAATATATTTTTCATTACACTGCAGCTTCCATGTAAACTCTTTCTCGTTGCTTTCCAAATAAATGCAGATTTTTCATTAAAATTAGATCTGACGGTGAATAATAATATTGCGCATTTATTGATGAATAATATGCCGAGCATGATTGTATTTTCGTACCAAAGCAATCAAACCTTGTGTAATTATTTGAAGTTGAACATTTCAAACGAATAATTTCAAGATCCGTGATAAACGGTATCCTGGGAAACCAACTTTTATTTGTATAAAGAAAATTGTGCAAAAAATAGTTTGCATAAAAAAAAAGAAAGCGTTATTATAGCAAGTGTAACGTTTTCTTACAGTTAGTGGACACCGTGAATTGATAAATTAATTGTACGACAGTCGGAAAAATTCACGAGGGATAAAAAAGCTTATAAAATTTTCAGGAATTTGATTGAAGCGTGGAGGGAAGCGAGAATCGTTGAAAGATAAATGTTTGATATATAGAGGAGGAAAAAAGCGGAGATTAACATTCGGATTAAAGCGAATGTAGACACATCTTCATTAGAATCTCATAGACTCGGAGTGGTGTGGTTGCTATATGTGCATATATTCAACGACGGGCTAATGAGTATAGAATCGTACCGTATAAAACGACGAGACACCTTGGGTCCAGCGATTAGTCGTTAATGGTTATCATTAACCCTCGAGGTTAATTCCACCATTAATTACTCCACTATCCCTTCCCATTTCAAACTCCATATATATTTTATCTGTGGTATAAATTTTACGCAGCTTCATCTAAACTCATTCATCTCGAAGTCGATCGGATAAGTAACAAAGGTATTTTTCAGCGGAGATAAGAGCTCCCGAGCTCATTTCAAATTGCGATTAATAATTCGCGGAATTGCTCAGCGAAACATTCAACAATTATTAGATTATTCAAATTCGGGAGTCGAACGTTTCTTCCGGCGATATTAAATGAGTCTGGAAAAGTTGGGCAACGAGTCGCTAATTCTTCGGTCTGGCCATCGCCTCTGCGAAAGAACATCGAAGTTGCATAAATTCATGAGCTTACGGATGATGCATTTCGCGCGACGTGATTCGCTGGAATCGATCCGTAAGCGATAACGTATCACATATTTGCTCGATTTAGGTAAATTTATTCATTTACAAAGCGTATAGTTTTATTAGAAAGTCAACACAACAGCGAATAGTGTCATCCTTTAACCAGAGTGGGATATACCGGATATCCGCTCTGCAATAACTTTAACACGCTACGCGACTTTACGACCTACTGGACCCACCGTCTGGCATGCAATAAAGGTGTACATGCAATTTGGTAAATGACATTTGCAATTCCAAACGGTAATGGTAAAAAGTACCTTTACAACACTCACTCGCCTGACCTGACCTGGTCTGGCCTAGTCCGGAACGGTCTGGTCTCGTGCGGTTCTTCCTTCCCCGTAACAAACGGAGATAAGACATCCGAAAAAAACGTAAGCAAATGGCATAATTTGCTACCCTTTTACGGTGTACCAAAACACTTCTGTAATGTCCCGAGTAGGGACGGTCAGAAATCGGATTTTGGATTTTCCACTTAGAAAGCAGGAATTTATTTCAATTGAATTCAAATACAAAATTGGAGATATTTGTAAAGAATGCAATTGGTTTTTTTTGCGATTATATACTAGGGTTTATTCATTTGATTTTGTTTTTGCCAACCGACAAAAATAACAAATTTCAAGTAGTTATTATTGGTATTATAAAGATTATTCAAGATAATTTAGGTTGTTTTTAATTTATGGTGTATTATTTACAGTAAGTTAGGAATTTAATAAAAAATACTCAACAATCTGCTTTTAATCTGAATCCTTTTTTAAAGAACATACCTTAAAATTGTTTTCAATTACATAAATATTAAAAAATCATGTGGCATCAATAGAAAGATTCTTTAGCTTTTATGGAATTATTAATATAATACCGGTTAGAGCTACTGAAAAAATTATGAAAAATATAATTTTTTTCTTTCTTCACCCCTTTTTAAAATCGACTAATCCTAACTCGAATTGAATGAATTATCTACCGTTGAATAAGGAATTCGAATTTCGACAAGGTACGGATTACCCTGACATGGTTTTTGTACGTATTTACACGCGAGCTTTTTTATTTACTCGAAAAAGCTCTCGCTGCATATAGATTTTTTTTCCTTCCCGGGAAGAAGAAAAATGAATTTCGCCTAGGCGAGTGCATGTATCGCGTGTATAAATAAGCATAAATTCCGTTTTGCGATTTCTTAAAAGGCGAATTAAGCATTTAGAGGCTGGACGCAAAATGAGGAGAAGAAAAAAGCAGGGGCACAGAAGTTATTTACTTTGTTACCGTTTCCGGCTCTCGCCCTAATAGTTGGAATAAAGGAAAAAGGGTAAATTCCATTAAATATAATAGCGGAGACTGAGGTTTTTGATGAAGCAAAAACAGCGTGGTGGGGGAAAAAATGGGTATTTCTTACGAGGGTGAATTGAACGTTGAAGCCCCGGCAAGACCGTAGTTAAACTCAACAGAGTGTAATGTAGGCGCACATATATAGCGGAGAGCTTGCAAGAAACACGAAACTCGAAAGCTTTAAACACGCAATAGGAACGAACGAACGAACGAAGTAAGTCTCTATCGTTACCATCTCCAGCGTTCGTTGGGAATAGGCTGCCACTACCCTTTCCTTAACTTTCCCGTTTTTCTCTTTCTCTCTTGCTAAGACGCAAAGTACTCTCTAATTTCCACCATCAAGAGAGTCTTCCATCTACTTTGATTTACGTGTACGGCGTTACCGAAGAATTTATCGCTAGTGGAAGATGTTAAAAGTACGAATTTACTTCTATTGTTTTTCTTCCAGTTCATTCTCCTCCACTTCATATTCGGTTCCGCGGGAAAAGGGTATCGTCGAAAGAATGGAAATTCCCACGAAAACTGCTGCTTTGACGTAAACCACCAAGAAATAGTAGGCACTCGTAATTAAGTCCAATGTTAAAAGGTTATTGTTTCATATATCAGGCACTTTCGTAAGGAAATTTGCATATTCTATAAATTTCCTTGTACCTGTTATTATGTTTTTATGCAATTTTCATATTTTTCATTATACGCGTATTTTTTATTAAACTTTTCCTCTGCATAAAAATTTAACAATTACTTCCAACTTTAAAAACTTATTGTTTTGTATCAGGTACATACTTTTGAAATCCAATTTGCATATTCCAGAAATTTTCCTATCTTCTCTATCATTTTTCCATACAATTTTTTACTATTTTTCATCACGAGCGTACTTTTGTAATATTTCGTGGCAATTTATAACCCGTTTTTTGCGGGTGATTTAATACGTATACAAAACATCTCCCATTCAAAATAAACTTCTGCCACAAATCTGCGTAAAGAATTTTGTAAATGATTCGTGGAAAAAATTCTTTATGAAAATTGTATAAAATTAGTGATTTTCGTGAAACTGGGGATCAAATCTTCCATGAGATGCTGCAACTCCGGGAGAAATCTTTCTCTTTTCTCCGTTCTCGAAATGTCAAAAGAAACTTTTGGTCCCGAATACCTCCAATTTAAGGTATTTTTGTAGGGGGCACCTTTTCGATTCAGCATTTTGCTGCGGATTACGGTCTCCCAGTTCGTGCCGTCCAATTCATTAACATCCTGTGTGTATGTACTTAAAACTTAGAAGGTGTCCAGGAACAAATTACACCACACGATCATTAAACGGGTTTCGGTAAAGTACATTTTCGACTTCTCCTCTCATTCCCAAGCTGCAGGAGGTCGAGATCTAATCATTAGTTCAATCAAGACGTAAAAGTGAAATTTCGTTAATTTTAATTAGAATTTCAAGCACTGGCGGCTACCGCTGGGATACCGGTTTCTAGAAGTTTCCCCGCAAGGACACATCGTTGGTGATAGTTCGATTTTTGAAAGTGTATCAAATTTTTCGAATGCATCTACAGACAACAGTTGACGCAGAAATATATCAACTGTTTTTATATGGATTTTGAATAAGCTTTGTTCATAATTCGTTAGTGTATTAATTTTTCGAAAAGGAATTATATACTCGATATATTAATTTATTATTTTAATATATTAAAATGTGTTTTGCGAAAATTTGAGAAATCGCGCGATTTGAAATTTCGAGTTCGAGTAAATAAATCTGGGAAAAGTAATTATTTTTACTTCCGGATAAGATCTATGTAATATATATGTTTATTGACTTTCTTTGGAAACAAATAATTTCAATAATATATAATATACCTAAAATTTCTGTTTCAAAATATTATCAGCAATAGTTGCAGATTTAAAAAACCGGGAAATTGTATACGGTTCGAAACTGGTTTTTCCAAGAATTTTCCATGAGAAAGAAAAATATTTGTTTCGCCGGAGTCAAAGCCTGGACGAATGCGCCACCGATGCGCCAGGTGCAACAAAAAAATGTATCCAAGTAGTGCAACGCGGAGATAAAAAAAAAGTGTATTAAAAGAAAATATAAAGAAGGAGTAGTAAAGTTCACGGAGAAAGGCGTCGTTGTGGAAATATAGAGCTTAGGTTCCGGTGACTTAAAGCTCGCTGGAGACGGTGCAAATAAACCGTGGGAGTTATGCGCTGGAGTGTGACGCAGTATGGATTAATGATCTTAAAATGCTTTGAAAAAATGGAGGGAACAGTAAACTATTAAAAAATATAACAAAAAAAGGTAAGGGGTGGTCCGTATACGGGAAGAATACGTTCTGTTTCTCATAGAAGTTATTATTTCTTCGCTGAACGGAAAGTCAGGGTTCCAAAATATTTTTTAATCCTAAGGAGCAACAAATTTTCGAAATCGATTTAGCGATTTTATAATCGAAAATGATCGATATTATTTTTTTATTATATACAACAATTTTCATTGGAATTAGTATAGTAAGTTTATTGGGAAATAAAATAACTTTTCTTTGTTCGGAACATAATTATATGTACAGTAAACTGGTAGTTTCGATTGTACATAGTAAAACACATCTATTCTCATTATATCAAGAAAATGATAATTCAATAAAGTCAAGATAGCGTCAACGTGGGGTCGCAGTTCTCATTGATCCTAAACGAACCCTATTTTGTTTTCCGCTGTATGTAAATAATATTATTACACGTATTCGTAAATACACGCACGTGCAACGCAGATAGCATTCAACGCATGTCGACTGTTTTCATTCATAAATAGGAGAACGACACCGTCAGGATAGAAGCAAAAGGACAAAAATGAAAAGATAGTCATGTTTGCTAATACACACTCCAACGTTCGTTGAAGTGTGTGGATAAATATCAATGAATCGTTTGATTTGCATTTGCAGCAGATCTGTCAGAAGTGCATTCGTTTCAGAATGTATTACGAATTATATTACGTATTTTTTGTTCTTTCAGAAATGGGCAATGAGGTACTGATACCTTCATTTCTTAAAAAAAAAAATTATTGATTGTATTAATTAATTAAAAATCCAAAGAAATGACGTATCATTTATCCGGTTAGAATCAAATAACAAATTTTCTTCAACAATAATAATAATAATAATAATAATAATAATAATAATAATTTCGATTTTCATAAACTTTTTCTGCCAGTAATTGAAACTAACGAGTGGAAGGGATTTGAAGGTCCTGATGAAGAATTTTAGAGTCTCTTGGTAATCTTTGCTTCCGGAAAGAAATTTCTTAGTCTTAGAAATTGTTATCCAGAGGTTCGAGCTTGTTATCTCAGGTTCCGTGCATAATATATTTTTTTCGATGCTTGGTAATGATTGTGAGGAAATATTTGAAGACCCATTTAAAAGACTATCACAGACAATTTGAGTACGAAAGGATTCGTCGTTATAAGAATCCGTTTTCTCAACGAGTGAATTACCTTTTAAATTGGAAAATTACTTAGCGAGGAATTTTCAATTTCTTCTTACCGTGCAAACTTTAGAAAAGCTTTATACTATGTACCAGTCTAAAGTAAGGCTGCTGGGTGGGTAGGTATACTTGGCGAATCTCTTCTTCATTTCGTTTCATTAATCTTCAAGGAGCTTTCTTACTTTTCTTTTAGCCTTCTCCTGTCCCTCTCTTTTTCTCGCTACTTTCTGTTCTATTTCTATCCTCTTGTTCTCACTTTTATTTCGCTCTTTCAAGCACAAACTTTTTTAAACCCACTTTCATCTAACAGGACTTGTATCTGTTTCTGAAATTTCCCGGGTCGAAAATTTCGCGATAACGCCCGTGTAGAAATTACTAAATGCTTAAAGGAAAATTTTTGAATATCGCTATTTTTGAATATACATTTATGACAAAAATTGGGCAAAACGGGGCACTCGCTGCTGCAGATTAATCTGGAATGGTATTGATATTCGAGAAAAAGCCCTTTTGTATTTTCAATAACATGCTTGCTCCAAAAATTTCAAAATCTAACGCACCAAAAATAAAATAGACGTTACTCGACATTTTATACGATACCAAATCTTTTTTTATTCAAAAATAAATTAATCTATTACAGGATAGATTTTTGCTATTTAATGTAATTTCAGATAAAAGGGATCTTGTTTTCTCCCACGAATTTACTGACTTTTTTTAAATTTTTGGATGGGAGTAATCTAGAAACAATTTGATAATTTTGTACGAAATAATATACATTTGGAGGGGGAGTGAGAAGAGGGATTTGTTGCTCAGCGACTCAACGCCACCCGGCTAAGAATTAATCCATGGAGGGACGTTGATTTAGGAATGGCATTAGCAATCAACTTGTGAACACAGCTGAGATGCTACGTGCACTTGCTGGGAATGGAAGGGGACGGATTTCCGGAATGTATACCTTACCTTCCCGAAATATATGCATGTATTTAACGGAATATTTACTAGTAACCAGGAATGTTCGTGTACATACTCTTGAAAATATGTCTGAGTATCGGTAAACGTCGAGCTTCAAAAGGGGGTAACTTGGATGCGCGTGGATGCAGGCCTTACATCCTTTTGTCTCTACATGTAGTCGATATACCCGTATATCGTGAGGGATGAATTTAATATCAACACACACACACACAAGCGCGCGCACGCAAGTCAACACATGCTAATCAATATTTAATAAATTCAGTGGGTGTATAATTTACTGGAGTCTATAAATTGCACGGGCCTGCATCCAAGATTCTCACGTGGAAAAATATCTGCATCATCTGAACTATGCAAAAATCGCAGGTTGCCAAATTAAAGTTTTTATACACATATTTTTAAATAGCAAAGTTTTTCTTAAATATGTTACCAAAGCAACAAATTATTGTTTTTTATTTTTAAATCGGTAAACAGAAAAATTAACAATAATGACAGTAATAATAATAAAAGTAATTCTCGGGTTCCTCCAAGATTAAAAAACCGAAGATGAAGATTAATAATAATAACAATCATAATAATAATAAATGTAAATTTCTAAATCAGTCGGGGGCAAGTTCCTATCAGCGCGAAATCACTTGATACAAAGAATTGCTCGAGGACTTGAATCTAAAGGCAAGGACAGAAAAAATATTTGATGCGAATGGAATTGTAAAATTCTGACTTTTATTTTAATTATTAATATATATATATACTGAATCGCAGCTTCATTTTGAGCTCCCGGTAGAGATAATATTCATAAAAATCAGATAGATCGGATTCTCGACAAGATCGTTTGGAAAATGTAACGAAAGTTTGTGACTGACTGGAGTCGAGGATCGACTCCAGAGTTTCACCATAGGTACTTTCGTTTCTTCACGAGACGAGGACTCACGTTTTACTGCGAATACGTGCAGTTTCTGAAGAATACGTATTTCATTCCACTACGAGCTCTCTCAAGATGACAGTATATCGCTTGCATGTCGCAAGTCTACAAAAAAAAAACTGCTGTCTACTTATTACCCAGAAAGAAATTGCTGAAAACTGGAAATCCGAAATTTGAATGCTGCTGCTCGAATGATCCCTGGGCGAAAATCACGCGATTTCACGGAAGCTTAAGTTTGGACGGGGTTCTCTCTAGGTGTAGCTATATAATCATGAATACATTCATATCGCAACAAAGTACTTACTTGAGTTATAGAATTCCTCGAAGGAAGAACAATGGATTTAACGGATGCACCGCAAGTGTAAGTAACCCTTCCACGAGAATGATCGCGAGTGAGACTAATCTCGCGTAAAATTCATTCGAATTCAATTACTCTAAGGACCTTGTGTTTCTAAAGCCTTTAGCCTATATATCTACCTATTCCTGTGCTTTCTCTTTCTCTTTCTCTCTCTCTCTCTCTCTCTCCCTCTTTGTCTCGTTCCCTCACTAGTTATACCTACTACCTACTCTGTTCGATTTCACGCATGAATGTCTTTCCTTACTAAAAGTCCTTACTTCCTTTATAGCTTTCGATTTATATCCTTTCCTCGAACTTAAATTGATCCTCATCAATTTAAGGGTTGTACATTATTAATCACATTCATATTTCCATTTGTTTAGATCAATATGATGTCCCGCTGCTTAAATCATCATCTATGACTGCACAAGTTAAATTGAAACCTCGCAGGTACCTACCCCAGCTCACGCAAATGCATCTCCTGAAGATGCATCGGAAAATGCAAAAACTCGACCTCTTATTATCGCCACATAATGACACAAAGGATTACTATTCTGCTTGGTACAAAAATATAACTTTTGGTACGATTTATTGTACACCTGAATGTTTTATCTAAGAAAATAATCATAATATAAAAAATAAACCGGGGTTCTATTCCAGAAACTTTTGAATCCTGAGAGATTTTTCAAACTTTTCTAATTTCTCTTTTTTCATCTCTTTCCATTAATTCTTATTTTTCTGATTTCAATCATTTCCAGAATTGTTTTCAATTCCATCTATTTAGCATCGATTCCAACTTTATCCACATGGAAAGTGGTAACCAACGAGAAATTATTTTTTCCATATAATATTGCAACCTTTGCCTGATCGACCCCGGGTACGTATGTTGGAAAAGTGTCAGTCGATGACACGCGGCGAGAGTTTAATTAATAGAAATGTTTTCCATAATATATAAAATTTTTTTTTCGACATTTTGACTTTCCACGTACGTGTTGAAAGTAATGCAGAAATATTGCTTAATATGCACACCTACATGTTGCGAGAAATATCGACCACGTGAATAACAAATACGCATGCGCCTAAAATATAGTCTGCATCCGGTCTTTTGACCTTTCACGTGAAAGAAGGCAAATATTCGTCCATGTTCACTGGCTGCAACTGAAATCAATTTTGTAGTAAAAGCTCATGTGTCACACTGCTTCTACCCGTTGCTTTTTGCCTCTTTCGCTCTCCAGCAGCTTATGAAGATTTTTCCAACACTCGTATCCTTTTCATTGCAAAGGATGCCCCCCTACCACGTGAAATCTCGGTTTTCTCTTCTAAAGCATACCTACTCATAAATCCAGATCGTTTCTCTCGTTAATGTCAACAATCTTTACATTCTGGGTTACGAACCTGCACATATACCTACGTGATGCATTAAAAAATTAGCAATTCACGATCTCTCAAAATTCTACTTGAATCGAAAAGACAAATTTTCGACTGTTTTTATTTTCCTTCTAAAAGTTTCAAGTTGTTTTCCTTTTTTGTAAAATATTTTCATTCTGATGGTGATGATAATAATAATAATTTAAATAATAATAATGTATTGGACATACGATAGTTTATGGCATTAAGAATTTTCTTAAAATTCAGTATAAACTTGGGGTAAAATCAGTGTGAGATTTGCGAACCAGATTTTCGGCGTCGATATTCAGGATATCAGCTTGGGGTTTCGAGGATCGTTTATGTTTGAAAGCTTTATGGAATTTCGGTGGTTCCGAACTTCGAAGGTTCCTTGAGTTTCGACAGTTCCCACATCCAAGCGGCCACGAGTAGCTCTGGACAATTCCAACTATTTCCGAATATGTCCCGCGGTTTCTTTACGCGTTTAATAGGAAACATTATTAGACACCTTGTAAAAGGAAGGAAGTACTAAAAGTACGTCGTAGTAAGTTTTCGTCGTCACACAAGCCCAATTTTCAAATGTTACAACGATTACAAGAATCGTATTTACCGACTTCAAATTTTTTTCTTCTCTTTTCTACCATTACCGGTCGATCACCGGTGTATTTAAGAGAGCTTTATAGAGAAGCTGAGCCTGGTATAAGACAGTCGGCTAGGTTAGCTGACAGATTTCCAGCATTTTCGATCCCCTTTGCAAGAACAACTACCTTTCAGAAGTCATTCCAAATTTCCTCTCTGCATTTTTGGGCCTCCATTCCTCATCCTATTACTACTTCTGAATCTCTCCCTATTTTTAAGTCGAGACTCTTTTTGTACCTTCTCAACCGCGAAAAAGAAGAGTCTCCCTTGACTCAATCACAAATCTTTGATGTAATTAATTCTTAATTCATATGGTACTCTTCTTTCTCTTCTTCTGTAATGGTCTCGTCCTACACAGCATGTTCTGCTATTATCTTTTCTTTGTTTTAATATATAATTCTACTATATAATTCTTATAATATTTCTATTTCAATTCCATCAATAATGTATTGTATTTGTATTACACATTTCTTGTAAGCATTTATTTCTTCTGCTTGTATTTCTTTTGCCTTACGATATTCATGGCATAATAAACGTGTTTAATAATAATAATAATAATTACCTGAAATTTAGAAACTCGAGGCGCATCTCTTGAAATTGCAATTTTTAATTCAACAATTATTCAACTTTTTATTTTCTTTAAATTATTTTCTCAGTATTGCAATATTTGCCTTCTTCGAAAAAGAGAAATATCTATAAAGTCAACGAGTATGGGAGAATCCTTATAATAATAGTTATTATTATTATTATTCTAACTTGGGGCCATTCTTGTCACTTATAATTTAGGAAATAACATAAATGACAAACAATAACCTTATCATTCACATAGCCTGTCATTTTGAACCTGATTTATTTATTTAATAAGGAATTGATAAATCCTAATGCCCTTGGCTGACTTGGTATCTCATATTCGGCATTTTTATCCAACTACTGTCCTCTCCTTTCTCTTTTCCTTTCAGTCTCGCAGAAAGGTGAGGGATTGTCAACAAAAGAAAAATAACAATATCGCATTTACATCTAATTAAAAATAGCTTTCGGCTAATAGACAAAAAGCAAAACATCGCGCGGTATTGATTCCAAAACATCAAATCAAATGGGAAACGTAAACAACGGCGCCAGGTATGTACTGCTTTCACTTTGATACGCTACAGAAACATGCCACAGAGGAGTGAACTGCGTGACGAGTGAAGTACTTGGTGTCTATGATCCGCGATGTTACAAGGCACTATGCACAGCAGGTCCCTTGTGAGATTACTATTACGCGCTCCGTTTGTAAAGGTAAACACATGTGATTCATGTATGTTATGCGAAGCTATCAGATATACGGCCGAGCGTCGGATACTCGGCTCGGTCAGACGCAGACATTCGAAATTAGCGGTGGTTCCGTGGTTCGATGGTTCCTTTGCGAAAGAACGAACCCCTAAAAACCAACCTCGAATCTGGATAAAAAGATCACCGCAAAGCAAACGAATAGTTGCGAGGATAACAATAATTCTGCCTACCGTGAAAATATACTCGGGGAAGTTTACTCTTTATTCCCCTTCCTTCGTTTTGCGTATTTAACCTACTTTTGACTATAATTAAATTCCAGAAATGGGACGGTCGCAAGAGAAGCAATGTTTGCGCGAGAGAAAGCGAATCCAAACAGAGATGACATCGGTTAAGAGAAAAATCGTTCTTCTAAACATAGCGGCGCCGAAGAAAAGAAGAAAAAATTAGGAAAAAAAAAATACGAGATGTGAAGGAATCACGCTTATAAACCAACGCGTAAATTCATTCATGCAAAAGAAAGAATCTTGCTTCGAAAGGAAGAGGAGAAAAAAAGCGGAGAAAAGAAGTTACCGCAGCTACGTCCGCCCACAGCTTCTCGAAACCCCATTCATGACAACGTGAATGGACACCAGTCTTTTGGTCTTTAAATCCCAACCAAGAATTTATTTACATATATGTGGGTTTGTGCGTGTCTGCGTTTGCACGATATAGTTCATCTCGAAGAAACCTTCATCAAAAGCTTCTACGGACAAAAGTTCCATTGTAATTGTTAGGTCGTTCGTTTTCGACAAAATTTGAGACCACAAAATTTCGGAAAGACATTTATTTAATTAATTATATAGACTACCAATATCCAATAATAAACACAGAATTTTACAACAATTCCGTTTGAATTCATACAGCAATGTAAATAAAGAAATATATGAAATAGAATTGACTATTTTTTGAAGGTTAAAATTCGAAAGTTTCCAAATTCGCGAATTACTTGGTTGGATGTTTTTTGACCGCACGCGTAAACTGTGAAATTTGTATGAGAATATTAATTTTTTGCTGTGCGACAAATTTCAGTTCCTCGCCACGGAATTCTCGAATTTGTGGACTTGCAAGTTCCTCTTAGAATTCAATCGTCGTGAATTTGAACCGTTTTAAATAATTTTGCTATTCTGTTTGGCGAAAATATTGTCGGAGTTCGACAAACCCGGAATTTTGTAAAACGAATTTGAATTTCCTTAGCAGACACTATTTCCTATCTTCTCTATATACGTTCATTCAATTTGACTTTATCTATTTCCCTCTTCTTTAATACATATATAATCCATACTCCAATGTAATTTGGAATAGGAAATTTTCTCTTTTCTATCGAGTCCACGTAATCTTTCGGGATGTGTATACATGTCGTACGTGTCTCGATAGGGAAATCCATTTTCACACCAAAACCCATACCGAGATGTTATCAATGGTGATACAGCGCACACAGGAAAAATGCAAAAATTCACAGATAACAAATAAAAATAAAATTACACATATTTGGAAATTTTGCAGGAAAGTTTTTTTAGTAATAAAATGTCTCTTTGGTAAAAAAAAATTTTCTTCTCAAACATGCATAAATTTCGATGGTTATTTTTAGAAACGATAAATGCGCTTTGAGCACCGAACACGTACATGCAGATGTTTTCCGCCAGCTTGTGTATTCAAAGAAACGAGTTTTTCATTGATAGAGAGGAAAAGAAGCTCGCAAGCCGCCGAAGCTTACGTATGTGTGAGATATGCATATCCCGCTGTCAACCCATTGGTCCAACGCGTATAATAAATCCAAGGGGCTCTGCCATTCATACACACTGCAAGTACGTAGTATATAATATCGCACGAATGAATGAATGAATGAATATCACACTTCTGTCTTCCTTTGCCTTTTATTACCTCCCTCCCTTTTTCATGCATCGATATTAAACTGCTCGCTAAACAGTTTAATGCGGAAAATGCAGTTAACTCGGCCGATTGGGCTTCGTTCAACCTCTACTTGCTCTCATCCCCTCAAACTCGTTGCAGCAGACAAACAAAAATGAGTGGGTGGATGATATTGGTAACGGGTATGATAAGAGATAACGATCTGGTGCAAGAGGTGCAGGTATTGTGGAGAATAAGAGAAGAAGAAAAATAGGGTGAGATTTTACTGTTAAATAAATTAGAGAATTTCTCGAATTTTCGGGAACCTACTGTATCAAAATTACTCAATCTATCAACTACAAAAAATTTTCAGATATTCTTCAAATATGATAGAATTAATCCTCGTAGTTCAAGTGCTTTGTTGGAAATATTAGAACATAAAAAGAAATTCCTGAAAAATTTAACTTTCTTCACAAAAAGAAAATTTTGTAAAGCAATTATATTGTAATATTTTCCTAATCATTTTTTTTTATAATTCTTGTAATTGTTCTATTAGTACGAGGGTTAGCAGACTCTGTATATGTTCCGAGGGTCAAATCAAGACTGAAAGGGTTAACAAATCATCCGGGAGTAAGAAAATCGTGAGTTTGATAAAATTTCTCGAAGAAAAGACTTTATTCAGATTAGATTGCATTTCTATTTCGATGGTCGATTCCCTCCTCAATTCGAAATAAGGAAGATGGGAGAAATGAGAAAAATTGAAAGCTACAAAGGAAGAGTTCCGTTGGAATCGCTTCGGTTATCGTTATTACATGGTACCATGAAAGTATGATACCATGATGAAAGGTAAAGGCAAAGTACAAAGGTAGGTATGTAACTTGAAAGTAACGCCTATTTCTAATCAGCAGGGAGATATAATATACTTAAAGTCTTTGAGTTTGTTTTGCCAATGTGTACGTACCTGCGGAATAAACGGACTTAGGCGTACGTACAATTTTTGCGCGAAGCATTAAAAGTCAGGGGAAAATACTAAGAAAGGTTGATTTATCTGCGAACATTTATGGTTTGTGTAATTTAATTGTCCAGATGGGACATAAAGATGCTTTTGCTGAGGAAATCGTGAGCTTCATTCTCTTCCCTTCCCTTCGCACCGTCTTTCTTCCTTCCAGTTGTAGGTATACTTGTACCTCGGTACTTCTGACGCGAACTTCACGCAGATGTTCAACGAACCGAAACTCACGGAACTCTTCTTCTTCCTCCTCCATCTCGTCTTTTCCCGTATTCTGCTCATTTTCCCCTATTCCCCAAATTTTCTCCAAGAAAAAGTTGAAAAATTTTGCGAAGCAAAGTTCCTAATTAAATAAAATTCCTAATTAATAAAATTCTCCTAAAAGTGAGATATTCTCAATTTTCTGCATGGAAAGCAATAAACTTTGGAAGCTCTACGGGGTTTCCTTGTGTATTATTTGAAAAAATAAGAAATAAGTATTTACTATTTTTTTTTTACTAATACCGAATGGGGGAAAATGTGAATTTCTGGGATTTCACGAATTCCTGAATGAGAAAATATCCGGTAACTTCCATTACAGGACTGACAATAACGAAATCCGTACGCTAACCTAGGAAAAGAATGGCACAAAAACGACTTGTTAGCTTTAGTCCATTGTTCCGGCGAACTTTTGAGGTACTAATTTTGCTCACTGAAGCTTTACACAATGTCATTATCCATCCCCGTTTTTCCGAGCTCTCGCAAGCTCTACAGTCACTTAATGGGGATAGAAAAAAATTCGATTATACCTTCATTGAAGTTATAGCGTGAATTACAAGGATGTAAATAAAAGTAGGTAAAATAGAGTTCGAATGGGTTGTACCTATAGTGTCTGTACACATATATATATTTTTATACATAGAGTATATGTGCTTTCCATTTCGTGTGTTCGCTTCACGAAGTAGACGACTGCCATGAATCCTTGCCGCTGGGGTAAAAAAGAACAGGTAGGCAAGAAAGGAGAAAAAATACAATAAAATATATATATATATACAGAGAAAGAGAGAGAGAGAGAGAGAAAGTCGATGTGTGGAACAAAAAATACCACATAGACAGGAAGAAGAGAAAATCGCAAGTTCGTTTAACAGCCAGCTTCTGCAAGAACTCTATTTACTGTAGCCGCCCTGCAGACAACTGGAACTAGAGTACGGTTCTGTACCAATTTCCTTCTTTCTACGTAGGAAACGTACGGTTAATTCTAACCTGACACTTCGAACCTTTTCGTTCCCCCGTTTCCTGTCCTACTACTTTTGTTCCACTTGTTTCAATTTCCACAAAATCCATTCGTCTCGAGAAAAGTTTCTTCGAAAATTCCTCCTGGAACGATGAAAGCCAATCACGCGTCTCTCGTACCATTAAACGGAAATCCCTGGATTGAAAGCCACGAAAGCACTTCTCGTAAGTTACGTGTTAATTTGTGAAAAAAAAATACTGGACTTGGATTTTTGAAAATTTATCATAAACGATCTCACGTAAATTGGCGAATTTAATATTCAGTTTCCAACTCATTTGAGAGATAAATAACGGAGGAGGGTAATTAATTAGTAATTTCATACCTTGTTAATTAAATCCACGGGTTATCTAGGGTTTTGGCAGGGTGATGCGATAACGCGATGCGAAATGTAGAAGATTTACCAAAATTCGGCATTTCGAATAACCCCATATTCATCTACTAGTGTTACATGCGAGTATTATAGAGAGAAATTATTACAAAAATCACAAAAATTTTGGTGGAATTCAAAATATGGAAAGGTAACTGAAATGTTTATTAAATGAGTGTTGAAGTTTGAAAGAAGAAGTAGAAAAATACGCTGACATAATATTTTTACTAATTTTAGTAGTTTTTAGTACCAACATTTGGTGAAAGTTTATTGGGTACTAAAGACGAACTTTAAATGCAAAGACAGATAAAGCAGAGACATTGACGAATGAGGAAGTACTTATTTTTTGTTTAATTCCATTTTTAGAATTCATAACAATTTTAAAACCCAGATTGGAGAAAGGTATAATTTTCCTACAAGTTTGATAATAAATTACTAAATTCAGTAAACATCATTTCCACGGATTAAAAAAAATTCTTATGAAATTCTCAGACGAGGGCTGAAAAATTTTTTGCAAATTAGGTGATGCACCAATACGTTGCACAATGCATCAACAAAAACACATGCATCTTGGTATTAAAAAAACAACATTTTCAGTGAAATTTAGGAGTACAAAATAATATGATACTGTGAATCGCAAATTGTTCGGATTTAGTTTAGTCGAATATTTTTTCTCGTCGACTCTCTTCGAAAGACAAAATCAACAAAAGAGAGAGAAAGAGATAGAAGTATAAAGACTGGGACAAAAAATAGTAAAAAGAAAGAGATACAAGAGAAACGATCTTTTTTAAAGTTTCAAGAGCGTCAACAATTTTTTCCTCTCTTCCATCCATTATTATTCTACTTTATTCTATTACTCCGTTGTTTTGCTGCAACGTTTTGTTTCCTTAATCTCCTCTCTCTCTTCTTCCTTCCTTCGTCATTTGCGTCAAATCATTGTACAAACAGTTTGTATAATTCCGAACTGTAGAATTCGAGCCAGATGCGCTTGTATATACATATGTGTGAGTGTGTGTCTTTCAGAAAAGCGTGTGAAAATATTCATTTGACGAATTAAATCCACATACGTGCCTACGTGGGATTCCTCCGATCGACATTATTTTATGTATCTATTTCACTCAAGTTATGGTATTTTTTTTGTTTTTATTTAGAAAACCAATTTCTACATTCATCGTTTTCCTGTATATGTTTTTTTTATCGATATCGAAACACAATCCGTTAGACCATGCGGATCAGTTATTGTTGAATTTATACCCGTACATGAGATTATTTTAATACTGAATAAATATTTCTTTGTAAATTGAAATTATATAGCGAAATTTTATACAGGGCGAGTCACAGAAGCTTTCCAATTGACATGAAAGTGATGTTTAGAAAATTAATTTTACAATGGAAAAAATATTCGGTTGTAAAAATATTTTTAAGCAGTTTTTCTTTTCACTGTATTTCGAATAACCCTGTTTTTTTATATAAAAGCATTGACGTGAGACCATTTTTTAAATAGTAAAAATAACTTCCTTTTGGAAATAAAAAATAAGGCGAGCAATGTTATACAGGACGAGACAGAGAAGCTTCGAAATTCAAGAAAAAATGGAAATTTAGAACCGGATTGTTTTTGCAACTGGAAAAATTCATCTCTATCGCTTTCTCCGTGAACGTAGACTATGTAATAATCTTTTACAACAATACTCTTGTATACTAATCCTATTTAAAAAATGGTTGATTGTAAATTTCAATTTTATTTAAATATGGAAGCTTCTCTGACTGCTCCTATATAAAACAGTTCGCCATATTCTATATGTGCGAAAGGAAGATTTTATAAATATTGAAAGCAGTGGTCTAACGAATTATTTCGATGCGAGTAGTTTTGTGTAAAATCATAATAATGTGGGTCTCTGATACCGTATGCACTTTTTTACGGGCTACCATTTCAAAACTACTCATCCGATGAACTGGAATAAATTCTCAGATATTCTTTTAACACTGTAGAATCAAATCCCATAGCTAAAATTTCTCGTTAGAAATATTAAAACACCAAAAAAGTTCCTGAAAAGCAATAGAAAAAAAAGAAATGTCGCAAAACAATAACATTGTAATTTTCTAAATAATATTCATATAACATTTCGTCAATGACTTTTCTTCTAATTTTTGGGATTTATCTAATACAGTGTCTGACAGAACCTGCATGAGAATGTGCTCCGAGGGTTAATCAACTTCTTTACTTTCTCTGCAAACAAAAGTGTCGACGTCATACTGACACTATCCATCGTGTATGTGATTACTATGATTTTAGACAAAACTTGCGCTAATGAATTTAATGACTTTAATACGCGGGTTTGAGTATGAATAGTAATAGTCAAGAATGAGGTCCGTATCATTCGTATACATCATCCTTACCTTTCCCTTTCTTTATCTTTTAATGAACAGCGGAATGCATGGCTGCATATATACGTACGTATGTATATTGTATGTATGAGCGAACAGTGTAGTCTTTTTCAATGATCTGTATCCAACGTTTCCGTCTGGAACATTATGTATTACTGATATTTACATAAAAGTGATTAGCATACGTATAGTTGGAATAATTGCAGTAACCTCGGCGGCGAGTCTTACACAGGCACAGACATGTCACCGTGTCTGTATAGATGCAGAGTTGTTATAGCTGGTAGGCATAGCATAGGACTAATAAATGACCAAACTTGATCTAATTACCACTAGTCCCGCTTCGTGTATTGACATGTCCATCGAAACGCAAACGTTAATTTCGAACTCTGTACTCTCAACTGTAATTACATCTATTTACTTATGCCTCACTGGACATTCGCTACTCGTCATAAAATAAACCGTTGGTTTGTTGCTGCCATTTCCCGTTAACTTTTTTCGCGAAAAATCAGCTAGTTATTATAATCCTTGCATTCTTCGCAATTATTACGCTTTTATATTGCCGATCGCATTAATTGAAAAGCGCGAGAGGGACAGCAACGAATGGATTGTGTTCCAAGTAAAAATTAGCATAAAACTTCAAGGCTCTTGAAATTCATACCAGGTTTTGATTTAAACTTCGTGTTCTCGTCGAACGGAAGACACTTGGAAATAGCAAATTTCCCATTGTATGGTAACAGTCGCTATGTGCAAGGGGAATCGATGGTATATACGTGTCACCACCATTTCTGCTTTTACGATCTTGAAGGGGACTAATAATAATCTCTGGGAATTTTATTCTTCGCGAGAATCGTGAAGGATCTTTACATACTTTTTATTTTCAATTTTTTATCTTTGCTCATTTTAAATGTATTTATGTCTTTTGCTGTTTTCACATTTTTCAAAAAAATATTCTAAGAAATATTATAAAAACTTTTCGAGTACAGGAGTATTTATTGTTTTTAATATACCTCAAAATTTTCTTCACATATTTTGCGAAATTTCATAATTGGAATTCTTATCGATTGTTTCACTATTTTAATATTTCATATTATATTTATATTGTATTAATATGCAGTAAATTAGTACGTCAATATAAATACAGGATTTGTTTGTTCACACCGGAGTGTTTTAATAACAGATAATTTGTCTAGATTATTGACACTAAAATCGAATCGAAGCTAATTTCTGCAGGTTTCCAGAGTTTCCTCTGTTTTTGTGAAATGTTTCGAGGATAAAACCCCGAGGAAATAAAAAGAAAGACACTAATCCCTACACATCGTAGACCGAGGGGTGTGTTCGTGTATTTGTGTGTCGAAAGACAGAATGTTAATTGGAATCTCTTCAGACAATGTAATCAAACACCCGAAAATGGTTTGTAGTAGTCGAGTTGAAACCATTCACACGTGCGTGACGATAATTAGGCGATACATGCATCCCCTGACAAATGTTGAAACAAATGAGCTTCGTCGAGTTAATTCGAGGGACAAAATGGTTTCACTGATCTCTCTAACCACGGTACTGTACGTTCAGTCACCAAACCCATGGAATCCTCTTTCGTTACCCAATTCTAGACATCTTATTTGCAACGAAGGTTTCCCTCAATGTCGCAAGCTTCTTTCAAATCCTTCGTTGTCAATGACCGGCATACGTGGAAAAAGAAAATCGTTCTATTTTTGCAATATGCGCATCTTCAAAATTGCGATTCGATTGTTTTTTTATATATAGATAGGTACGTGCTTTTAAGGTCGAGGAAAGTGAATGTGAAACCGAATTTGAACTCAAAATTTCGAAATTCGAAATAGCAAACCGAGTTACAAGCTTGACCCATCGTGGATTTTTCAGTCAGTGACCTCAAAATCCCAAAAATACTGGGTTTCACTCAACTAAATCAACATTTGCATTTTCAATTTGCTGAATAGGATGTAAACATTTCGGATTTTAAATTAGAGTTCCACAACCTCATACACCATGAGAGCCTAGATTTGCGAATTTATTATTATTTTCTTGGTGAATTTGATAAATTATTTTTTTCCATGTACGTAGGTGGGACGTACACGTTCCGCTGACTGACGGAATCTGACATTTTTTCTATCAACTGGGAAATTCGGGAACCCGTGTTGCTTTGGGAGTGTATGGTATATCGCACGAATTTGTGCCGACTGACGAATAGAGTCTAGAAATATGAGAAACTATACTTTGGAAGTCTCTTTTCGAGGCACACCATTACCATAGTCTCGTATGGTTGGTTGTTCACCTACCAGAAAAGTAGTTTTAAAGGAAAGCCAAAGAATCACGCGTCTTTGTGACAAAGCCGAGCAAAGAAGGGAAGAAAAGAAAGGAGAGAAGTTAGGAAAAGTGTGTGTGTATGTATGTATTTACAATCAGAAATAACGCGACGACAACGAATAGGGCAACAGGGACAACGTATACTATAAGTTTATCGAATGTGATATCTCACAAGGGGTTATCCGCCTGGGTTATCCGATTAATGTCGTGTTTATGTCGATAAATGCGAACATAATCTTTCAGCCATATGTTGATAGATTTTTCGTCCCACTGACTCTATCTCTTTAACTCCCTTTGTGTTCCCACTACGTGCTGGAAAGTCTTTGAACCCCTGGACAGTTTTTAAATTGACACCTTATTAATTATTGGAGGAACGTTGTTTTTTTTTAATTGAAAAGGGAATGTGTAAATTGCTCGTTTTTTCCCCAAACGTTGAAAAGAATATAATGAATTTACCGCTTTAAATTTATAATTCACAAAATTAGTACGAGAAAGCTCGCCATAAAATAGTAATAAAAAAGTAATAGTACGAACAATGAACGGCAAAAATTAAATTTTTATGGAATAACAATGAATCGAAAAAAAAGTGTATATTTTAAAAAATACATAATATATAAATTTTAATAATGTACCATGACTGAAGGAAACAACCCAAATAGAAATAGTGAAAATATAAATACTTAGTCTAACAAAAAAGAAATAATTACATGAAAGTACTTAAATAAAGAATCTGCGTTTCTAGAAAGTCGGTGTCCAGAAACGTTGATAACCCATTTTTTTCCCTCGACCCCAGGTTATTTTCTAGAAAAAAAGGAAAAGAAAATGGGGTTTTTCCTTTATCATTAAAAAGCGTTTTCCAGATATAGGGGTACCATCAAGCTAAAGCGCTGTCTAAAGGAAGGAAGAGAAAGAATGGAAGAAAGTGTTGGACGATCCATTACTTGCACGTGAGCAAGCATGGGTCAAAGGTGTCAATTAAACAGAAATAGCACGCTAATGAACAAAAGTTAGCCACGTAACACGGAGGTGTATACTTATACCGCATTTATACGTATACAGACGTACAAAGGCACACGGGCACATTTATTTCGTGTTCAGCGCGGCACTATTATTAGTATCATGTAAGTGTCTGCCTCTCGTATTCTTTCAAGAAATTTGTTCAACAAACTGTAAGGGGAGTAATTGGCTACGAAAGAGGAGGAAAAAATGTTTCGGGATAATTAAAATTAATATGTTTCCAAACTGCCGAGTGACAAAACACCCCAGTTAGTCGCGCAATCTATATTTACCCGCTTCATAAATTGGAACGTAGGCTAAATTGCGGTCGATGCAGTTTTTAGCTTAACTAATTGGTTTTTTTTTTCGTAAGCAAAAACAAACTATCTCCCGAATATACGATGCCGAGGATCCGAAAAATTGGTAAATTTCTCAACGCTTTTTAACGAAGCTAAAAATATACGTTATTGAATTTATATTTTTTTCACTCAGTTTCAAACAATTGCGGCATATCGCAGGTGTCCGATGTCGATATTTCATTAAATCTCGCATAAATTATTCAATTATCTTCCAGACCAAAAAAAGACATACATTAACGAGTTTACCTTCTTGCGGATGTCATTGTTATCATGCACATTGGATGCGATTGTTGAATAATTCGGTCAACTCACCTGAAACAGAAAAGGTAGGTCACGTTCGTTAAAAATTCGACGTTGTTTAATATTTCAAAAGTCAAGCGCCACGTTAAAGGGTCGCGTTGTCGCGGGGCAACAAAAAGGCCACTTCTGTGTACGTATTTAATTCGACGGATAACGTAAAATAATGTTCTTGTTCGCGGTAAATATTGTCCTGTGTACTTTGATAAAATACTCAACGCAGTTGCATCCATAAGCTTGGTAAATATATATAGGTATATGTATATACCAACATATAACTTCGTAAATGAGCTTTACTTCACCCACGTGAAAACATCATACTATCCACTTCTCACCATACTTTCCTTAATAATTCCCCGAAAAGTTTTAATGAATAAAGTTGTATCAAAGTCAAATTCTGTACGTATACAACCATACGATTGTATTTAAGTAAATACATATATATAATACATGTACAGAGTATTTATATAAATTGTTAATTATATCGCTGCACCAATTTACACGTAAAATTTATTTAGCGCCCAAGGTACCTATTGAGGAACTGCAGCGATTCTACTCGAGAATTAGCAACTTTACTGGTAATTCCTCTCCAAAAAGAAACCAATTAGTAGAAATTGAATTTATTGACTGGAAATGGCGTGATTCAACGCGTAACCGGTTCGATCCATAAATTTGGAAGAAAAATGAAATCACGTGATCCGATTATTATCGTTCTCATGATGAAAAAGGGTGAAGACAGAGTACTCGCACAGGAAACCTTGAAAGAAAGCTTTCGTAGTAGGTTCCGCGTATACGTTGAGATATTTAAACCTCGTTTTTATTAATTGAGCGTGTACCTAACCGTTAAATTACAGTTAAATGGAGCTTTAATGCCGTGCCATGTTTCTCGCGTCCATATAGCATCTTTGAACACGGAGAAAAAGACTTTCGTGTAGATTATCAGTAACACGCGAAAAAAAAAGTTCCTGGTGCCTATAAGAGGTTGAAAAATTGCTAGCTTTCTTATTCTTGCTTCCTTCTGCGAGTTACCAACCTCCCTGACCTCTTTCTTTATCGACACTTTTCATTCATTACCATCGATTTTCCTTCCCGGGAAATCGTTATCTTTTCATCGATCCTTTGCTTCTGCCCTCGGACGTTCGAACTCTGCCTCTCAGGTGAAAAATGACGGACGTTGTTACAAATTCGGATGTTAATCACGCTGAGTTCCGCGGTAGGAAATGCAACACAAGGGACGAGATTTTTCTGGTCGCAGGATAAATGTGGTATAGAAAAATAAATCTTTTTAGGGAAGAACCAAAAGTAATGACTGGATGCCTCCTGGGTGGTTTTGTTGGTATTTGGTAAAAATGGCTGGCGCACGGAATGTCCCCGCAAATAAATGTGCAGTATACTGCAAAGAACGTCTGTGGCTACGCTGATATTCTATCAAGTACAATTCGTTTCCAAAAGATTTCTCCGGTATCGCGTCTCTCAGAGCCCGGTACCTTTTTTTTCAGGTCACATTTCTCTAGATACGGCGCGGTCAGACCTCGAATAATTTATTAATCCCCGAAAATGTACTTTTCCCGATAATATTTGCAGCCCTGTATCAGTTGCTGCTGAATTATAGTGGGAATATAAATATAACGAAGACAATAAATTGAGATGAACATAAATATCAATGCAATAGCGGGAAATTTCAACATTTCTGCACTTTAAGGGCTTCCAAGAAAGAAAAGTATCGGAAAAGTTGCCATAAAAGCATCGATTCTCGAAGCACCTTGAGAATTATTACTGTGAGAAAGGAGGTTCGTCATATATCATTAAACAAAAGCTATTTCAAGATATAAAACAAAGACGATTATCATGAGGTTGAAAGAAGACTGACCCTTAATTTACCTTTTTAAAGAGGCCTAATAAGATCATTCTGGATTGTTATTATACATTCGTGCTCAAGTTACATCTTTAATACGATCATTCGTGGAATTAACCCGGCAGCAATTGTTATCAGTGGGATTGTAATTGCAATAGCAAGAAGACGATGTTGCTGTTGCAACAAGTATTGTATCTACGTATCAATTGAAAATCAAATTGCAACTGCAATAATCTTTTTTTTCCTCGGTGTTCGAAGCTTCAAAATTGTAATAGCAAGAAAACGGTGATACTGCTGCAGCCAATGTTTCATCTGCATATAAATTAGAAATTAAATTCCGGCTGCAAAAATTTGTTCCTCGCTGTTCGAAATTTCAAAATTAATTACAAAATATTTCCAGTAATATCAAATTTAGAGTCTGAAAAAATTATAACGATTCAATTTTACAAAGTCAAATAATTGTAAAAAATATTAATTGTAAATAAACGTGGTATATTATTATTTACAAATTGCATTAAATATTGCATCTAAATATAATTTGAAAATCAAATTTCAGCTTTGAACATTTCTACCTCATTTTTAGTTTCGAAATTAGCTACAAAATATTCGTGTAATCATCCAACGAAGTTTCTTCCAGTACAATAGTAACGATTCAATTACACGAAGGTGAACAACTGCTAAAAGTATCGGTTTCAAATTAAGGTGATATCGAATCGCTTACGAATTTCAAGCTAAAAAATCGACAGGTATTCTATAAAGGTAGATTGATTTTGTATTTAGAGGCTAATGTCGTATGTAATTTCCCAAAGTTATTTACATGAAAGTCGACTCTCGCGTAGGTACCTAACGAAAGAAGACGTAGCCGTAAAGAAGAGAATAACGTACCTACGTGAGTATGTTTAACCAAAACGATTTCGGCAAACTTGCTTGGTATTTCACCATCGGCAACGATGTGACAGAGAAATAAAGATTGAATCTCCGGATAAGCTACCACCCTCTTCTCGGTGCTCTAATGCACACTATTTCCACGACACTACCGATTCGCGTAGAGCTTTTGTATCCTCCATGTAGAGATGCAGGGTGGTATCCCATGCAAGCCTGCATACATGTGTATCGCCGAACGAACACCACACCCAGCAAATATCCATTCTTTTTATGTATCCGAACCTTTTGTTATTTATTTTTAACTTTAGATGGCATTTACTCCTTTATTTTATTGAAAGCCATTCTCATTTTTACAGCCGCAGTTACCATTCCAGTCAAATGGGTAGGTAGGGAGAGGGGTTTAACACGAAATTTTGGTGTTCGAATTTAATAACTATTTCAATATACCAGGATTTTTTTATTCCAAAGTTTGCGTCGAAAATTGAAAAGTCAATTTTTTTTAGGATTATGATATTGAAACTATCATTTTTAGTTTGAGGCTTCATCAATAAAAATTTGCATTGCTATTAATTTTTTAAAATTGCATACAAATTGTTTTGAGAGATAATATTAGTTATTTTATGAATGTCGAATATTTCCACTATGAAAAAAAAAAAATTGTAGAACTTTGTTACTAATGCACGATTTGGAACTGAACTGGGGGCATCGCAGACCCCAGTTAAAGGCGAAATTAATATTGATTTTGAGGATATAAGAAACAATTTCGAAACTATTTTCTTTTCGGAAACTTTATTTTCTAAAAAAAAAACCTCAATCCGAGAAATCTGCAACAGCAAATTTCAGGGAAGAAATCTCTACGAGAGACCGGCAGATAGAGCTTAGAGGCAAGAGGACGTCGATAGAAAAGTGGGAATTTCCTTCCATATGCACTTGAGGCTAAATGACACGTTGAAGAAGCTATCTATGGATTAAAGCGAACGACTTTGGCTCCTTTTATAGCTTTTTTTTAGGACTAAAGTACAAGCTTGTGATTTTTATCCAAAGTTCCAACGATGTAATTTTCTACGCTCGATAACATCTACGTCCCACCCCCTGCAGAGAATCTTTTTTTTTTACCCCTTTGTCTCTACGTGCACTATTTTCCTATTGCCACGCCGCTACTGTTATATCACCTGCATCAGATAACTCTGAAGAAAAAGCCGCAGGTATTTTAACTGAATTACACTGTGGGTTTAACAATCCTGAAAATATCCAAATATCTTTTACGTAGAAAATGAAATTATCCTATATTCCTTCCTACCACTTTGTCTTTCTTTCCCTTTTTGTACTCCCTCTGTCTCTCTCTATTTTTATTTTGTATTCTTCCTCTACACCATTCGCCTCGTTGGTTATCCAAACAACTGTAATAATGAAATTCGAAGTTCAGTTAATGCAACTAACGTCAACGTTATATTCGTTCCACTTTATTTTGGGATTCTTTTGTAGTTAATTTCATGTAAAAACAGTTTCCGTTGCGTTAAAGCTGATAAGGATCGTTTGTAAATTCCATTCAACTACCGACTTGGTTCAGTCAACGGATTGCACTCGTAAAATCCCGATGGGATTTATTTTCCCTGCCAGAATATTGGAAAAGTTACACTTAATTACGCTCATTAAGGAACTTTTGCAAAATCATAGGCGAATTTGGTTTGTAAATTTCGGTTGACGTCATTTCCATTCATGGTCTTTTGTGATAGGTTCTATTGCGAATATATAATTGTAAAAAAAGGAAGTATTGAATTTCGGTTTGTTAATATTTTGCGTTTAATTGAGAAAAAGCTTTGTATTTTTTTATTTATAAATTTATACCAGTAAATCGAAATTTATTATTCTCATTGTTTGTTATTGTATTATAATATATGTACTTTTTAATATACATATATACTATCATATATCTATAGAAAAAAATATTGATTTCAGACAACAAGTGATTGTTATTTTATCTAATTTCGTTACTGAACTAATGATAAAATTCCTAAAATAAATTTATCGAATAGGTACTTTACGCATCTTTATTGTTGTTGAATCAATTTTGTATTTTTCGATTAGGCTAATACAGTTGAAACCCGGAACATTTTCTTTTTAGTGTAGATGATATAATATTATATGTGTTATAATATACTATAGCATATATATTATATCTTACTACATAATTATATGTTAAAATACATACAAGCTTCCTGTATCTTGTTTATGTTGTCAGTGATGTTAGGTGAAATGAAGATACAAATTTCTGACGTCAACAAACGATCCGGTAGGAAAATATTCGGCAAACATTAAATCATCAATCCCCTTCCGTGCAAAAGCTTGAAGTTTTAGGTTGTAGTTGGGATGCGGATAGCAATCAGGATAGAACTGTAAATCAACTATCTCTGATTACACATTCGAAAACGTGGTAGCGGAAAATGAAGGTTGATCTACGACTCCATAACTTTTCGAAGTACGAACGCGGATGATTCCACCATTTACTGTTTGCTAATCTTTCTAAAACTCATCCACAAAATCTCTCTGTTTGATAACCGAGGGTAAATAACAAAAAGCTGCTTCTAACTCTTGGAAATAAACTTATTTTTTTGCCCACCTCGCGTAATGAGTTATAACTTCATCGAAAGATGGGTTGGTTGTTACATCCGCGGAAAAGTGTAGAAATGTTAATTTTGAAATTTCAGCAAAGTTGGAATTTATTTGATTCCACAATCGCCGTAAAATCGATTCAAATTTTTCACCAAAGATTTATTATTATTTTCTGCAAAAAAATATATACCGTAATTGTTGGTATTGCGTAATTTATGGTAATTTTTAATTATTAAATAATACATTATCAAATATATACATATGTCTCATGTTTCCAGTTTTATTTAAAATTATTCCAACTACTTCCGCAATTACATTAAATAAAAAATTAAATAATTATTTCTTTGGAATGCTTAAAACACCTTTCCTGAATTAACTCTTAAATGGTATCATCTAAAAAACCGCATGGATATAATTTCACTTCAGTAAATGAATTCTAATAAAAATAAATAAAATTAAAAATACAAAAATTTAATTCTTCGTTAACATCCTTAAATTCTGTTCTAAATTTAAAGGGCCCATGATGTAAGTATTTCTAAATATAGTCAACTTATTTGCAATGTCATGGACATTCATTGTATAACATTGGTACCTCGCCTAGCCTGGTAGTTACAGACAAGTTAGGACCCGTTCTAAATTTAAAGGGACCATGACGTAATATACCGAATGGGAATGGTTTGCGTTAGAGGCTCGGCAAATTCAGTACAGGTTCTGACTTGTCTGTAAATACCGAGTCTCATATCATACTATAAATAGAAAACATTGAAAGCTGATTTAGAAAAGTTTAAAGCCACATTAAGACACAAAGGATTAGTATTCTGCTTGGCAAAAAAATATAACTGTTGGTACGATTTATTGTACATCTGAATTTTTTATCTAAAAAAATAATAACAATATAAAAATAAACCGGGGTTCTATTCCAGAAACTTTTGAATCCCGACAAATTTTTCAAGCTTTTCTAATTTCTTCGTTTCCATCTCTTTCCATTAATTATAATTCGTGTCCAATTTTTTTTTTTTTCATTACGGGAAAAAAATAAATCATCTCTCTCGATAATTCGAAAAATAAGTTAATGACAAATGTGTCGAGTTTCAAAAGCCTCCAAACTATCCGAAAAATGTCCAACGAGGTTGGAAACTTTCGCGATCGTATTTCTCCGTGACGTTTGTTCTCCAAAAGCGTACGTACCTATTGTCCACGTAATTTTTCTTTCGGTTCAATTAAGATTTCTCAAAGATTACATTTTATCCCGAAGGCCAAATAATTTGTGAAAATTGTAACGACGAGGAAAGAAAATGTACGATTTATTTCTTGCGACGGCTACGTCTATACATAAAAGCTGTTTCCACTGGCTAGTGGTAGTGATAGCGGCACACCGAGAATCCAAGAGAACAGTCTGAATCGCAACGGTATAGTATCAGCGACGGTGGCATAGTTCGCAGTGTCCTTCCGTGATAAATTGCAATTCCTACCAATAGCAAAACTAAATGGATAGTTTCTTCTTATATCTTTTTTGTTAGATTTATTCCTTTAACGAGAAACACTGTAATATCCTATTAAATCCCATTCATTTATTCTTCTTCCGGCTGCCCGCTATGGAGATGAAAATTTTCGATATCCCGATTGTGCTTGTAGCCGATATTTTCTCGCGTCTTAGGTGAAAATAAAATTTTTTTGGTACCTTTTCTTTTCTACGTCGCAAAATATATTTGCTTGAATTTACTGCCGACCGTGGTAAAATGAATGCGTAAGTGTTGTTGAGTGTGAAAACAATATAAATTTCTTTTTCAAACAATCACTTGTGTGAATTTCTAGCATTTTACGAATAAAACCACCCCGAGAAAAAAGGAATTATCAAGATCATTGAGAAGGACGAATTTGTGGAAAAATTTTCTCGTTTCGCTGGATCGAGAAATTTTCAATCGCAAGAAAGCAACATTTTATGAAAAATCCCCTGTTTGTAGGATTAGAAAAGTTTCGCTAATGGTTTCATTTAGAAACTCGACACGGGCAACGGGTGTAAAAAGTATACACTTTGAATGCAATTATCTCACATTTTAGAGAATCAAATTTCTTTTTCACATTTTTTCTAGTTGAAGCAATTACCTACCACTTACCTACCAGTTAGCGGTAGGAAATTGCTTAAAAAAAATAATGAACATGCACTCATGAATTAAATAACAAAACAGTAAATACTTGTAATAACAGTATTACTTATACATTATTTTTGCAAAGACTTTGAATTTTTTTACATTTTTTTTGTCGCTTTCATTATTTTACGATTTTTCTTCACGAGTGCACTTTTATTGTTTTCTTACCGGGTTTGAGGAATCTTTATTTTTCATGCAGGTAAGACGAGTGACCCGGAGAATTGCAACTTTGACAACTGCAATTTTTAATAAAACTGGAATATGACAAAAAGACGTAATGTCGGAGAAAAACAAATAAAAATCGACTGCCGCGTGAGGTTTATATAGGTATGTAAAGTTTACCCGTGCCATATGTATATTCAGAAAAAGATATACACAAATATATTAAATAAAGCTATAAAAGGGACGAAATTGTTTCGTTGCGGGGTTGTTTGAAATGTCAGATGCATCTTGCCTGCTGTAAAGAGAGGAGAAAAAAAGACAGAAGAGGAGGAAAAAAGGGAACCGTGTGCAGCGAAGACGAGAATGGATGAAAAGGAAGGTGGAAAGAAGGAGAGGAATAAAAAAAGAGAGCTGGTTGCCATAAATCTACGTTTTAGCTTCGAAGCAGGTGTTGGAAATATTCGAGTAAGAGATACCTACGTAAGTGACACTCTTTTTATAGGTTCCACTATCGCCAGTGTTGGGAAAAGGACGAAGGCTAAAGGTAAAGGTAACTCGTACAGGTATTCTCGGTTCCGGTAGCGCAGTGGCGGGTATTCTTGCGTTTATTCCTGCTCCTTTCTTTTCCGAATTATATATTTATCAGGGAAAAGGACGAGCTTGCAAAAAGATCGGTGCTGGGAAAAGGAGAAGTGCCTCTAAGAGGGCACTTTTCCGACAGAACGGAAATAAAGGAAGAGGGAACTATCGGCGACGAGAAGATAAGTCGTCGGCTGGAGATTGTCATGTGGCTTTTTTCGATAAGCGAATGAAGGAGAAGCTTGGCGAGAGAATCGAAGAAGGGTTTTCTGGTTCTCCGACAAGACAGCGTCTGCCTGTAGCTGCAGTAACGACAGGCGAAAAATCGACGATGAACGTCGGGAGCATCTGATCGCACGTACTAGTCCGATTCACTTCGAATTCGTAAGATATTTTTCCACCTTCGCCTCTTTCACCCGAGGTGGAATAGAAAAAAGAATATTTTTTTTTTACTCCTTTTGCCCTTCGTCTAACTTTCCTCACCTTTCACCGAAATATTGTTATTCCATATACGTCTTTAGCAGGTACGTTAAATCTCAAATATACAAGTGTTTAGAGAAAAGGATGAAAAGGAGGTGTAAATAATATATATGTATATATCCTTGCGAACAAAGGGGAAAGGGCAATACTTATTATTCTTGTGTGGTACCAGCACCTTCATCTTTATCAGGCCATCTCCAACACTCCCTTGATACACTTAAGCTCTCGCCAGAGGATTACTCAAAATTTTGGTCCGTTCACGTGCGAAAATGCTTGCAAAAAACTATTTCAGAATGTAGCCGAAATGCGCGGAGTTTGTTTTTACTAAACAGTAATAATAATAATAATAATAAGAGAAATAAAAATATTGAATACAAATAATAAATATATCAACAATAAGTTACAGTAAAAAAGAATTATGTAGATAATTTTGATAAATTTGCATTTAAAAAAAAGTGAAAGTGTACAGAGAAAGTCCAATTTATAGGATTTCAAAATTTTTTTGAATAGTTCCATTTGGAAATTTAATACCAAAACTGAACACAGGGAGCGTGTAAATCTGTAAAGCGATTATCTCACGTTTAAATTTTTTTCCAAATTTTTTTCGACTAGATAACGTACCAACAAATCAATCGTTTAATTTTCAAATCAATCAATTTTCAAAAGATTCTATAAAAACGCCATTGAAATTTTAAGTAAAAACTACCTCCAAGTGATTGCCTGTGACGAGGAAATGGTATGGAAAATAAAATAATTGTATTTGAATTTCGCATTAATTATGATTTTCTCCAAAGATTCGAGTCATTGTTCAATCGATATATTTATTTATTTTGTGCAAAACTTGGGGAAACTTGAAAGGAAAGAAAGGTTGCAAGAAGACTGATGAGATAGGAAAATAGTAGGTAACAAGAAAACGAAGAAGTTCAATCAAAAATCGATTTGTCGTATTATTCTAAGAAGTATATAGGGAACAGGATATAAGGGAAGGAGAGAGATAGGGTTGGTTTTCAGTCCAAAAAGGCGTGCAAAAGTAGGTAAAAGAGGGAAGCATCTGTCGAATGCTTTTAGACGCTCGTTTCTTGTGCCATTACCTCATAGAAAATCCGTAAATAGGTATAAGAGATCAAGTCGATGAAAAAAGGGGGGCAAAGAGGAAAAAAAAGGAAGTGAGATTGCGACAATAAGGGGAAAAATCCTTTTTATCGAAAACGCTATGAAACATTCGGTTTGAAATATGCAAAGATACATCTAGGCTTTGACTTTGTCGAAAGCATTTCCGGATTCCCTTTTATCGCTTTTTGCTAATTCTGAATGAAACTGAAATTGGAAACGTCGCCCGCAAAATATTGGAGAAGCTTGCCACGGAATCAATGTTGCCGAATTTGACGTGTATCGACTCTGCGACCTTTATGGGATTTTCAAATTTGAACCTTGAGAGACTCCACTGACAGTCGTAATTGAAATTACAATTTTCACGGTAGTGTATGTATATGGATAAATATGGAGGTAGAGGCGACTTTTTCCTGCGAAGATCAAATTAAAAAGTTTTTAATGGAGGATACAATATATATATAGAGAAGCCATTAAAGGATTGAAATCCTTTAGTATGATAGTCTCGTATAAGAGGGGAACGAGTAGAGGGTAGGTAACACGTCAAACATGTAGCAGTTGATGGAAGGTCGATGCAATAGCATTTCCATGTCGTGTGGCGTTTTACTGTTTCAGCACCCATGGAATAGAAAGAGCGAGCGGAAAGGTTTTGGTTACTCCGCTCTACAAAATACAACGGTTCTGGCAAAATGCTGCTGACACATTTTACCCCGCATTCGTCATAATAAAAAAACAGAGCATCGAGCGCGCCGTAATATTAGGGAGCAAAAAGAAAATTATCCCTTCGCTAAATGAGAATCCGAGAATTTCGTTTCGAAACTCAAACTTTTAGCGAGACTTGGTTCATTGATACCGTCCGAACCATCACTTATTTGTTCCAGTTAACAAAAAATTAAAATTTATTCTCTCCATAGTTCAGTTTTTGGTCGTTGTTTAAATGTGATTTCATCGATTAAAACCAATTTTGGATCTTACAAAAAGGTATTGAAAATTTTTTGTACAAGAGATTTATTTGGAAATATTAATTTTTCTGCTTTTTTCTTTCCCTATTAATTACATAAATTCCGAAACTATTTTTTATGAAAAAAGAGCAATCCCAGCCTACTATTTACCCACTATTGATATTACCTACTATCAAATAATTATTTTATGGAATCCACGGCAATTTCACTTCGTTTGTATTAATTTTGAAAATTCACTGCATTGAGGAAATTCGCGCGTTAGGTGATTTGTCCCAGAACACTTTAATAAATGACTCTTATTGTTATTTCTATTGTATCCAATTTGTTAAAATTGACAAAATAAATAAATGCTGCCTTCTCCCTAACGGCAAGTGAACCTTTGTGCATAGAAACAAACAATCATTCAATTAAGAAACCAACATGATGCTCACAAAAAATCGAAGAAAGTACGTATAAGTAATCCCGTTATGCTGGTACATAGATTCGCTCGCTATCTCTCCGACTATATGTACGAACCTTAATGCAACATATTGTTGCAGCGATGCACCGATTTAAGTTACGAGAAATTGTTAGGTAGGAGAATGTGTGTATGTTTATATTCACCGACGTATGCGTAGCGCATTCATACGAGTACATACGGTTGTTCTCTTTGGAAACATCAAACGCAACGGTACATATATTTTATACATGCAACGTAGGTCTCATGTTAAAGTTCAATCCTAAGTAGTATCGTTATATTGTATATACGTATACGTATAAACACATCAATTATTATCCTGGGCTATAAAATTATAAATCTCGGCTCCTTTTTTTTTTTACAATGATGCAATGATAAATGCATCGCCTCCATGAACGAATAAACATTGCCTTACTTTCCTTCCTTCCTTCCTTCGCATCGTGCATCTCCGATGCAACGTACGATTTAGCTGCACCACAGTCGAGAAATTTCCCGCAAACGAGTTGCGATCTCTTTTCGATCGGCCTCAATTTTGAGAAAATCGAGCAGCAAATAAAGCCACTCTTTTATTTCCACGGTGCAGGGGAATTGAAAATATTTACTTAGATATTGAATTTCCATTCAACGGAGAGTCGAATTACAGACAAACGATACCGGACGCTCAATTCGGCCGTTAGTGATGCAGTAGAAAAGCCTTTTTCCATTAATTGGTATCGAATTGAAATGCTTTTTCGCGGATGTATCACCAGAGAATGACACAAAAGTACGGCTGCATTCACGTACGTGCATGTACCGCCTAATGTGGAACATTATCTTCATTGACATTGCACCGTTACGCTGTCACATTAATTAACGAATCTGTCAGGAAAACATTTGTGGTGCATCATATCGCAGCAGAGAATTATATCAAAACTTTTATCCGCTCGTTATTTATATGAAACGTATACTAAGGATTTTCAGAAATTTGCTTTGTTTAAATAAATAAAAACAGTGGTTTAATTATTCAAGACTCGAAAATTCTTTCAGTTATTGTAGATTTAATCAAAATCTTAAACAAATATACTTTTATCTTCATCTATTTTTCAAAATTAATTAAAAAATGTTTTAACAAACACACATTTACCAACGATTTCTGGAAACCATTGAAAACTAGACATCTTAAAAACAAGGTTTTTGGTTACTTTGTTTGAACAACGATAGCAATTACATTTGTTAGGATCCAACAATTAATTATTATGTAAAAAATCAAATATGAACACGATTAAATATAATTGACTTTTGAACAAAATTATCTTACATATTTTAGTTATAATTCTTCTGTAAAAAAATTTAACATAAAAAAATATTTCGATAATTGAAGAGGGATTTCTACTTGACAGTATAGCGTTTGGTCTGTCACCCCAGACAGGCGCTAGACAAGAAGGCGAGTAACAAAGTATACGAAATAGTAAAAACAATTTTAACGAAATATTAATATATCTGCTAAATATCTATTTGCGAAACACGCCCCCGATATAATTCGTAAAAGTTTAGGCAAAGCAGATGTTCATACGTACTCGAAAATAAATAAAAACTTGCATCTCGCTTTCGTATATGAAAAGTTGGATTGTTCTAAAAGATATAAACGGGTTTATTAACTATTTGTATTTATATACATAAAGAAGTTCCAAGATGAAACTTTAAACTATATACAAAGTAACCTGTAACGTTGGAAAAAGAAGCAGGGAAGGAAGAGGTTTAGGATAGTCTCTTTACTCGCTCGTATATTGAATTTGGAAGAAAAAAGAAACACGCGAAGCCGTAGTGATGCTTTTGCGGTAAGATACCTAGGATAGAGTTGCTGCATTTCCTATATAACTTACACGGATAAAACTTTCTTATGATATAATAAGGCTGCATGAATAATTTAGTATTTTTCGTCGCCTACCCGTACGGACTGCTTGCTCGATGCTTTAACGGTCTAGCCGAAGGATCTGACTGGAAACTACTTGCGACTTGCATCCTGCAATCTCACTGATTGCTAATTGCACTTGCGAAAAAAAGTCCTTCCAGATACACCAAACTGGCAGATCCAGCTTTTAGTGATAAGAAATGTCAACATATTGAATCTATTTCCTGCAAATTCATTTGACGTAATTTCGAGAAACGAAATTAACCAAGACTCTCAGATGTAAACAATTAATTTCACGCTGTGTCAAAGGAGTTTGATGCAGATTGAACATCGACTGGATGGAGCAACAATTTCTGAGTAGTTATGTAGGCAGTAGCAGCGAGAAGCCCAATGCGAAGTGATATTTTCGTTCTCGTTAGGGGAAGAATCTTTAATTGTTGCAATAAACATTGACGGGGGTCGTAAAATTTACTAGTTGAAATTACCCGGTCGAATTCGATGGCAACTATAAAGGAAGAAGAGTACGATGTCTGTAGTTGTATATTTCTCATAGCACATATAGGCTATGTATTAAAAAATTACAAATATTAGAAAAAAATTATTTTACACATATTATTACAAAAATTACAATGTCATTATTTTACAGAATTTCCTTTTTCTAACATTGTTATCCAGAATTTTTGTTAATGTTTTAATATTTCTAACGAGGCAATTGATTGAACTACAATGAACATCTCTTGAGTGGTGATTATTATTATTATTTTGTTAGACGGTAAACAAATATTTTCCCCATAAATTTTCACGCCCCATTTGCCCTAGAAATTTGTGGTACAAATAAAGTTCAAAATTTCGAGTGTGAAAAAGACTAATACGAAAGACATAAAAATTGTTTGCAAGAAATTTACAAGACAGCTTGCCGAAATTCACCAACATAAAAATCAGTCAACCGGGTAATAATGACTCCCCATAAATTCACCCTAAATTTTATATTCTAAAATTAGCAGGACCGAATTTCGAAGAAATTCCAGGACTTTCCTAAAATGCCAAAGTTCCAGCTTTGGGTAATAACTATTTCCGTTGAACTGACGTTCGCTGACTTGGAAAAAGTGATTTAACACTGTATAGTTGGTACGTAAATGAAACGAAATAGCGAATTGCTGGAAAATGACGAAAAACGAAAACAAAGTCCGAGATTACGAAAAAAAAAACGGAACACAATGATACGTGAAAAAAACAAGGCATTAAGCCCCGCTACGAATGTGACTCTTAACATTCGTAATTTCCTTTAAAGAATCCAAACCAGAAGAGTACCTACGTTAAGTGCATTAAAACGTTTCATTGGTCGTAGTAGTGATAGTAGTGATAGTACTGGTGGTGGTAGTGGCAGTAGTCGTAGTAGGTAAGGTAATTTCCACAGTGGGTAAATTTCGTCTAATTAATTTCACCCTTACAATTCCACCGAACGACGAACGGGCGTGGTTTCAACTTACCCCTATTTCTCTTTTTCCTCCCCCCCCCCCCTCCCTCCCTTCCTTCTTTCTCTCTCTCTCTCTTTCTTTCACTGTGTCATTCAATTTTGTATTTACTGTCCTTTTTCACAATTCTCTACTTTATTTTGAACACTCGTTTCTTCCTTCTTTTCTATATTCTACTTTATTAAAAAATTGAACTATTTTTTTGGGGAAATTTCCGCCTACCAAAACTTTTGACAATAAATACGCACCCCCTGAGATAATATTGGGGGTCCCGAAAAGTTTTTTCGTTTTTTTGGGTATTAAAATAAAAAAATTTAAAGAGGAAAATTTTCTATTTACTGACAAATATCAGGAAGAATGAATATTCCTGTTTCAAAATTCAGTTTGTTTTTAAAATTGATTAGGAATAAGATTATTTAAAAAATAATTGATTAAATTAAATTTCGATTTTAATTTCGGGTAAATTTGTAAAATAGTGAATAATTTATAAAGTAGTTCTAGTGAATTCATGAATTTAATTTTTATAAATTAATGAGTTGGTTTTATTTTGATACAAAAAAAATACTTTTCAGGAAATTTTGCAAGTTTCGGTATTTTTAGGCGGAGAAATGTCTCAACTTCAATGTATAGTAGAGTGTTATGGATTTTGAGGATTTCGGCACCCTAATACAGATTTAAGGCGAATTCGAACTCTGCTTTCATGACTATAAGAGGAGCAGAAAAGCAGTATGTTACAGATTTATTCAATATATAAATTCTCTCCCTTCTCGAAGGCAAAATTTGAATAATTCGCATATATATACGCCTTTCGTAGATAGGAGACTTTCTTCCGTAAAAGGCAAAATAATTTATACGTCTAAGCACGTGGTAGAATTTTTAAATTCCTGCGCGATCTGGTAGACTTGCCTTCATCCGGAATGAGGCTGAAGCAAAAGATGAAATAAGTGTAAATGAAGATAAAATAGCACATTTTCCAATTCCCGGATACTTTCGAATTTTTTTCGCACGGAAAAAATGCAAGAACCTCATCGAATCCCGTTTGCTTAAAAATATTTCATGATTTGAAAGGAGATTTTACGTAAAAGAAAAGGTTTCTATGTCTACGAACAAAATTTCTGGATTTTTCAAAATCAGTCAAATATTATATTAAAAAATACGTGAATCCCATGAGTTCAGTTTCTCAATGCCGTCATTTCCATTTTTAACTGAAATCTCTTTTTTTCAGAAATAGTTGCGACACTCGGAGGAGAAAAAATGTTCCACAACTTTATCCGTCCCCTCTGACGGATATGTGTCTCATTGGAATAAGTGTGACTAAGTGAAGATGGAGTATGCAAATGAGTCCGACTAAAACAGAGAAGCGAGGGGAAAATAGAAAGAAGGAGACGGAAAACACATTGATATGCAGGTAAAAGTGCATTGACGAGTGTTGAGGTGACTGAGTGCTGCTTACATCAAGGCGAATGGAAACCATTAAGATGGATTGTAACTAGTCTTGCCACCGTCACACTCTTTACATTGAATAAAAGTCTTGACGCAACATTTTTTTCTACCTTTTTACATTCCGTCTTACTACTTCTTTTTCTATTTCACAATCTTTCCTTTCCTCCTCCTGTTGAATTAGAAATTCCTCTTGAAAACAAAACAAAAGAGGAGCTACCTGCATTTTGTCCCTCAAGAAACTTTATACTCTATGATAAGGAAATTTCTTTCTCGACTCTCGCTTTTAGGGATATTAAAAATTCAGAACATCGTCTCTCTCTCATATTTATTAATTCATTTATTCATTCATTTATGCGACTCTTTTTTTTTTCATTTTCACAAAAGCAACGGGGAAAATGAATTAATCCTTTGTCGGTTAAAATACGCGTTAGCATCATTCCTTCTGATTTTTGTATCGACGGAATAAACTGATAAGGAAACAAAAAGTTGGCAACAAAGTGCTGTAAGATGTGTATGCTTGCATTGTACATATATTGTACACGAAAAAAAAGTATGTACCGTGGAACAGTACATAAATCGCAAACAAGTCGAAATTCCTTAGAGGGAAAGAGAGTAGCCGGAGATTCGCTTTTTCTTTTTCCACTGATACGTCAGTCGTATTTAAATATATGGACTCGGATGGAAATTCTTGCAACGTTCCGAACAAAAAAAAGAAGGTTTCAGGAACCGGAGGTTCAGGAATTTATAGGCGATATTTGAAAATCTGGAAACCTACAACTCGTCCAAGTGAGAAATTTTTTTTAATAACAGGATCCTGCCAGAAATCGAAATATTATTCTTGATTTTCGAATTTGAATTAGTTTCTCTTATGGGACATATCAAAAGCACACAATTTTCTTTAAAACTTCAAATAGCCACAGATGAATAATAGAAAAATTAATGAACATTCTCCATCGAAATAGCCACCTTCAAAGGTAAAATGAGTATGAGTAATAATCCCCAGAACGCATCTGCACTCGTGAAACAAATATCAAAAGAAATCATAAATAGGGAAGTGATATATTTTAAAGATGACGATGTAACGAAGCTGTCATGACGACGGTGTTCCAGCGTAATGGCATTCTTTAACTTTAACGTCATGCGACATACGACATACTAAAGAACGATTAATTACTTCCGCTAAAGTCGTCCTGACGGTTTCCGTTCATTATCGAGATACGTTTCATGAAGTAGATGAAGAAAGAGGAAAAAAGAGATGACTACTTTTCATACCTGTGGAAATCAATTAGTACCTTTCAAACTCTATTAAACGCATCTAATGAAGAAGGAAGCGGTTTTATCTGAGTGTCATTCACGGGAATTGGAAATTAAGATACCCGATTTAGCGAAATAAAGTAATGAGCTTGAAGTTGCGATCGATCGTGGTATTTCTTTTGAAATATAAATCACGTCCGAGAGCAAAATTGATGAATTTCAATTATTTAAAAAATTGTTTCATCAAATTTTGTATATAAAAATCGTTAATTTAACATTCTTTCCTAATTTGAACTTTACGATTACTAAGAAAAAAAAATAGGTACTATTTATTAGGTAATAATTAAAAAAAATAGAAATTCATGAAGAAAATTAATAATGGAACTACAATTTCCGAAAAGTGGAAAGGTAATTATTTTTTTTTAAACTGCTACTTTTTTTGCAATAAAAATGCATTTCATTAGAATTTAGCTGCTGAATTTCTTTGTATCCAAAATTCGCCATCATTCGTCAAATGCAGAATTATTTGTGACGTAACGTTTAACGAAATAATTGAGTTCAAAATAAAGTAAATAGAATCCCCTTTAATGACAAATTTGACGAAATTAAAAGACACGAGAAAAGCGTCTTTTCACGTTCCACTGCTGACATAATATCGGCTGCTAAGAATCGAAGAGACACAACTTCGGTATTAACGTACCATAAGTTGTGTCACTTTGACTTTTAGCAGTCGATTTATCCCGAGATTCTTCTCTTTTTCTTCGCCAAGAGGTTTCATTCAAACGAAAGAGATTGCAAAGGAACGGATTCATTTAATTTTGAAAAGCCGCAATGGAGACAAAAAACTTCTCTTTCCACTTGTGTAACATTTGATGTTAACTATTTTTTTCTGGTAATTATGAAATTGAATTATACTGAAAAGAGAGCGGAAAAAATAGAGCAGGCAGAAGGAGTCCACTTGAAAACGATATGAAAAGTCGCGCGTAAGAGCTTCATTGACGCGAAAAATGTCGTTTTAATTGAAAACAGAAATGATTTAAAAAGAAAGAGAGTGGAAAAAAGAGGATTCATTTCGTAAATTAGGTTTTATTAATAATTCAAATACAAATGTGCCGCGATATTACCAGGGTGGAAATAAATAAATGCATTTTGCATAATAACAGAAAGAATAAAATGGGATACAATAAAATCCAATTAAAAGTAGGGAGAAAGAAAGACAGCGAAACAGGGAGATTAAAATTAATAAATCAAATTACGAATATCATAAAGGAAAAAGAATTTATCATATATATGCTCTTTTTTAATTAAACTTTCAAAAATATTTGATTAATGACAATTTCGCCTCTCTCTCTCTCTCTTGCAGGAATTTAATGAAAGTGTCGTGAATGCGTTCCCTTGGAATGAACCTGTACGGGAAAAAAATTATCATGAAATTTAGAAACATTCCTTTTCTGATTTTTTCGAAACCGGAAGATCCAGTTTCTTCCGTTCAAATATTATCTATATCCCCAGAAGAAATACCATAATTCCTCGTTCGAAGTTTCAGTATGAGAAACTCGACTTTCTCTAGAGTTCATAACAAATACTTGCGGATTCATTGCAAGCTTCAACGAGCCCCGCCGTTCATAATAATGGTGCTAATAACTGATAAGAACTTCGTCCGTTAGAGGAGCTACTGTCGACGTAGAGACGCTCTTTCTTTTCGTTATATCATTCCAGCGCAGCCAATGCGAAACGCAGCTGAGTGTCACGTGACCGAAACCATGAAACTTCTCGTCATAGAAATCAATGTCTATCGTCTCCATAACGATAACTGCAGTCTCTAGGGTGGCCATCTGCTGGCTAATCTAATTATTTCGCTTTCTGCTTAACTTTTACCGTCCTTGGGGACAAGAGCCGGAACTTCTTAATTCGGTGCATCGAAGTTTGAACAAATACTGGGTTCCTCCAAATTCTTGTTTTTTTCTGCCAGAACTCGATACCCACTTTATTCGAAGAAACGGGGCGTTGTACTTGCAGAAATGTTAATCATTTACGATCAATCTAATTTGCGAGAGTAAAGAGTGAGGCTACGAAATTCGGCTCGTTCTAAATAGCCAACGTATTTCACGAAATTCTCCCAATAATTCGGGCGATTTCAACAACGCATTCCAATGGTGGTTGCCTCAAGCGTCGACCAATCATGAGTATATCGATCGTTGACGAACTGAACTAAACTCACTTTGCTCTCTGACGAAATGTTACTGTTCGAATTTCTCAAATACATAATATGTGATGGATAACCCCCGTTCGGTGAAGAAAGATAAGGCGGATTCTCGAATCCGTTTGCCCGGATAAACTCGAACCCGGCCGTGGCTGCGAAAGCCTCAATCACAGGGAATTCTGGAAGTGTCCCTGTTGTTTGGGGAATTTTTTATCACACCAGAACAAGAATCGCTAGAGAAAGGCTAGCTCAGTTTCTCGATTTCAGAGAACTGGCTGGTGAAATGTTGTATTCCCACAAGGATTTGGAAAAAACAAACGCCAGTTCAGTGACGTTGAGTCGCAATAAGTAAGTCAAACACCAAGGTGATGTTTGTACTGGTTGTAAAGTGAGAGAGAAATGCTAACATTGAGAAATTCTGCCACTGATTGAAAAAAGAATTGCTGGTTTGGTACAGCTTTGTTCTTTTTATTAGAAACAAATTCGAAAATTTGAAATTTCTATAAGCTCGTCTGGAATTTACGAATTTTATTGAATTTCTGGAACCCCGACGTCTCGATTCTGTCAAAACCGTCGCTGTAAAATGTAACAAGACTTTTTCGATATCAGCCTTGTTGAACTTTTTTGATAACCTGACGCTGGTGTCTCTCCATTAAGTGACCAGCGAGCTAGAATGTTTCGCTTATCAAAACTCGGGCTGGAAGTTTGCAAAATTATCACACTGGGGAGGTTCTGAAACATTCATAAGTTCATTAAAATTTCTCGAAAGAATTAATTTGTTTTGATACGAGTTATGCTAGTCCTCTTAAATATTCGTGTCTCCTTTTTTCTCCTGCTGCAACTTCCAGGCAGTGTATTCTTATGACTTTTCATCTCTTTTTCCTCTTCCATATATTTTTTTTTTTTTTCGACGAACTTTCAGGAGAATCCAGGTTGATCCTTCTCCCAGGGACGATGTCGACTATTACCGGTACCATTACTGTCACTATTACCGCCATTTGTGAGCTTTCTTTTTGAGGATTTTACTTGTAATACGAAAAGCGAGGATGCAAAAGACGTCCCTCATTTCTTTTTTTTCCCTCCAAACCTTTCATAGTCCAACCGGTAGCAGAAGTTTTCTACAGCATCATTTATTAATCTCCTTCCGACGACTTCCTTCCGCAGTTTGTTACACTAATCTGCTCAACTGGTTGCTCCAATATTTCTCCCTTCCTCCTTTAATATTTAACGACATGTTTGTTCTTCTTCCCTGTCGCTTGATTTTCTTTCGTTGCCTCACGTCGACCCGGTAAAACATTCAAAAAGAAACCGAATCTCCGTAAATCAAGACTCCGCTGGACGTAAATCTCGAGAAAGTCCAAAATTGCACTCTCCGAGGGTACCGATAAAACTTCCCGGTATTTATCGGGGGTATCGAAATTGGTACAAAGGCATTGGTTATGCAAGTGGAAAATTCCTGCAGATACGAGGATTTTTTATGGGATTTTGGGTAATTCCACCCCATAGGAACGACATAAGCCGAATACTGGATACATATAGAACCATTCCCTGAGAGACAGGGCGTATACCATGATATATATATATACACGCATATATACATATATACATACATATATACATATATACATACATACATACATGTAATTCCAATGGACGATGGCATAAGCTCTAATAACCAGAGACGTTATATACGTATATTTCAATATAAAGGCTCGAAGGATCTTAGTAGAACACTCGAGCCATTCGGTCGTTAATAGGATCACTTCCCTCTCTAGCTCCGTCTCTCTCCTTCTCTTATTTTCTATCGTCTGCCATACATATAAATATTCTATCTGTCTCTCTTATACTCTGTCTTTGAGTCAGGTCTATTGGATTGTACGAAGGGACATTACGGAAATGTCGGGATATTGGTTCGTGTGGTACAGGCGTTGGCACCAATCGGAGAACACGTTACGTCTTTAGGTGTACATGGATATGCATTCGTGCTTACCTAAAGGCCTATACTGGAAATTTCAGGTCAATGACCTTTGAGTTCTGTGTGCACTCACAATTAAAGTATTGTATATAGTTAGCCTATTGGGTGCATAAATGCAACAATGGAATTTATTTGGAAGAAACGGGAAGATTTCCAGAGCTGTTCCGTCTCACTTTACTGACGGCGGGATCCTAAATTTCTTGTTTTCCGTAAACGAAGAAACTTCAACTTCGTGAAATTTTTTTAAATATTTTTATTATGAAGGAGATAGTACGATCTTTGTGGTTTTCTCGAATATAGAATATCAGTGGAAGTTTTTCGAGAAAATAGAGAATCCATACTCGGAAAAATGGAAAAATAGGATTCCATATAAATTGGTTAATTCTCATTCACTTTTTAGTGTTCTTCCATTGCTTCTATTCAATCTGATTTAAGCGGTAATCGATTCGACGGAGAATACCTAAGTATGAATTTTTTAAATCAAAATGTTCGACATTTCAGAACCATATCAAATATAAAAAAGAAATGCCGTTGAATATCAACATTTTTAATACTGGAGATTTTGTTTCTTCTTAAATTTTCTAAAATCTCAATTTTTTGAAGTTTGTGACTATATTATTAAAAAAAGATTATGGGTTTTCTTATTTTTTCAAAATTGGTAATTAGCCAATGTTCACAGAGCCGATAGAAAATCGATATTCGTAAAAATGGAAAAACAAGTTTTTGTCGTTCATCAGAGGAATATCCTGTTCTAGAGCGTTTCCTGCTTACGCAAAATTAATGCCATTTTCATTCCAATAACGGTATACCAATTAACAATGGGACTCGATTCATAAAACAAATCGGGTTTTGGAAGCACTATGCATTTATCAATTCTCATTCATTTTCCAGCAGAGGTCAAAATGTTCTCCGATTGCTCCTATTCAGTTATCGAATTGACGGAGAATAAATATGATTTTCTAATAAAAACTACCGAAATTTCAGGAGGACGCGACATTAAAAAAAAAGGCACTACTACGTTAAAAATTTATGGTTATGCTTATTGTCAGAAACAAATTTTTCCAATTATCCTAGAGATCACTGATTTAATCCCCGTGCTCTAATTAATATTTTTTTTTATTTATACTTTAAGCTACTTCGAATTTCCTTACATTTTCATACTTTGTAAATTGTCTTACGAGTTTTAGGGCATAATAAAGGTAACCAAAAAAGTTTGCTAATTAATGTGATTTGTAATAACAAATAGTAGAACCCGAAAAAAATAAATGAATAAATAAATATATAATACCAGCCACTGGAATTTATATGCTTTCTCCTGATTTTTTCTTTCCTGTCTGTTCACTGTTGTAATCTTGACACTGCATCAACTTGATTCAAGCTTGGAAAAAGTTGACTATCGTTACGACAGCATTTTGAAGAAATTTTTCCTTGAATAATTTCACTGAAAGGTTCTTTCTTAGCACACTGAATCCTTCTCACATCCGATCTTTCGGGATTAAAAATATATTAGAAGGCTTACAAAAAGTTTTCGCGTCAAGCATGAGGAAATTCATTGGAACGAATGGCTTTCATCGTACGTCGACGCTATCATTTGCAGCTGGTATGTATATATACGTACTTCAACATGTAGAACTTTTTCACTGAAGCTCGGGACTTTTCTTAGGCGTTCATGTGGCAAAGCTGGTTGAAAAGAAATATCGATGACGTATTCTCCCGACGAGATAGCACAAAAAAAATCTAAGTATATGTCCAACTTTTTAAATCTATAAAGCTTTTCTTCACGGAATATCTCATCGGTTTCTCGGCTGCCTGTGCTCATCTGCATCTAAAAGCAGATCCAGACAAAATGGCACCCCTACGAATAAAATCCAGTTTGTTTCCTTCTCAAATATCTCACGATATTCGAATCTCCGGAAAATCAATTAAAAATTAGAAAATTAATGAACAATTGGAGTCCAGTGATGATGAAATAATCACTATTTTAATTTCCTACTTTTTCAGAACCTGCTAATTTCAGTTCATACCATCACCTTTGCAGTACGTAGATACTCCTCCTTACGCATATAATCGAAGGTCCTTTGAATTTAAATATATCTCTAGAAATTTAACACCCTTAAAACCGGTTTCATACCGATCAATTTCTACGAACAGTATGCGCCATCGGATCCGGGTAAGAGGTACTTCAACAGGACACTCTTTCCTGCTGTTACTTTGCTGCTGGAAGCAACGACTTCCGTAACTCGCACGGATGTGGGTTGGACCGGATTCGTCGACTACCTACGCCATATTTTAGGTGTTAGGCATAACGTAGGTTGACTCGAAACGTTCATCATTGTATTATCTTCTGGGGAAAAAAGAAGCTAGAGATTATTCGAGAGTGTCGAGGCTCAAATTTTTACGAAAAATCGTTACTTGACCTTATTTTTGCTTTTCTTGATTTTCCAGTTTTTGTTCCCTACCCCTTGAATATGGAATTTCAAAATTGGAAAGTCGAATCATTTGATCCGAAGAATTTGTGTAATTCCAAGATGAATTGTTTCGTTATTTTTTAAAATCAATGTTACCCAATTAAAAATTCCTTTGATTCCACAAAAAGAAAGGAAAAGATCAAGAAGTGGAAAATATTTGAAATCCATAGCTTCGTTGGAAATGTAAAATTTCCACGACCGCGTATTTTGTTGAAATACGAAAAAGAGTAAAAAGGATGATTAAAAGGTCGAAGTTAAAAACGAAGGTATAAAAATTAACGTGACCCATTTTTACGAAATATCGGAAGATCGGGAATAGCTGTTTGAGAAATGCGAAAAATTGAAGAGTTCGTAACGCGATAGAAAAGGATTGTGTTGGTATATACATTATATAATATTCCAATAAAAAATAAATAATGGACGAAAGTACGAGATAAATTTTCGATCAAATATTTGACGTGATTTTAAAAAGTTAACTTGTCGTCATTTAAAGAGATACCTCTGAGAGAGATTCTAATTAAAAACTTTAAGTCAATTACGCAGACCGTGGAGTATATTTTTTACCCCTCGTTTACCAACTAATTAAAACATTTATATCCACGCTTTTGGTCGCTGAATTTTACTTGACTGGGTAATTTGCGAAAGAACAACAATAAATTGCCTCGAAATCTGAGGGATTTCATAGAAAGCTTTGACACGAAAACTTCTCGGAACTTTAGATTTATGTTTCATTCTAGGGTTCTTTTCGAGCCACTTCTTTTTTTTTCGTGTAAAGAAAGGTTAACATCAAACGAAATAAATGTTCCCATTTGCGGGAGTGATGTTCGGACCGATCTTGAGACGTTTCAGAAATTGGATTTGTTGGTAATAAATACCGCTGTTACAACTTAACTAATTTGCCCTTCCATTCAAATATTCCCTATCAGATTCGTACTTGTAAAGGAGAATTTGCTTGAAACTCGTTATCGCGAGCCAAGACCCTCGGTCGAATTTTCCACTGGAAATCCGGAAAAGGAATGTTGGATTTCACGAAAAATACTTCTTTAACTATTTGCTTGTAAATAGTCAGACAAAAGTTGAATAAGAAATGAGAAATATGGAAAAAATCTTTTTTCAATTTTTTCATTCTATCGAAGTTCAGATAAAAGATTACAGGCAGCAATAAAAAGTTGTCAAGTGTATTTTTTGCGAAGAAAATTCCACATAAATTATGAATGTTAGATGCGGAGTCACAATAATTTCCCCCTTAAATATTTATAATCGATCACTTGAGATAGAGGAAACTTCGACGTTTGGAAGTTTCCTTCCGCAAAAAGACACACAGCGTATGTTTAAAGTCAATTCGTTTAACTTGCGTTGGAAGTATATTAATTTAGGAGTGACGTTACAAAAGAAAAATCGTCCTCTTGAATATTCACGACTCTGGAGGTTTATCTAGCGTGCTTTATTGCCATCTCAGCTCTGCGATATTACCTTCGTCTTTATTATCGTTCATTAGTAAACGACACGTACTTGTGTCACGTCATATTTTATGAAATATCTATGCTTCTTAAATAGCATTACGCCAACAACAATTTCTTTTCCTTATTACGAGATAAAATGTACATTTATCAAATTACTTCAATTTGCCCCTTTTACTTTTCACCGCAATTATTCATAGGTAATTCCCGAAGACTTACAAAGTAAAGACTTGCAGTCTTCGTCTTTAACCTTCCACAGTGCCACGAAAGTTGATTAGAATGAGATTTTAATCGATTTTATGGTTTTTTGTAAATTGTAGGATTTTCGTTATTGGGAAAAGTTTGTAGGAAAACTTCTTAATTTCAATGTTTTCGAAACGGTGAAAATGAAATCTGCAAATTCTGGAACTTACAATAACAGTGTTTTGGGCTCAAATGTTATTTCAAAACTAACTTCATCTTTCGAAAATACTACGTGAATTCATCAAGGTGAGATTTTACTCGATTTTACATATATATATATTTTTTTAAATTTTTGTAATTTTCATTTTGTGGAAATTTCGCAGCGAAAGCTGAAAATTCAATAAGTGCAAGCTGAAAAGTGGAAACTAAATGTTTAAATTCACAATTTTACAATTCTCGAATTTTAAAGCCTTGATATGGATTGATAATGAAATTCAACCTTTGGAATTATTGCGAAATTGATTTTACTGCGGTTTCCAAATTATGGGAATTCACTTTTGGGGAAACGTCGTAATAGAAATAACAAATTACAAAATTTTTGTTAGAACAAATAGAAAATTGCATTTTGGTAATTTCTCATTTTTATGATTGTGGTTTTTCTGGGCGTTAGTATCGGTTTGAAATAGGATCCACTTCCATCCTTTTATAACTTAAGTCCTCAAGGAAAATCGGCTGCAGGAAATCGGTATCGTTATGGTGAAATTCGCAATTGCAGAAATATCTGCATATATACAGTTTTTAAGTGATTTGGGATATTGAATAGCCCTGTAACTATAATGACAGGTTTCGAACGAGCTGTCGAAGGGTATGTGGTTATTTGTCATTAACCGATGCAACGAGTGCGTCATTAAGGGTGCTTCATTGAATGCAGTAGTTTGCTGCAGTGATCGATGGGCGGATAGTATAGTTGCTACTCTAAAATGCAGCGACCGTATATCGCAACAATCATCAGCAAAACACAAACTTTCTGTATAGTGTATTCATTAGATAAACATACTCAAATTTCCTCATCACTCCCAATTGTGTCATTATGTTTACTTACCTTTTCAACTTTTAATTAAAACTAAACGAAGATAATACGGAATAATTTGGACAAAAGGATACTTTTGATACGAGTTGACACGACCTTGGCTATTTTAATTAAAATCATTGTTGTTACCCATCGAAAAAGGAATCCCCGGAATGGCAACAAACTTCCTTCTTTCCTACGTAGTAAACATTGTTTTTACACGGTGTTAAATGCAAAATAATGAAGAATGTGTTGGAATTCTGGTAAGTAATAAATTTAATTAGACGTTCATGCTTTCAGAGAAGCTTATTCGTGACATCACTCAGTATAAAGCTAACTAATGACCAAGCTATGCCACTACGACGACCAACACTTTGCTGCACTTGAACCACCGTTGCTACTTCTACTACGAGTACCGGTACCGGTACCAGGATTGGTGCTGGTCCTGGTCCGTTGGGTCTGCCTTAGAGAAGGTACCGTGAAACAATCACGGGGTTTCAAAGTTTCACCAACATACTTACACACACACACACGTTGTATAGTTAGAGCAACGAGGGTTGAGTGAGAAACGAAAAGACGTTTTGGGTTGGCACTGCGTCAACTTGCCTTTGACCTCAAGAATATTCAGTACCACCACTACTACTATCATTTAACCCAAACTTTCCTCCACCACTAATCTCAGACACGGGGTGAAAAGTTTTCGATTGAACTGGAATTTAATGCGTTACGTTTCAAATAATTTTCGAATTTTCAAAGAACGGGGACGCTGCTGTCGGGTAATTATAATTATTCAAAATTAAAATGTTGTAAAACTTATATAAATTGTAAATTTCCTTAATTATTTATTTGGTACAAATTTTTTTGCTCTTTTTTCTGTATTAAATGAAAATGTGGTTCCAAGTTCGATTATGTTAAAGAAGAAAGGGTCGCTAGAATTTTTTGAAATTTTATTTTATGAATAACAAGCAAGAATATAGGGTAATATTAATTAGCAAAAATATTAGCGCAATTAATGCATTATTAGAAAAATAAGAACTTTCAGAAACAAATTGTTTACCATTCTGTGCAATAATAACAGAATTGTTAACATTATGATACAAATTTTAATAACAATAAAAAATATTTGATGTATAATTCTGTATAAAATCTCCATAATTGAACTGCAATAATAAAGGCAGAAGATTTTAAATTCCGAAAGCTTTGGAAATGTGATAATTTATTTTTCATGCAATAAAAATTCGTGAATCCTAAAACAGGTTTTTATACATCCCCTTGAAGATTCGATTTCCAGCTGCACGATTTTTTTGCCTGATGTGCTCCGTGCGTTACGCCGGAAGCTGCGATTCAATGAAACAAAGCGCTGCATTAATTTCAGTTGAACTCTGGACAAAAGAAATCTATGAAATTGTGATATTCAATGAATCCGAGTCAAAGGAAATTTTAATTATCCCAACATGGTGTTCAACGGCAGTAATCATTTTTTTTTTATTATCTACGACTGCAAATTGGTTTTACCGTCAAGTGCCTCTCTATCCATGTGCACGTCTATTTGATATTCTATGAACGGAGCTGGAGACGTCGCATCGTAGGAAGTATATTTTCCAGCGATTTTCAAATTCATGTCGGACCGTCGGGGGGAATAAAGAAAGAAAGAAAGAGGGAAAAGTGCATAGGTGTTGCAGCTACCATTGTATTGCCAGCTTCGATAGCTCGATGTCACGCCTTTCAGAAGTAACGAGACATAGTGTAGCTGTAGTTGGAATTGCGAGGGCGTCATGGAAGGTCCCGAACGTGTTCGTCTTTTAAGAGACTTTTAGTACGCACCTTGCCTCTTTTTTCGAGACCTTTACCAGCTCCTCCAACCATTCATCCATCCAGCAATCCATCACTCGTTTGATTGTTGGTAATGCATTCCGCATTGCACGTCCATCTTTACGATTTATACAATTTTACAAATGCCAGGACCGAGTCCTTTCCCCGTTCACGATTCCGAATATCAGCAATCTCGCGTCATAAATATACGAATTTTATAACCAGGAAGGTCGTAAGTTTCGTAACTGGACAAATTCTGCCGCAATGCCTTCGATTTATCGCCGCAGAAAGTATCGAAGGGGAAACTCCGCGGGTGGAATTCTCAAAACATGCAATTATTTATATAAATTTGCACAATCGCATTCCGCGTAAATCCACGGCCTGTAACAACATCAAGGGAGAAACAATTTTCTTCCCGAGATTCGTTGCACTTCTTGGCTCTCTCCTGCAATTAAAATGCAATCCATTTATTTTTCGTGAAGGTTTTCATTTTACTCACAATTCTCGCTATTCTTTATTACCCGTGCACTTAAAACACAAGAAAGGTCTGATATTACAGCGACCGTACTACTTTGACTGTATGTAACATCGCGTAATTAATGTTCGCCGTAGCTCCGAGAATCGTTCTCGTAGAAATTACTATACTTTATCGCTGCGGAGCTGTTCTTTCTTTCCATTCAAGATTTTTCACTTCGTTATATTTCTTATGGTGCTCAACGAGTTTACACGGCCATAAACCTTAAGAAGTCAATTAACCTTTTCTTCTTCACTGAAAATATTTCACTTGGATTTCATACCATCAAGATTCCAACTTTATTTTTCTTTTAATTGCGCTGATTCTAGACAAATTTTGAGCTCTCTTTATGGGTCAGCAAATACAAGCTCGATCTTATTCCAATTCCCACTCCCATTTTCCAACTACTCTGTCTTAGCACAATTAATACAATTTCGAGTTCCTCCAACAAGCGTTTTTCCGAATTATGAAAATTTGCAACTTTAGCAAACAAGCGGTGAACGATAATTGAATTGAACAAAAAAAAAATTCAAAGCAGCTAATGCAAAAGTTTCTTGAAATTCACAAATTTCCACGTTACCCTTCGCGAAAATAAAATATCGCCCCTTATACTATATATACAATCGAGATTTTTAATTTATTTTTCTTTGAATTTCAATTAAATTCTATTAAAATTTTCAACTTTTCTCATTTTCGAAATAACTGTCTCTTTTTTTCGCCGCGTACATGCAAGTTATTGCTTTCACGGAATTTCCGAAATTACAAAAATTCAAATATAATTTCGCAATTTTTCGAATCACGTAAAATACAAATTTTTAGGAATAACAAAAAAATCGATTTGTAAAAATAAGATTCATTAAAAATTGACCAGGTCAACTTAAAATCGAGTAAAAAAGTACCAGGAACAGAGAAAATTGAATAAAAACTTCTCCTACGTCATGTAATCGTTCCTCTGCGTCCTCTTCGTCCTCGTTTACCTTAGAAACACACGCGAAAACAGATGATATTTGAGATTAGGAGAGACTAGACAATAGTTACACAACGAGACGACTGTACACTTGTAAATGTATTTATGCTGGCGAGTCAATGAACTACAAGTTCCTTGGCTTCGTAATTGCGTGTAAGCTAGACGTAGATCAGTATAGTAAAGTAAAGTCTCGAAGGACTTGATGTTAAAGAAACATACGTTGTCTGAAACGTACATTCCCCTGGTCTCTCCCCTATCATCGTTTCTTCCCTCCTTTCAAAAGGATATACGCGTACGGCTTACACCGGGGAAACGATTAACCTAAATTTACTCACGGCGCACCTGTACACACCATAGCTTCCGTATTTAACGATCCTATCTTACGTTATCTCTTGTACAGAAGCCAACTAACATCCTTACCAATCCATTCGACCTCCCTTTTTTCTTCCCCGACTCTCCGTTTAAACAACCGCGTTTATGCACATCTCATGCATCTTAATTCATAATTACACTGCAGCGCAATGCAGCATTTCAGAACAAGAAATTTCGACAAATAGGAGCTATTCTCGCCGAAAACACTGATGATATACGACCGAGTGTCGAACGGGACCTTTTTATGATTAACTTCCTACAATTCCACCGGGCATTTTTTCTTCTCCAGTAATTTCGCTTGGAAGCAAAATCATTTCCAGAATTTCAGCACATGATTTGGTGCAAATGTTCCTTTAACTTCTTTCGCGGAAAAAAAAATGTTAATTTCTCCCTCACGGTGATTAAGCCTCTCTTCTCCATTATGCGAAGGGTCTTGAAACGCCACTTTATTGGCACTCGCTTTCATCCGAGGAACACTGATTCGATATCCGAATAGGACCGGAGAGAAAAGGAATACTGGAACCTAAGCCGTTTTAATTCACGCTCGGATGATTCGGGAACGATGGGAAAAGTCTAAGAAACGAGCAGGATTCGTCATCTTTTCTCTTTTTCTTCTTCCTCTTACGTTTTACCCAACGAATCGAAAAAGAAGTAAAACAGGTCGAAGAAGAAAGAGAGAAGCTTTGACAAAGTTTACAAAGTCTGCTGGAGGGAATAAAAGAAGTACCTGTGAATTAAAGGAAAGAAGTGAAAAGAAAAGGAAGCCGAAGGAAAAATAGATGCTCTTCGACTTCCCGTGCCTTTAGTTAGGATGTTATGACAAAGAAACTCCTGCAACTTTATGATTTCATTTCTCTTCTACGTTTCGCGAAGAAAAACAGTGGTATCGAGAATTAGCGAGGTAGTTGAACTAATAAATAGGGTTTCTTCCCCCAATATTTTCCAAGAAATGGGAAATATTGTGTTTCGATATACGGTAAACGATCACGCGGAAACGGAGTGTAAATAAATTTGTCAGCAGCAAAATATATTTTACATAAATTAGTAAATATTATTGAAAATTTTGCTACTGCTAAAAAATATTAAATATAAATTATATTTATTATTTATTTAAAGACGAAAAAGTTGCACAATCACAAACATCCAAAAACTCAAAAAAGTGGAATTTTGATATTTGGAAAAAACTCTAAAATCTCGCCATTTCTCTGTCAACCAGATGGAATGCAATTTCTTCTAGATCACCGAGTGGAAAAGACACAATCTGCAGTCTTGTGTATGACAATTACGTCGGTTTGACCCTGATCGGTCGATCTCTTCATTCTGTGAATAGGTAATAACTATCAAGGCCAAGAACGGAGTAGGATTTAAGGCGAATCAGTGCCATTCCGTGGATAAAACTCTCGACTCGATAGGTTTCTTCTGCACAGAACGGAACAATACTCGGTATAAATATAACATTAAGAATTCATGATACGGAATTGTTATACAAAGCACGTTTACGCCGTGCGTTACAACGTCGCCACGCCGAAAACGTGTTTTACAGGGAACAGTCGTATACGGTGGAATCTTGTTGCACGGTTACGTGACCTGTAATTGGATATCAAAAAACGATATGTGTCTCTCGATATGATAATCACATTCTGATATTTATGAAATTAACAGACTTTTTATTACCTGCCACGATTATTAGGTATTGCCACTACTTATTGCAACCTGGAACGTAAGCGTCGTGTAATTTTTTGAGCGATGCGCTAAAATAGTTCCTATATATGAGCAATTACTTTTAAAAGTGGAGCAGGTCCATTTTCTAAACGAAAAAATAGTTAACGCTAAACGTTATCACTGATTAACATAAAATCTATGTTTTTAATAAATTTACAATAAATATAAAAATTGTCCTGCCCCACCTTCAAAACCAACGGCTCATAGATTACTTTTACTGAAAATTCAGAGAACCACCATGGTAGATAACAAAAGTCTCTTAAAATTCACGATTAGCATTTTAATGATGTTTTGATGACTCGCCTCTCGCTCAAATAAGTTCCTTCCAAGTGTGAGGGGAACCCGGGGAACGAAACACTGATTTCAAGAAATTTAATATACCCCCGCGAATTAATAAAAGAAAGGAAAAACTGTCATTGGGGTAAAATGTTCATTTTACGAAAGTACCCACAACAAAAGTTATTAACCCCAATTACAACTTGGTGGGTGAACTTTTTTTTCGCCTTCTTTCGCCATCCGTTGAATCCGCATAACCGCATATTTTAATAAAATAAAATAAAATAAAACGATTTCATAACCGATTCAATTTGTCTCCAATTTAGCCCCATTAAACCTTGCCTTTGAGATGAGAAATCGCGTGTCACTGAATTTAATGCTAATCTTTTTACTCCCATCTGCGCTTTAATGTTTAAACGATTACCTTTTCTTTCGTCTCCGTTCTTTCTTTCTCTCTTTTTTTAATTTTTATTATAAATGATTATTCGTTAGTTTCTTTCCGCACAAAAAAGAAGCTTCTGTTTGAGAAAGTAATTGAAAAAAAGGAGCATAATACTTGTCATAAATTGAATGAATAATGAAGTATAATTTTTTTTTTGTGAAATTACCGGATGATGACAGGCTTTCAAACCTTTAATAAATGCTTGCGAGAAAAAAGGATTGCGCGGGTATTTAATTAATCATTGATGAGAGGAATTGATAGTAATAGTAAGAACAAGAAGAAAAGAATTTCTATTGCTATTAATCGTGTGAGAAAGCGGAGGAAATAGGTCGACCGCAGTAACTACGTAATTTAAAGGGGATGGATTGGTATCCGGAAGTAGTTGACCTTTTCTCTCTTCTCTTAATGTTTTACTTGACTTGACTTGACTCGACTCTGATAGGGTAGGCTAAGCTAAGCCACCTTAGCTCGGTTCGACTTGACTTGACTCAACTTGACTCGACTTGACTTTACTCCACTCTGAAATGTTTCGCTTCGAACGAGATACAAAATGAAGTGGTAAACAGCCAGCTACTTAGCCATTGGTTTAAGGAATTTCAAGAACTTCCCACGAAAACTATAACGAAGAAATAAGGCTACAAATAAACTGCTGCAGTACAAGCGCCGGTAAAAATTTACTTTCTTAAGGAATATTTTTCGCAGTATTTTCAATTTCAACGTTACATAGAAATTACAATTTTTCTGAATTTCTATTTCGGCATTTTCAAAATTTGCGAGAGTTTTAATTTCTTTTTCAAAATCCGCAGATATTTTATATTATAGGTATATGTATTTATAGTACTATATACAAAAAAAAATTTGAATTTCTATAATATTTGCCCTAAAAATTTGAGAATTCGAAAATGACAGTTTTCATGCTTCTGAATTTTTTGAAATATTATTATTATATTTTATTTGTTAAATTACAAATTATATTTTTTTCTATATATAAAGTTTCAGATATTTGTTTCAATTTGGAAAAATATTAACAAGGCAGTAGTTGCAAATTTTGGGGGGAAAATATTTCTTCCCTTTTCTCTCACATTCTTCCAAGTAAATCAATGTAAATCAAGTTTCTGCTGTTTTTCTTGGAGGTGTTATGAATTTTTAATATAACATGTAAATTCTGGGAAACCAAAGAAAAAGTCCTTTTCTAGTTGAGAATTTACAGTCTTAAGCGGAAATTTTATGGGAACTTGAAATTTAAAAACTGGAGGAAAGACTCTTATCTGAAAATTTGTAGAGACATTTTTATGATATCTTGAAATTTACAGTAGAAATTGTCTGCAAAATGTCGATTTTGCGGCGGTGAATTTGAGAAATGGGTATTTTAAGTAGGTGCATGAAAAATTACCGCTTTCCATTTCTCAGCCGCAACCAAATTCGTCGAAACGCGGAAAATTTATTGGACAAAGAAAATGGGGGACCATTTAAAAGCTAGAAACCTCAAATTTTCTTCTAAGAAACTTTCCTCGTTTCCCTCCACCTCCTTTTTTTTTTAAAACAAAGCAACTGCTTGTAAATATCAACTTTATCTTCCTTTTTCTTGCGTCTTAAATGGTGAGAAGTTAGAAGCTTGGCGCGCATTAGCTTAAGGCTTTACAAGACACGTACGTGTGCCAAAATCCCATCCCCTATTTGGCATTCGCGTACCGTATTTAGACCCTTTCCTCACATACACATTTTTCGCGTCTCGCCTTATACTTGATTGTTATAAACTTCCACGTAACTACTCCACAACTTTGGTCATTTTTTTGTTCGCACGAATTTCTCGAAAACAAGCCGACCTGAATTTTTTATGTATTTTCGGAAACTTAATAATGAGATCGACATTTATCACGCGAACAAACTAAATGCGGCGAATTTCAAAACGTGGAATTGCAGTTTTATTGAAAAAAATATAAACGCGAATTAATTTGAAGTTGAAGTTGGAATGAAAATAATTTGATAATTGTATATCTGTTTCAGTGATAAAAAAAGTTAAGCTGAGATATTGGAAAAGTGCGTACTAGAATTAGAATCTATATCGTTGAGGATATTTATAAAACATTATTTAAAGTCGTTCCAGAATTAACATGGGTGTGTCAGGATTTAACGAAGCAGGGAACAGGTAAACAAGGTATGGATGTTGTCATACTGTGTATACAATATCTCTATTAATATGCTGCGGCTATCAATGTACGTAAAAACGTGTGTCAGCATACTATGTTGAATAATTGCACAAATATTTACCCAAGTTTAAACAACAACAACAATAACAGCAACAACAGCAGCAACTACAGAAATTAAAAAACGAGAAACACACAAACCCTGACTCGCAATCAATTTAGTCGTATCAAGTGCGACATGTTAATTAACATGTTTTTTTTGTTCATCGAATTACGCTAGACATATATTTGCAAGTGTCCCCTGCACACGCATTTGTTATTTTCGTTTATTTGAATTGAAGAGCGTCACCAAGTTTTGTAAAATAAATGTATAGCGACAGATCGGTATAAAGCGAAACGAAGGAAAATAAGATCATATTTATTTTTCGACGGATATTAAATTCTCCCCATGCTTTCCCACAAAAGTTACGGTTTTTGTCCGTGAACAGAGCATTCGTGACATTTCAGCCGTATACCTGTACTTCAAATACACTTTAGTTTTTAGTCAATTTGTGTAAATAAAATATTTGCAATTCCTTTTTTTCGAACGTTATCGTTTAACCCTCCGCGAAGTGGAATAATAAAAATCGCACCCTGGACCGTGTTGTAATTCGTTTATTTTTCACCCTAAACCCTCATCGATTTAGAAACCTATTGTTTGCATAGGAATGCCTTTCGAAAAACAGACACATCGAGTCGAGCCAAACATTTATCTTTAAAAACCTTAAAAAATGTAATATATTTTTTTATATAATAAAATTTATTATTATCAATACAGGTTGGAATATGCAAAAGAAAATGAATTCTGGTAAATGCAAAGAGTCGATCTTTTATAATTGTCATGTTTGGTGTATATAGTGAAAATTCAACACATTCCTTTTATTTAAATAAATGCGTGAATGAATTTAAAAAATGCCTTTAAAAAAATATCCAGAGGGACGGGAAATATGTAGGAAATACGAAACAAAAATTTATATGAACATTTTTTGAATATTTATATTTTTTAATAAAAGAATTTTTCTTTTCAAAATTCTTCAAAACCGAAATACGCATACCCCAAATATATTAACCTTTTGCACTAGAGAGGCGCCTCAGAGTCAACAGTTTTAAACGCTAATTTCTTATGTCTCGAGTGCACAGGTATAACTCGGTGCATAATAAACGCCAAAATGATCGTCGTTAATTATGTACCGATCCAATACAGGTTCTGCTACGAAAAGGATCGGGAAACACCAGAGCTTGAATGGCAGTGCTTCCCGATGGGAATTGCGTTAAAAATATGTCTTTAGATCGACATCTTTATTTGAAAACACTTGGTAGGGAGTCTTCTTCAATAATCCCTGTCGATTTCAACTATTCATTGGCACTATAGTTTCTCGGGGTTGTTTACTACCGGTAAAATCTCAAAGCCTTCCTGAAAAATGCATACACCCACGTATACGTCGAAGGAAGGAAAACAAACTGATTGATTTTTCCAGAAGTTGCAGCTACTAAATTCGTCTGAAACCTCCACCCGCTAACGTCGTCATAAAAACTGCAAAGTTTCAAGATTGCATCGGTCTCTGGAACAGCTGATATTTCAGCTATTCTTCCAATGGCCGGCACTAAAGTCGAACACATCGAGAAGGCAAGTTCGACACTAATGACCAATGGACTCTGGCATCGCGTAACGATCATGTCGGGAGTTAGACGCGAAAGAGATAGTAAAGCAGTACTTCAACTTCCTCCCCGTTCCTTTTGCCAGACACTTCTGACTTCCACTTACTTCTATTACAACCACTGTTACTGCTACTTCTATTACTTGTATCTCTTTTCCCGTTTTCTCTTGAAAACCGTTTCCTTATATCTCTTTCCTACGTCTATTTTATTATCCGTCTACGTGACAGTCAAACTACTCGAATATCAACTTTAATTGACTACTCTTCCGATTTATTGCCGCATGGATCTCTCTTCGATCGATCTCTCTTCTCGCCGAAGCTCCTATTACCATTTGTAAATATTATACACACGCTTGAATCGAAATCTCCTCATCAATTGTTATCGATGCATTGATAATTCCCTTCCTATTTTCACTAAAACAATATTTCCGGAAATATTCTGCCAGACAAAAGAATCGTTTCTCGGTGCAGTGGATACTTGAGTTCGAAATGGGTTCAATGTAGAAGAAAATAGCGACTCACCTTCGTCGTCGATGGAGAACAGTCCCACTCCATCTCCGCCCCGGATGCTGTATCCAATCCGCGAGTCACCACCGGGAGGATCGGCGTCCTTCGCTCGAACCGTGGTGACCAAAGTATTGATCGGCTGGTTTTCAAAAACGTTCGCTGTTATTACGAAATCCTCGAAAACTGGCGCGTGTAGGTTCTCGTTAACGTCCACCACTTCGATGATCACCATCGTTTCCGACGACAACGTCGGTTCACCCCGATCCACCGCTAGGATCGTCAAAGTGTGCACTTGTCTCTCCTCAAAGTCCAAATTCTTCGTGGTTCTAATAGCACCGGATACTTGGTCGATCTTAAAGTATCCCTCACTCTCCATGGAGTCGGACAGAAAATACTCGATATCCCCACCGGGTCCTTCATCGGGATCCGTTGCCTCCACGATAGCCACCACCGTCCAAATGGGGACGTCTTCGCGTATCTTCACGGTGTAACTGGATAACGCGAAGCTCGGTGGGTTGTCGTTCACGTCGTCCACTATGATCCGAACCAAAGCATCGGAGTACAAACAGTTGTCCTTGCCACCGTTATCTCGAGCCCGTAGTTTCAATTCGTACAGTTCCTGCCTTTCCCTGTCGAGTTTGCCGTAGACGCTCAACACCCCGGTTATCGGGTCGACCTTGAAATCGTTCGTCTCCGTGATCAAGGAATAAACGACTCGAGCGTTTTCGCCCAAATCGTTATCGCTGGCGTTGGCGCGGAAAATATTAGTGCCGTTCAGTGCGTTCTCCGAAACGCGAAAGCTGGCCAAGGATTTTTCGAACTTGGGCGGATTATCGTTGACATCCAGAATGGTGATCGGCAAGATTCTGGAGGATGATTTCTGCGGTTTGCCCAGATCGAAAACGCTGATGTTCAGGAAATACTCGTTCTCCTTCTCGCGATCCAAGTACCCGATGACTCGCAGGTCACCGGTGTCGGGGTCGATCCCGAAAACGGAGTCCCGATCTCCGCTGGAAATCCCGAAAACCAGTTTCCCGTTGTACCCCAGATCCCGATCCCTCGCTTTGATCTGCACGATGGTGGTGTTGATTTTCAGGGACTCGTTGATTTTGATCTCGTTGGGGAAGTTTATGAACTCCGGCACGTGCACGTTCTCACCGTAGCGACTCGGCATCATCGTGTACTCGTCGTCTTTCGACGGCATGTTGTTCCTTTCGGCGGAGGCTATAGCGTCCGTCAGCCTCCTAGCCACCCCCGTGTCCTTGCATTGAAAATTGCCAGTGTCGTCCGACAAGATTTTCGTGTGCGTGTTGAAGGAGTTCTTCTTGCTATTGATCAGGTGGATGCGCACCGAATTGACGTCCGCGAAATTCGTGCCGTCGGTGGCAGTGACATTGACGATCCTCTCGTTGACTTTCAGGTCCGATAGGTCACAGGATACCGATAAAACCCCGCTGGCCGAATCCAGGGAGAAGCAACCGTCGGAGTTGCCGGAAACTATCCGATAAGTGATTATGTTACCCGAGTCGAAATCGATTGCCGAGACTGTGATAATCTCCGAACCTATGGAGAGGTACCTGGGCACGTGTCCCACGCAATCAATTTTCTCGAACTGAGGCCGATTATCATTTACGTCACGTAACTTAATTCGAAGTTGCATCTCGGTTTGCCTGCGATAAGGCAAACCCCAATCACTGGCACGTACATGAAGGATATACTCTCTCTTCATGGTCTCATAGTCCAACACTTGTTTGGTTCGCACGATTCCCGAAAAGTGGTCGATGTCGAACGGCACTTTCTTAATGTTATCTATCGTATAGGATATGTATGCATTCTCGCCGGAGTCGCGGTCCTTTGCCGTTAGTTTGATCACCGAGGTTCCGGGCGACTCGTTCTCGTCCAGCCAAACAACCATTTCGTTCTGCTCGAACGTGGGGTCGTTGTCGTTCGTGTCGATGACGTTGATCTTCACCTTTGCGGAGGACTGCTTCCTCGTACCGGCGTTGCCCTGGTCTATGGCGGACACCGTCAGGGTGTAGAAGGCTTTCTTCTCGGCGTCCAAATTCACGGCAGTGTAGAGCATCCCCGTGTCGGCATTAACGTAGAACTCGCCGCCCTCGTTGCCACCGACGATCTCCAGGAACACCAGCGCGTTCTTGCCCTCGTCGGCATCCGTCACTTTGAGTTTGATAACGGGTGTGTTAATAGGCGCCGTTTCTGGAACTTTGACCTCGTAGATCTCGCGACTGAACACGGGTGCATTGTCGTTCAGGTCGGCTAGGTGCACCGGGACGGACTTGTAACTGAACCGTGGTGGGATTCCCTGATCCACTGCGCGTAACGTCAGGTTGTATCCCTGTGGCGCCGTTTCCCGATCCAATAAATGCAGCACTTCGATGTTGTACTCATCGGAATCCGGGGAGTTGTGGCGAATTCGGAAATGCCCGTCGGGATCTCCCCCGACCATGTCCAAACTAGCGATTTTCCCATGGATACCTTCGTCCCTGTCGATCACTCTTATGATCGCGTAAATATCTGCATTGGAATGTTCCATGATGTCGGGAAGATGGTGGACGTAAATTTCGGGTGCATGGAGGTTCACTTGTTTCACGCGTATCGTGATTTTAGCCGTGCTCGCACGACTCGTGGCAGTGTTTCGGAATAAGGATCCACGGTCTTCCGCTAATACTGTTATTTCATGAATTGCACGTTCCGCGTACCTGCAAAATTAAAGGGTTTCCGGTTTGAAAGTCGTTTTCTTTCTTTGGGGAAAATGGGTTCCAGTATTTTTATTGTAACAAAAGGTATCGGCAGGTTCGAATTTAAATCGACGGAGGTTATTGGGTATCGAAGTTATTTTTGAAATAGTTGTGTTTTAATACTGAACATGAAAAGAAATTTTTCTATATAAAATTCTGGTTATAGATATATATTTTATATTACAACATATATATTATCAGACTTAAGAACGTAAAAAATGAGAAATTAATTTTTCGAGACTGGAGTCTCTGTATAGTTATAATAAGAACTCACCTAAGAGGTCTGGTAAGTGTGATAACGCCACTGACGGGATGAATGGCAAATTGATCCGTTTCTTCGGCGAAGCTATAATAAATTTCGCCGTTTCTTCCCAAATCGGCGTCCTCCGCATTCACGCGAATGATGCTCTTATGCAAAGGCGTGTCTTCCGTAATCGTTTCTTCGTATTTGGTAGGATAAAATAGTGGATTTAAATCATTAGTGTCAATCACCGTAACTATAACAGTAGCATTCGATTCGAAAATAATTACTTTGTTCCTCCCGTCGCGTCTCGTTAAAGTCGCACGTACATCAAGCTCGTATCTATCCTTCCTCTCGCGATTCAAAACATCTATTTTATCGGTACGAGTCCTTATCAATAAAAAACAAAAATCGCCGGCGATGCGTTCCTCGGCTTTAAAAAACCTATCTTTGTCACCCGATATTATACGAAATTTGATATCATCCGATAGAGTCTGTTTTACTTTTAACTCGATCCCCATCTTCTCCTCCGGTACAACGTACGTCTTCCCAATGGAATTCTCCGGAATCGACACATTGTAGATCGGTTTGGTGAAATGAAATTCATCGGACGATGCCGACGAGGAATTGACGTTTCTAGGTGAGTAGTTTATGAAAGATGACGACAATGACGATGATGAGAGTGACGATGACGATGATAACGATGACGACGAGGGTGCTGATGATAAAATTGTTGCATTCTGATAGGAAGACGTCGTGCTAGCCGTGGCTAGGAAGAACCATAACCAAAGCCACGGCCAGGTTAGCAGCAAAGGCTGCTTCATTCTCAACATTTTGCTAGCTCATCCTCGAGTTTCGTATTGTTATCGCTTTGATACTGGATCGGCTGAAACAAAAAAGAGCAAAGGCCACGGTTAGGTACAAGTCTTGACGAAGAGCAAAGAGAGAAAACATTGATTGAGGTCATGGTAGTTTGAGTCTCAACTTGACTTCCACTCGATAGAACAAATATTCCAAAGTGATAGTACAGGTACGTGTGCATGGGTTTCATAGCGACTCGAAACTGGCATAGAAATGAACAGGGAGAGGGCAAGAGTGCGGAAATCTATCGAATATGACCCGTTAAGCGTATATAGAACCACTACTTGTTAGTTTGTATCGATTCTCTCTCTTTCAATCGATCAATTTCATTTAACTGGTACACATTAATCGGTAGTCGAGTTTTTTGCATCCAGATAAAGAGCAGCTGTAAGCGCTTCGGGCTATTAATTATAATTTCTTTTTAGTTTTAACGAACTCCGAGACGTTTCGAGCGGATCTTCATCTCCACGCGTGTATGTAATTTAAATCTTTAGCGCAGAGTCATTTTTAAAATACGTCGTTGCCAGGGGAAAATGTTCAACGTTCCGACTTTCTATCCCACACCTTTCAACTTTCCATGCGAAAGAACGCGCCGCAAAATTCGAAATCCTGAAACATCCCCTTTGACGTCCCAGCGACTGCATAAATTTCGCTTTTGGTTGCGGAGTTTCTTAATGATAACGACGAGGTGCAAAAAATTCTTCACACCAGTAACGCGTATAATAATCCATAAATGCATATGTTTTGAATAGGAAATGCAGTATCTCGATATATTTGTGTTATACATGAAACGTGCGACCCTGCCTCCCTTCGTTCCATTTCAGAGGAGAATAAACTAACAAAGAGAGAGCTTTTGCTGGTCTCAATAGTTGGAACATTTCCGCTCGATTTCGCACTAAAATCAAACCAATTGGTGCGTTTAATAAATGATAAGTGGAGGAGGAGGAGGAGGAGGCGAGCAGCGATTTGCCGTTAAGCTGTGAATAAAAGTCTTATAGCTTTTCGCTATTGCGATTTCCAGTCCTTTGTGCTTTTCAACGAATGACATTCAAAAGTAATAAACGAGAGCCATGATTTCGGTGGGTATTAGATATAACACACGTTCGTTATCGCATCTGACATAAAGATCATCATTTTTCGCAACAAAAGATAGAACCGTCAAATCGTGATTTTCATTGAGTCAGAGAGAGAGAGAGAAAGGGAGAGAAGATTAGAACCAGCCAACGTGGGCTGGTTCTAACGCGAGGAAGGAGAGAGAGGAGATAGCAAATGGTGAGTGCCGTTATCGAATTCGATGTTTTCATGGTGTAGCGAGCGAATGTGTTTCCAGATGCATGTACATGCACTAGTACATCCGATCTAGCAATTTCGAGATCCCGTGTTATCGCTCGAGTGAATAACTGTGACGCTTTGCCGATCGGCACTGTTCACGAGATTCATGAGGAATTATAATCGCATTCGAAGAAGACGTCGCTGTGCCAATGATAAAGACTAGGAAGACTCCTAAGGATCTTATGCAGCTTTGTCGTTAAGATACGTATATATTACGACAATTGGATGGGTTTGAAACCTTCAGTGGTTACACCAGGAATTGTTTCCTCCTCCAGGGCACGAGACTCGATATGAAACAACTAGCGCACGGAGAAAAACGATTTATAAAATTCGTATAAAAAAACAGTAGCTTCGATTTACTAGTTAGTAACTAATAATAGTATTTTGAAAAATAACGATTCTATAAACAAGAATGTCAAAACGTCCATTTTCGTCCTTTTATTATTCAAGAAAGGATGGATACCCTTCGAAAATTTGAAAATATATACATAGAATCGAGGTACCTATGGGAAATCGATTGAAAACAGGATCAACCATGAGATCAGCAACATTCATCCTTTACCCATCGCATCGACGTAGACTTCATCCTCTTAGGAAGTTATAAAAGTTATTTTTCTAGGTTCCACTTTGGAAAATGTCCTCTGGTATTATTTCCAAACATTTTTTTCAGGAATTATCAACAGTGTTTTACAAGATGGCATTTTTATTAAAAAAAAAAAGAAATTCAATTGTCCCGTTTTGTCCTTTCTTTGGTCTCCTTTTATTCTCACTCTGGGCAAAATGTACGAATTAGATTTAACGCATAACAAAAATTATATTGCGTGTCTAGCAATAATTTATGTTTGGTAACAAAATGGTCCCATTTTGGTGAACTTTCGCCTATTTAAAAATTCTTCTACGGGTTTGGATGATTAGCGTCTACCTCTCCACCGGTTATCCTCCTACTGGCTTGCCACCTACTGCAAAGCTTTACTGTGTCGATGCAGAGTCCTCTAAAAAATATATATAAGGCTTAAGAAAAAATTGCACTATAATGATGCACTATATATAGCAATGATTACAGTGACGCGCATGCCATACACTACGGTGGCTGGTAGCTGCTTCTAGACAGCTTTTCACATGAATGGCTCTTAAAGAAGAACTATCCTTGAATGAGGCACGGACTACGTTTAGCTTTTCTTTCTTCCTTTCTCTCTTCTATATTTGTCGAAAGTTGAAACATCTGCAAAATACGGTGGATCCTTAAAAGTAAGTGAATTGACTCAAGAGCTTCTACCTTCTTTTTCCTTCTTATTTGTGTACCCGACCCATTCCGCCGAATATAAATTACGTCCCTCTCTTTCCATCTTTTAGCATTTTTGCCATCTTTTGCATCCTTGTTTTTTATACTATTGCTATTACCGGTACGTCCCCTTTGGTTAGACCGAATCTCTTTCGAAATTACAAGTAGGAATATGAAAGGATACGATGAATGTCTTCTCCCTTTGCCTCCTACTAATGAAAATTGCTATTCGTTTGAAATTGATTTAACGTTGAAAACAAGCCAATTATGCTGCAAACTTAACTGCTAGCTTTTTACCGAGTGGAGAGATTCTCTACAAAGGGGAATTAAATTACTTCTGTTTTATATAAACATGCGAAAGTCAGAACGGTTGCTTTCACAGGATGAAAATCCTAAAACTGCGGGATCGTGCCATTTCATCAATGTTTCTGCAACAACATGGAAAATTCTCAACAACTTTCCGTTTACGTGGTTCCAAAAAAAGGCAATTGCTGCACAAGATTCGGCGTTTTTTTTCAGTTGAAAGCTTCGATTTTTGTAAATAAAAAAAAACGAACAGAATTTTCCAATTTTTCCGAGGGAACTGTTACCGAATTTGGTGACTCGGTTTAAAAAGCTACAAAATTTTCCAAAATATATATTACTTTTTATAACGACTATTTTCCAGATCAATTGAAATTCCAAAAATAATAAGTTTGTTTTTCTGCTTGATCGATAAAATTTAAGGAAATCGAAAAAAATGAAAAATGGGAGTAATAAAAGAATTAGAGATTTAAAGAACAAGAACAAAAATTTTTTTCATAAATAATCTCTTTTTTGTATTGGAGAAAAAAAGATAGCAATTGAAAATCCATTACGTATTCCATTTATGGTTTGGTGGTAGAATTTCCAGGATTGGAGGATTCCACTACTAGAGGGTGGAAAAAGTGTTGCGTGATATTTAAGGGTGGAGATTGAAAGTCTGTTTTTGACAAATGGATGTTTGTGATTAAACCAATTCGCGAGATATATTTTCTTTTTTTTTCCACCCTGTCGGTTGGATTTTTTTCTCAGTCCGTATTGTGAAAAACGCCTTTGTTTGTTCGTTTGAACGATATCTATTTGGCGTTTGCTTCCGTTTAATTTGTTTGTCGTTAAGGGGCCGCGTGATTGCGTGACTTTTGCTATATTTTCGCGATACTCGCGACCCAGCCGATAAACAGACTTGAAATTTCGCATTTTTGGGCTTCGGAGACTTTTTAAACAAATTCCTCCGGTTTGAAATTCGAAACTCACGCTCAGGTTGTTTTTTCAAATTGTTTTCCATCCTCAGGCATTCGCCTGTAGAAAAATTGCAAAACTATCGGCCGGATAAACACGAGTATTATTTATACGCAAATACATACACGGGTAACAATCGAATTTTTCGATATTATTCTCTCTGCAAAGGACTCGAGAGGAAAGCTTTCGGTTACCGCCTTTGTTTAAATATTTGAAGCCGGTCTCAAGAAATTATACAAACATATTCCTTTTATGTTTGTGCACTTGTGCCCTGCAGAAAAATTTCACAATTTGTAGGTATATGTACGGGAGACAAGGTAAAAGCGGAGTTTAAGTCCCGCTCGATACATGTAACTGTTAGGAATCGAGCAACTGGAGGAATAAGGAAAGCAAGGCAAAATTTTGATGACGCTGTAGGGAAAGAAAATTTTGTCGAGAACGAGACTTTTCTGTTTTCATAATAGAAAAGACAAGAGTTTCATAAGCTTCTTCTCTACAAAGATATGATGCGAGAGAACGGAGTAGGAAAAAGGGCGGAAAGCGACAAAAAAGGGAAGTTGAAGGTAAAAAGCAGAAAGAGAGAAGCTCGACACTTTGCTGCTTCGGGCTGAGCACATTTTATTGTGCCATGTTTGCTCAGCAGATTATTTTTATATCGTTGAAAAAAGATGGATAGAGACGAGTCGAGCTGTGTTTGATTAGGAAAGTGCTGACATTTCCCTTTGAACAAGCAACGTTGAATAAAATTATGTTTGTAATCGGCAAGAAATCGCGTCGAGTCGGGCCGAGTCAGCCGATTCGATTCCGCAAACTTTTCTCGGCTGAAGTACCGGGAAATTGGAGGGAAAGGGGTATCGACAATTTCCAGAAGAAAATATTAATTATGATCTTCGAGGAGAGAGGCGTAGGTAAGAAAAAGGAGCGGCACATGATTTCATTATGTAGCGTAATAGAAAAGTGGGGTATGAAAATTCAAAGTTTAATGAATATTTACAGGTTAGCAAAACAAACATTGAATGTGTAAGGAAAAAAGAAGAGCAGGTGGAAGCGAGGAGGTGATGAGAACGCGAAAAAAGTTGAACTATTCGAGAAAGAAGCTTCCTCTTTCTGCCGAATATTATTCAAAGTGTAGTAATTAAGAAAAGTTTCCCAAGGGGTATTTCTTAAAAAAGTAATTAACTCTCTCCTTACTACTTTTTTCATCTCCTCTTTATATCACTGGTATAAGTTTTCACCCGAGTGCATCGAGTCACTTATCTAAAGGAGTCTCGTTTACTCTCGGACGGACGCTGGTGACGCTAGCCAAAACTCCGGACGGAAAGTTTTTTCATATTTTCAGCTTCGCCAGTGGCGAACCATCGGTATTTTCATCTCAATTTTTTTCATTACGGCGGTCGCTCGTCGGGATTTTCCACCACTGTCGATTTTTAATTTACCAAAGCTAGTGTTTATTATAAAACGGAGTTTCTTGCTTTTAATCAGGTGGTTGCGCAATGAGTTTTATCGAATTATATTTTTTTTTTATAACACATTTCAATGGTAATAGCGAAATTCAAGCCAACGAGTGCCAGTTTTGATGTTAAAATATGAATTTTCGAATTTTAACTCCGTTCATTCAAGGATTCGAAATAAAATAGGGCAGGGAGCAGGAAAATCAATATTTTCATATAAAGCATTTAAATAAAAATACTACTATTTTCTATATTTTCTTTTAAGATTCAACATTGGTTTTAGCCGAAGAAAATTAATGAAACCTGATTTAAAAATATAAAAAAAGAATTTTTTTAAATATGAATTCAAGAAAATCTTGCCCTTAGTCGTTAGACTAAATCATGAGATTTTTGGATCTCATTTAGTTACGGTAATTCGACTTATCAAGTATAAAGTCGAACTGCTCAAAAATAATATTAATGATCAATATTGAATAATACTAATGATGAAAATAAAATAGTGATTATACCAACTGCAGATTCCTTATAAATTTAATTCCTGCGGGAAGGATCTGTAGACTCTCCAGTGTAATTCTGATATTGAGTAAAGAAAAACGGCGGGAAAGAATTAAGCTACGAGGTAAGATCGAACAAACTGGAATTCGACCTTAGAACTATACATAATTTTGTTTCACAGAAATGTGCGATTAAATATACGTCTCATCGAAGAATAATTACAGGGAGAAAATACTGCCCACGTCGGATTATGCGAGTCCGCTGTAGGAGAACAAGTGGTATTAGTACTCATATTAGTAGTAGTAGTAATGCCGAACGATCAAACCTTAAGTACCGATGACCTTACGACCTACTTACTCTTCTTAAAACGGAATGCTTGATAGTCATATTTCACCTTGTCTAACTTATTTCTATATTTATACCTTTACTTATAAAATAAATACACTTTGCAAACGTCAAAACTTCACAGAAAAGAAGAAGGAGGAGGCGAAAAGAGAAGAAACGAATGTGCAAATATAGTAATACAAACACAGTTATGGTTACTTCAGCTATCGTCATCGTTATTTAAGTGGACGTTGGTTGCTTGATGGAAAGAGTCAGTTGATGAGAAAAAAACGAGTTCCTTTAAATTTTCTTCCTCCTACGATATTTTTTGAGTCGAGTGAGGTTTTAAGGAAAATAATACAAATCTCAAATTTGAAATTCGAATTTCTATTTTTATAATGATTCGAGGGCTGAAATTATATTTCTTCCGTTCTCAATATTTATTCTTCAAAATACGTAAATGTAAAAAATTCGAAAATCCAAGAAAAATGACGGACCCCAAGTTTCAAAATTAAAGTTTTATTTTTGAGCAACTTACGGACTTTCACTGATACATTTCCCCCCTTGCAAAATGCGTAAATTAAAAAACTGCGAAATTTTTAATTAATAAACTAATGAATTAACATAAAGCTGGAAAGTCATAGTCACGCGATCAGTCGTCGTTTAAACAAAGAAAGAGGAATGGAATAACGAAAAGAGGATATTACAATATTATATAAACTTTAGAAAAGCCTTTAATTACAATCCAAGTTCAAACTTGGAAGGCTATTCCAATTTCAGGGAATGAGAATTTCGTTCATGGAAACTGTTTCTCCGAGTCATATTGGATTCGCACTCGCTGTATTTCTATACACCCTTAAGCCAGCAAACGTACTTTAAAGTATATATGTATAGCGTGTATACGTGTTAAAGTTTCACAGTAATTTCAAACTAAATCGATGTATCTATATAATCATAGTTCTGAATTTGCACCATCTTTAAAAGCATTATCGTCTTTAGTTTCATTTTAGCCTTTAATTTCAACAGTCTCTTCCTCAATTCTACCGTTCCTTCTGTTTTCTCTCACGAAAATAATCAAATACTGAATTCAACTTTCAAAAAGATTCTCCGAACATTTTAATGAAATGTCATAATAGTGATTTTTCCATCAATTCTAGAATAATTTACTTATTGAACGTTTCTCTTAATTTTAGAAATTTCGAAATCATCCCGAAAATAAACAATCTACAAAACAAATTAATTTTGTAAAAAAAAAGCGTTATTCAAAATTACCGAAAACTGAAATATTTTTTGTGATCTCTTTAACTTTAAAAGTTTCGAAATTTTCCTGCAAATAAAAAATGAAACCCTGTTTGAAAAAGAATTCTGTTAAAATTGCTAAAAACTGAAACTTTTCCAATGATTTTTTGGACATTGTAAATTTCTAAATTCTCATGACATGTATTAAAATATTGCTAAAATTACTTAAAGTAATAATTCGTCTAAAAAAAGTTCTCTTACAAGTTAAAAATGCTTAAAAGGGATAAAATTCTCCGCATCTCTTGAGACTTGTGAATTCCTGAGAACCTCATTCTCGACCACTCATAGAATATCGAGGGCGGGAAAAAAAAACAAGATTTTGCAATCTGCATAAATACGTCGACCTATCTTTCGAGGTAGTAGTGTTTAAATTAAAAAGATTGATTTATTAAAGCTACTTTAGAGAATTCTGATAAAAATTATTCCAATATCCATCCAATATTAAATTCTCTTTTAGTATTTTCCTTTCCGTTTTTATTGTTTTATTTGCCTTCTAGTTAAATTGATAGGGATAATTCTTCGTGAACGACATCGTCGCATGCAATTTTGCAGCGTTACTGCTTCGGTTAAGGGCAGAAACCCCAATAGTTTGTTCCCCCTTTTTTGTTATTTCAAATTCCGACTCATGGAAGATTTACAAGGGACCATTTTCATCTCTCTTTCGAACAAATAATTCCCAATAACACCTAACCCAAAATTCGATGATAGAAACGATATATGCAGGAACATTCGATTTATGGGAATACACACACGAGCAAAATATTCCATACAAACGGAATTGGCTGGAATGAACATTTCCAGGTTTAGTGAATTTTATCATTTGGTACTCGCACGATTGCTTTTTCTAAATTTTTAAACACAAACGACGATAATTATACTTAGCTAAGAATGGTAAAATACAACGAATGGTAGAAAATCGCTAATTTGAAATTTTTAAAAACTCAAATTGATGATTCCAATCGTAGGAAAATTTTGAATTTATCAAATTTATCAAACTCGGATAAAAATCTAATTGGGCAAAAGTATCTGTAAGAAAGAAGACCTGCCTTTTCCACTTCGGCCAATTTTACGGTGGAAACGGATTTGCTAATATCGCTCGTTTTGGACAATAGCATGGGTCGACATTCACACAGGAAGGATCTGTCCTGTTAACAATAGAATTACACGATTAATTGCTTGAATGGGTAGCCCATACTATTCTGGACCATCGTATAGAGATAGGGGAAAGGGAGTGAGATAGAAAAAGCTCCTATCTCCTACGCAGCTGGGTGGCTAACCATGTGATTTTAACATCTATGTGCTAGAGTTATGGTGGAAGCCATTTATTTTTCTTTCTTTCCACTGTAATTAAACAAATGTATGGACGAATAATTTGAAATTGAAGAGAAGGAGTAGGACCCTTAAGACACGAATCACTTTGATTAAGACGAGCATTTGCAGAGGACAAAAGAATGACGTCACTGGGGACATTAGATTTTTTTGTTCATGGAATAATTATGGGATGAAATAAAATGAGGTTCTAAGAATTTCGCATATCTCGGATTTCTTTTAAGAAGTGTGTGATAGTATTAATAGAAATATTCACAAAGAATTCAAAACTTGCATTTGTGTCAAATATATTTTACCTCGATTGAAGAAAATTATTAACAAATAATTTGAAATTTAAAAAAAAGAATAACATTCTTACGACGAATAACTTTGATCAAAAAGTGCAATCATAGTTGTAAAAAAAAAACTAAGTTCATGGAGAAATCCATTTTTTTTACAACAATTTTAGGATAAATTAAAAAAAGGTTTACATAATCCGCAAATTTACAAAGGAATATATAAGCGGGAAGAAACTGCTCCATTCGACGTTCTCCCTTTATATGAAAATTAACGGTGTGGGAGAACGGTACTTTAATAATAATATTGGCAAAATTAATAATAATATCCTGAAAAGAGTCAGGGTTTGCATTTTTATCATAAATATTAATGGAAAAGAAAACGAATCCTGACGAATAAAGGAAGGATGGTGGGAGGGGGAGAGAGGGGGGTAGATGATAAGATTTGAAATGGATCCAATTTCAGTCAGGAGATTATACGCTTTTTTTAATATCCTTTTTTAATTCCATGGTAAACGTAAAGGATTTTCATTTTATAAGATCCCGAAGCAGTATTAGCTTTACATATATGCCTCCTTATGTATATCAAAGGTGAAGAATCAGCGGGATGCAATCGAAGTGCACAAGGATGCAGCGGACGACTTTTTGATTCTGAAAAAAAGGTCTTTTGATGTATATATACATGTATATGTACGAATACATCTATATGTATAATATCGAGTATCGATTTAACGACTCGAAGTTAAGGCGCACCGAAGCCAGACGCGTCTTTCTCTTTCTGCTGCTTTGCGGGCATCATGTGAAGTTAAAGGAAGCCACCGCTGGTCTGTCTTGACTGAAACTTGTTGGTAGGAAAAGAAAGAGACGGCGAAGGATAATGCAATTAAAGAATGAGAGAAAGAAAGAGACAAAGAGGGACAGAGGACACGACAGAAGAGGGAAAAAAGGCAAGTGCCGGGAATTACATCCGCTCGGCTTCATCGTCGTCTTGCTGGGACTTCAAAGCTAACCGTTGCCCTAAACAATCTCGTAAAATCACTTTCACTCTATGTAACGCGCATGGAGAGGTACATGCATGTGTGTGTGCACACATGCAGCGGGTAAACACGCACACGCGGTATGTAGGTGTTCTTTTAAACCTTCTTACGTGGTTTTTAACAACCTTTATCCATTTATTTTAAAGCACTTTCGAGAAAAACTCCAGCTTTTAAAAGTTCCTGCTTTTACGTAAGATAAAACACCCAATTACAAACACACAGCTTCCTATTATTATTAACCGGCCGTTATTAAACTTTCAACGGAATATATCGTTTCGCTGCAGGCCATTAAAGGGATCCTTTACCGTTTCTTTCTTTTTCCTTTTTTTTTTAACCTTCATCGAGGGACCGTCGTTATCGGTTCCCTAAATAGCTGCACTTTATGCAGAACTCGCATTGGAACCTCAAGTTCAAGAGATCGGAGGGTTCGAAGCTGTAAAGGTTAGCTCTCGTCTCATTTTCCAGCTCTTTAAGGGTAAAATGCTGGAAGAGTCGCGTGACCTCATATCACTCTAATGTTTCCAGTAACGAGAGAAACGGGAATCGACGAAGGATTTTTATAACCCACATTCGAGACGAGTCTCGTCGCAGAAAGCAAACAGCTCCGAGATCTAGGTGTATGCCGTGTCCCTTTCTCTGCTTCGATCTCACCTTATTGAAATTCTGCGGCGTCATAATCAAATGTAGTGAAAATATTTTCCCGCGATAGCTACGAATTTCAAATTTTACCGTCGCCGAAGGAAATGTTAATTTTATAGCGTATTGGATTTCCACCTTCGCACTTTACCTCTAATAAATGTCATTATACGCGAAGAAGTCGTAGTTTTTTTTTTTTAATAAAGCCAACCTCGTTTCCCAAAGGCCGGCGAACGAGGTTGAAATTTGCAAAAAATGAATTTTGCAAAGTCAAGATTATTGGCGCTCCAATTTCAAGATCTGGATTTTGAGTATCTTGGACCTGAGAAATTTTAAATTAACAGGAATCCCCAAAAATATCGGTATCAAAAAATTCCGTTTAATTAAATCTGGCTTTCCAAATTTCGCTAAAAAGAGAAATTTGAACTGTAGGAATGTCAAACACATTACGCAAAATTTATACAAATGTAATTCTCATTAGAAACTGAAATTCAAAAAAATTTTCTACCGGAAATTTTTTTAGAAGATCGAAAGCAAATTTTCAATATTACTAAAACAATTGAATAAATCATACCAAACAGTTGCAATATTTATAATTAAAAAAGCAATTAAAAGTTCCAACTCCGTTATAAAAATTATAAATTATCTCAGCATAAAATTTTCGTAACATATTTTCTCTCTTCCTCTGAATTCACACAATTCTTCTGCCACATCCTTATACGACATAAAAAAAAATCCCGAGTGTAGTTTCACCTCGTCATCCTCTCAGCTTTCAGTCTATATTTGATAAATATCATTAAAAAAATTATCCACTTACTTAATCATTCTTTCATCATCGCCATGTCCTGGAGCAAGCTCCTTTAATTAAATCAATCGGCGAACTTTATTTCACAGATGCTTAATTCCACGAAATTTCAGTTTGCACATAATTGATCTAATTAAAAGAAGCTTTCCAGGAGTTTCGCGTGAACTGTGCATTTGACACATTTTAACGACATTTCAATTCAGAGAGAGTACGAAAACTAAAACACTGCGATATATAATTAAGCTCCCCAAACTGCGATACCACGTTTGACGAATGTGCCTTTTGGGATCAGGAGGTTCGTACAGTTGACATATCGCGAAACCGCTTATTTTCTATCCTCGGAGGAGCAGAAGTTGCGTCAATTAACACTTACTATGAAGATGTTGTCTCGTTTCGTCATAAGACTCGGGTAAAAGCAAAGTTTGAGGACATAACCTGCGCGTATACGAAGGTGATGAAATTAAAACACACGTATCTATGTATATTAACCTGAGCTGTGACTAAGAATGCAAGAGGCACCGGATCTCGGACTTTCGGGTAAAGATATGCCTTTAATATTCTCAGCCCTTGGATTGCTCTCTCTCTCTCTCTCTCTCTCTCTCTCTCTCTTTCTCGTTTCTAGCTACTCAACCTTAAAGGAAATCGTCTTGAGGAAGTGTTTAATCCTTTTCTCTCTTCTAGGTGGTTGGTGAGTTTGGCTGGAAGGTATAAAGTTCATCCACCTTTCGAGTGTGGTAGCAGAAGAGCGACAACAACAGCAGCAACAAGAACAAGAACAACAACAGCCACAATCTGTGTTGAATTAATGGAGTTCGTCTCTTCATTTATTAACGTAATGGAGAAATTATGTAACTTACAACAAATGCTCTTGACCGCATATGAAGTCGTCTCGAGCTTCAAAAGTTCAGTTACAGACGAGACGAGGGTATATTTTCTTTACCTGCAACGTAAACAAACGCAGGGTTTAAGTAATTAGGTCCAATGGCGGTGACAAATTCTGGTAATGGATCATTTGGTACCGATATTCTTCCAATTCCTTTGCCAGCTTAGCATGGACTGATCCGTTCAGCTGCATTTTCGGCACAGCAATTTAATGGAATGGAAGAGATTTTCCCCAGCTCGTGGATTTATGATTTTCCCCAAAAACGAGCGTTCCAAGTTTTTTTTCCCCAGATATATGGCTTCCAAATCTGCTGAATGGAGGGTAAACTTATTATTATTTGTAGACTTCCTTCTTCGAATAAAACATCTCTGTCCACCATGGAACGCTTATTCGTAGGCAAGAGAGGTTTTGGATCAGTTACGCCGGGTATTTATTGGAACGCTCGACTTGGATATGACATAGATAATATACATACGTTGATACAATAGCCATATATATATATATATAATTCTCTCTCTCACTCTCTCTTTCTCTCCGTATTCCTATAAAGCTCCGATGCAAGAGAGGCTTGGCATGTAGTAGGTACATACGTAATACATAACGTAATGCAAGGACGCATATTGTCGCATAGTATCCATTGATCACCGGATGCTGTCACAGCTCATACGTCCTACGGTGTATGAATACTAGCACCCTGGCACGACATTGGTATAAACCCATGCCGAGTTGTCTCTCGTCTCTCCTCTTCTCGCCTTCTTCGGGTCTCCTTCTCTTTCTCTCTCGCAGGGTTATTACGTTACAACGACTTACAACCATTTGCCATCGAGATACCCACTCGCGCAGTCACTAGCTGGTTAAATAATCGAAAAAGGAACGACGCGAGTACTTGGGTAAGTGTCGAAAAAGAAAGTTGCCGCAGAGGTGAGCCAGCTGGCTGACGGGTACGCAACTAGAAGGAGAGAATCCGAGTAGAAAATGAATTTAATGGATTCATTTAGTGGAGAGAAGAGGAAGAGGAATGTGTGGATTTGATGTTTTTCGGAAAATATTCATAACTGAAATTATAGTAGAAATTGTTCTGGCAAAGTTTCCCATTTTTGGAAATTTCTGTAATGTCAACGATTGCAAATATTTTGGTGAAATTTCGTTACCATGGGAAAAATTGTATTTGTTAAAATTGCGTTAATGGAATTCTACGCGTTAGCGATTGAATGAAACTTTTCTGTGTCGAGGATTATTGAGATTAACACACTGAAATGCGACATCCGAATCGTCCAAAACACTTTTTACTCCAATTCTGGGATTACAACGATCCTTAATTACAATGCCCGTAATTGCCGTCGGAGTAATTAGTAATGGATAACGTGTGACTGAGTCAATTAATCGTTTTTGCTAATCATTCAACATCATAATAATACTAAACGCATAATCTACGTGATCAATGAATAACGGTTTAATCACAATGGGGATCAATAATGAACATCAGCTATTGTAATAAGATATTCGTTCAAAGTTGGCGCATTTACATAACGAATGGCGCATCAATGTAAATTATGTGATTGCTTTGTTTAGTGCATTCATCTCATGGCTGCACACTGGTCTACTCCACATTCGTCATCCAATGGTGCAACGCAATGTTGAGAACGCTCGCATTGCCTTTTCATTATTCGTACGTTTGCTTTATAGTACAAATCGTTACAGCTGGTACCGAAGGATCTTCCAGGTTCACTTGGAATGGCTGCTTCGTTAGCGAACGTCAACGAAATAGCTCGACAATTGCCAACGATGACAAAAATCATCTCATTGCTGCTATTGCTCCCGGATGTTCACTTAATTTCGAGAATTTTTTAGCATTACCGGTACGAGATGGAGAAAAAGAGCAAGAAAAAACGTACAGTTAAAGACTCGTTAGCATTCTCGACCGATGTCAACCGAATCGGCATTCAAGCTAGCACTTCGCCGCTGCTTTCGTAATCCCCTTGGATGTGAAATAGATTCTCGTTTTATCTCATGCAATCAATCTTGATTGGAACTTCAAAGTTCGAGATGTTAGCGCCAATAGTTGGTACACGAGAAGTTGCAGTAGTAGTAGCAGCAGCAGCAGCAGCAGCAGCAGCAGCAGCAGCAGCAGCAGCAGCAGCAATACCGGTTCAGAGGAGCCTCACGCCCGATGCTGCCGTGCAGTTATACTACCACCATTACTACACTAACTACTACTTCCGCAGCTATGGAACTTTTAATGAATCGATCACCATTTCTCAATGAACCTTTTCTGTCCTCGTCTCCAATTTCTAGTTCCTCTCACGCCTTGTTTAAACATCTTGTCGCTTAAACGATCAAAAGCTACTGTGCATGCGACTCGCATACATTTGCCTCGACATTCCGAGATGACACTGATGAACTATCGCGTCTCTAATTTACTAACTCCATTGCCTAGCTAGCGAGGATTCTTGACAAAAGGAGAAAGCGACGATACATTGTAATAATAATTGCTTCGTTCGGTGACTCAAACAGGAATTACGTGCAGTCGAAGTGCACAAAGTGCACAGAGACGGATATAGCGAGAGATGATGTTGAAGTGCAAGTTTTGGAACCTTGAAGGATCGCGAGGTGAAAGGGTTCAGCCTCGAGATCCGGGACGCATTGCAAAGCAGCGCTGAGACCCGGTCTGGTTGTTCTCAACGCACTTTGACGCAGATTCTAGTCCGAGTAAATGACGACAATTGTATTTCTGTCCTGAAAACCCCGAAATATGTATTAAAAGCCAAGTTTCATACCAATTTCGAATTTCAATCTGATTCGCCTTCATTTATAGATTATTGCCACGTTTCTTTAATACATAATCTTAATACATAAGAAATTGCAGTTAAAAAATAGTCTAATACCGGACGTACATATATTATATGTACAATTATATGAGCTTGATTTTGAACACTTATTTTTTACACATTTTTGGGGTAGGCCTAATACAACATAACCCCGGTGGGAATTTATAACAAGCTCCAGTTCAATTCTGGGCTGGTACTGAGTCGCCATAAATCCGTGCAGCGGAAGGAGGTTGCCCGTGAACTCATGGAAATCACAATCGGGCTATTGGACTTCACCCTAACTGAAATTACAGATGAAGTTTCGGTCAGATTCCCGAAGTTCCTGCCTAGCCCCTCCCAAGCCGTGTTACGGCAGAACCATCCTGTGAGACGCCATCGGCTGAACGGTTCCAGGCTCCGCTCGAATCAGCTTCAGACCATTTCATTGTCCTTCGTTGCACCGCGAGGGTGTTACATTTGCTGGATTATTATTTATATCGTCGACGTGGAATTGCTGAAAAGTTAATCGAGGAAAGGACTCGAAATGCTTCTCGGCATCAAGTCAATGGGTAAACGTGTGGATGTATGTAAAGTTCGTGCACCCACCACTTGGATGAAAGAGTTCTTGACATATAGCAGGCGGCACGAGACTCGTACCGCAGCTCACGCTCGATAAACTCGATATACATACATATATACCTCCACTGAAATGTCAATGACTATACACAATTTCTATACGCCTCCATAATAACAATTTATTTACTTATTTACTTCAGCGTCACTTAGCATAACGATTTTACAAATATTCAATCTCGATTTTCCGCTAATAGAAATCAACACGGATTTTTCCGCCTCGAGTGAGAATTTCCTGGCATTCGACGAAAGCAAATTCGGCTGCCTAATGTTTTCACTAACCAAGGTACAAAAAATCTAAGTACACATTTTTTTTCCAAATTACCCATAAATCTAAACTATTAGGTTAGTGCATAATTAACGACGATTATTTTCAAAGCAATCGTGCAAAATAATCGTCGTCAATTATGTAATGGAAAAATAAGGAAATTAATAAAATAATAAATTTTATAACAAAAACCATCGAATTCGAACTACGAACTACTAGCAAAATCAACGGAATCGTTCTTTCTGCAAAATTTCTTGTCCCCTCCGTTAACGAAGGAAATATCTTTTGAAAAAACTGCATACGCTTCTTCGTCGTCTTACTTCTCGCAGCGAATAATGCAACATCAGGAGTACTTTCGCGAGTTCTCTTGCCCAAAAAAAAGGTTTTCGCTGCCGGGTGGTAATTACAAGCTTGTGAGAATTTCCTTTGTGAAATGCCGCGAGAAAAGAAGTAAGATAATACGATAGTGGTATAAACAGTGCAGTTATGGCACTCCTTCGAGCAATTTTGCCTCAAAATGTAACGATGCGACAGAAAACTTACAAACATCGTGTTTTTCAACAAAAAAGCGGAGATAAAGGATGAAAAACGATAAAGTTAGTCTTGGACACACTAACGATAATGAAATTTATGACAAGTTACGAGGAAAAAAAAGACAGAATGGAAGGAAAAAAGGAACTGAGACGTGGTAACGATTTTACCGGGATAAGAGAAGAGAGACTACTTGCACACGTCGTTTCTGCTCCGCTATGTTCCTCTTACTGTTATGCTCTGCGATTATCTTATACGCGGAATTGGAAACTTTTTTCTCTCTAATTATGACGGAATTCTTTCGTACCGAGAAGGCATAATTTGTCTTTTCTTTCGTTTCGAGGAAACAGCTTCTCCGCTTTGTTTAAACATTTTTTGAAACCACCGAAACGTGTTTGTTTCCAACTCAAAACTCCATCGAGCGGATTCCTGATATTTGTAATTTTATTGAAGGAACAGTTTGATACGCTTTCCACGTGAAGTACATATAAAGACGTGAAAAAGGAGCAAATAGAACCGGGAGAAAATTTATAGGAGACTTGGTTGAAACGGTGGTACAAGTTTTAGGTGTGACAATCCAATTTCAAGAAGAGCAGAAGGAGCAGAAGCAGCAGTGGCAGAAAAGTCCAGGAAGAGGAACGTTAAATATTTTTGTCTTCCTTTTTTCCTTGACGACTAGGATGAAATCTCTGCAGGGAAAGAAGAATCCAGAAAATCGTTAAGAAGAAGTCTCCCGAGGACCGAGTATCTTTAAATCTCGCATCTAGTGAGAAACCTCCAGAGAGAATCGGTAGGTTCGGAAGAGACGGAAATATCAGGAAGGATCGATCGACGGATAGAAATGCGAGTCTTTCGCACAACCTGTGGTTTACAGCCCACGCAAGAGATCCTCGAGTACCCGAGGCTAGGGATTAACTTTGGCGGAAAAAAATAAAATAGGAAAAAGGATTAATAAATATCCATACAACGGACGAGGATCCCGTTGAAATTGGAAGCGGTCGAACGATGATCGGAAGTCGTTAGGTGCTCACCCCATGAATTCCTGACGCATTATTTTCAGTAGCTTCCAGATTTCGTCGGGGAGGTGTCAGAAGCGATTGAGCGAGAGGAGTGGATTCCGAATAATGCTACACGCTGCTGTACAGCAGGAGCAGCGGTATTAGTCGGATGAGGTTAATCGCTATTTGACCTAATTTTATTCTCGCGCCTTAATATGCCGTCGAGAACAATGAAAACCTTTCCTTTTTCTTCCTCCAGCCACTTCCATTCGACGTCGCAGCTACAGACGTCTCCACTGACACCCTTGCTTAATGCGGCGTATTAACAACTCGATAATTCGTTTGATTTTTCAAAGGAACTCCATTTTCAAAAGGATTAAATGTCAAGCTTGGCTCACACCCGACGAACGCGCGCAAGACATTTAAATGGATCTTTGTAATTAGTCGTGACGAATTAGAAGGGCCAGCTATCACCTAATGTACTCGCAGACCCGAGTGAAGGCTAATCGGTAATCATTCCTTGCGAATTCGAATTAGAGGCGATACCGGCATTTTTTACACTGCGTTTTTTGTAACAGTAAGAGTAATTTGGTAATAGAATAATTCTTCTAGGTATTTCATTTGTTTTTTTCGTTGATTTTCAATTGTTAACGTTTGAAAAGCTCACTTAGCAGCCACAGTTTTAATTATTTATATGGATTGTGGAGAGTTTTATCGTCTTCTAAATTATAAGCAACAATAAAGATGCAATAAAAATATCATGAAAAGGCTTTAGTGTTTCAACAGCCCAGTTGGAGATTGAAGAAGAACCGTTCAACGGATCGACTTTTAATGAATAGCTGTTAAATGTCAAAGGGTAACATAAAAATAATTAGTAAAATACTAGAGGGTAAAATAAAAATAAATGATGCAAAGAGAAGATTAAGTATCTTCTTAACAATTTTGGACAATGCAATATCAATTAGAATAAATAACAAGTTCCAGTTTTGATATTACAACAGAGTCGCCGGCAGCCTCATAATCATCAACTGGTGTGAAAAGAATTTTTTCTATATTTCATTTCGTCCATTCACGGTTATGAGATAAATTGGAGGTAGAAAAAGCGGCAAAGGATTATTTCTGTGTAAAGCAATGAAATAAATCTAGTACTACTTTTTATGTCTTCTCTTCATATTTAAAATGAATTTTAGACAACGAAAATTAATAAAACCCCATTAAACGTAAAAAGAACATTTTTTCTTTGGTGATTTCAAAAATTAAAAAAACCCTGGTACCATTGTACCTTGGTCACCAAGTTCTTAACTTTATATAAGGGATCGATGCCAGGACTATATTAAGGATATCGATGCGGGTATATTTATTCAAAGGTTCGCTTCCAGTATGCCGAAAGCTGCGTCTCGGCATACCTGGTCCATATGTGCGTTTCCTTATTTCCATAGCCGACTCGGCTGGATCGCTAAGTTCAGCTCCGGAATGCCAGAAACGTATGCACAAAGGCAGTTCCTGGTCTGCTAGCCGATATCTTTCGCCACAAATAATTCCCCGCAAGTGTTAATCACGAATCTGGAAGTGGAGGAAACAAAAAGGCCACAGCCACACGGGGACAAAGATGGATAGACTATATTTTGAAAATGCTAAGGGTATGAAAACTGGTCAATTAATTTCGATGCCCTCATGGCTCCGAAGCCTTATCGAGATTCCTGGACGATGGCCTCGAGGAAAAGAGGTTCTGTGGTAACCAAACGATGAGCTTGGTTTATTTCTGGCGGTACAAGAAGAGATCCGATGGAGCAGGCGAAGCTGGAGAAGAAGGAGAAGAAGCAGGAGAAGAAGAAGTAGAAGTAGAAGAGGGTTCTATGTAGTATACGTACACTCAGGATGAAAGCACGAAGAAACATCGTCGAGTCTCGAGGTCAATGTTCTTCGGAGGTACATTGCCTTGAGGGAGCCAGCAACAACATCCAAGAAAGAACGAGCGAGAGAGAAGGAAAGAGCGAAGAAGGTAAAAGGATACATTTCGCCAATGGGTATCGCGCGGAAGACAAGGATGAAGTAGCAGAAACCTTCATGAGAAGGATAGAAAGGAAAAGGAAAAAGGGTAGGGTAAAGGAGAGGCATAAAACGGCAGGTGCATCTTATACGAATGGTGGTAAGAGGGATGGATGGGTTTCTTCGGCATGGAGTCCCATAATTACACCAGTTTGTAGAGAAACGCTGCGAAGGAGCGGCTCAGAGACGCCATTCGCAGAAGGAACTTATGGTTTTCAGCAAACAAATCAAAACCCCGCGAACCTACGCGAGAAATGCGCTATCTGTTCTATGGTGAGCCATGGAAAGAGTTAGCGCCCGGATGCATTCTGGTTGAATATTCGTAACCGAGAGGTGATGAGAACGAGTGTAAATAACTGCAGGACCAGCTGAAGGCCACTTCGCATCGCTAGAGGCCTCGAATTTACTCCTACCACTTAGAAAAACGAGATCCCAAAAACGGAGATGGAATGGAGGCGAAATAGCGTCTGGGATTCCACAATAGAAGGGAAAGGATCACTTGCGAATGCAAAACCCCGATATCTCCAGGATGCTGCTCGACTCTGGAGCCGAAGAATCCGCCGTAACTTGGAATTACCGCAAACACGGGACTATTTAGCGCACAAGTTTGAACGCAGAACTCCCACTTGATCTGATAACGGCTAAACGCAAACATAAATCAACGTAGCATAAATTAAAGACATGTGTAACAGCGAGAGCAAGAGCGGCGGCGATATTCAAATACTTTCTCTCGGCATAGCGAAGACACCCACACGTATAATAAGGAAACAAGACTAAGACTGGAGCTTTAATCATCGACAACTTGGCTCGATCTCGTTGGGAATAAAAGGAGGATGCGGGGCATTCTTACTGTGCAGTCATGGTATAAATGTATTATAACTGATACAGAATTCTGTAGATCCAGCTCACCTACCTACTTTCCAGCCTACCTTCTTTTCTACCTTTTTTTTTTCAAACAAGACTGGCTAAGTTCCAGACTAATTGTACAATCACTATTTTATTTGAAGAATCGTGAAAGAATCCTTGATTACTCGTCCCAGTATTTTATACAAGTTTTCAGCGCCTCTTGACACAATTCGACGCGATAGAAAATTGTGAGAAAAATCGGAATTGAAACAAAGAGAAAATCTGGAAAGAGGGAATCGCTATTTAAAGGTGCATGTAACGTGCCCGGCAACATTCTAACCCATAAAATATTACGCTCTCATATTACATTCAACATACTTTGATCCAACGTTAATTATATTCTTTTTATCGAATATCTGATCAGATACTGCATGAAACCTTAGAACCTTTATCTTGTATGGATTGACACTAATCTCCTTCATTTCAAAGGAAACGTCGGGGTGAAATTTCCGCTGTCTCGTATATTTAAAGTTACAGGTATGGCTGGCTTTTTATTGGAATTATTTGAGCTTCATGGTTGACATGAAACTTTTCGACAAAGCGAATTTTGGATTTGTTCCAGTGAACGGACCTCAGGTATTATATCGTGTCGTTGTTTTATTTCCTACTGTACCAGAATTCCATTATTGCCAGAAAGTAATTTAAAAATAATAATTAATAAAAAAGTTAATTTGATAACGTAATTCGAAACGTAACAATTTAATTAACGTAAAATTGGTTCAGTTTCTGGCACTTTAATTTAGCATTTTTCTCATAGCTGCTAGGGATAAGCATTCGCGTTTCCAGTGAATCAGAAATTGCTGACACTCCCAATTTACGAGCAGGTGTATTAGGATTTTATGAGAATTCGATCATTTTCGAATATTCATTTTTTCCCTCCGATACCAGATTCAATAGAAACAAATTTGTGGCGGCTCAGCATCGAAATAAGTATTATCGTAAATCCTGGACCAGTAAAACCGACGATCATTCGGTAAAGGATTGGTAAAAAAATATGGAACCTCTCGATTCACGGTATTTAGGTTTTAAACACCAACCATTTACTATTCATAAATTTGAATAATCAGTTAATGGTATTCATTTTTAGAATATTAGTTATTTAAAGGAGATATTTCTATTATTCAAAAGTGAATTATGAAAAATTTATAGATGTGATATTAAAATGATAATTTAGTGAATATTGGAGAAACGTACCTAATGAAGTTGCAGTGTTAAGTTACAAGCGTAGAGTTCTTGAAGTCTGAATGACGGAATTGAATATTCCATGAATGAACGAGGGTTGTTCGTTAAAATAAAGGATGAATTCATGTTCGGTAAATAAAAAGAAACTCTTGTCATTTAATAACGAAAAATACGTATTCGTACGAAGAGAGGATTAAACTAGAACATTTCTGGTGGTAGTAGCAGTAATTTCAAGCGGCAGGGTTCCAATTAAAGCTCTTTAAGCTGGATCAGAGAAGCGGAAAACTCTGATTCAAACCGTTGAACAATATCGAAATGAAATCAACATCATCATCGTTTTTCGTGCGGTTGTTTCGTCTGTTGCCAGGAAAAAAAAAACGTTTCCTATTCTCAATATGCTCTCGTCGTCTATATTTATACATTATTGCTGCTTTCGATTCTTAAGCCTCTCCATTTTGACGACTTCTGCACTGGAAAAAATAGTCACTTTTTATCCAAGTTCTATTCGATTTTACAACGAAAATAATCAATTATTATTCTTAATATTGTTATTATTATTGCTGTTTTCGTTATTATATTTATTGTGCATTATAATATCTTTAGGTAATTTAAATAAAATGCACAAAAAATTTTAAATGTCACCAGAATGATAATAAATGCACAATCAATTCAACATTTATTCGATTATGATTATTTTTAAAATTATTATATTTTTAGTATACTTAATTGACGACAAAAGTCTATCAACACCCAGTATTTGTTCACCTTAAATGCATTGTGCGAAGATTTTATAATAAAATAAATAGAAAACTTAGAACAAAAATCATTCGAATAAAAAAGGAAGATGGCGGGAAGAAAAAGTTCGAAGCTACTTGAAAAAATCGGATCGTTCAAAAAACCTAACGTAATTGTAGCTTCTGGCTGACCTATTGGTCGATTTCAGCTTCCTGGGAATTTCTTTCGCTTGAGCACCTATGGCTCAACAGAGTCTGGAGACATCTTTTGATTCGATGTGGAGCAAAGTAAAGGAAAAAGCGAGCAAGAGTGAAGAAAAAAATGGAGAACAAGAGAATGCAAACACACCTCTCTCGTCGAGTACCCATACACACACTTAGCCACATAAAATGGAATGTTTCGAATGGAACATATCTCAAGGTTTTATAAGTCATCGACCGAATGGCTCTTAATAGCCTTCGAGGCATCAGCAGCGTGAAATTATCGATGAAATTACAGTCCTGACTTTCGCGGGTAGGTACAGTACATGCATACATACAATCATACGTAGGCGGGCCGAATATCGTATATACGATAAGTCTCCAAAGTCGTGACTCTCATCACTTTACCTATCATCCATCCTTTCGACGGAAGAAAGGAAGAAAGAGATCGCGTTTTCGTAGGAGCCCATGACCGTGTAACCGTCGACGGCCCGGGTACTGCCGTTGCAACAAATTAGCGTAATGTTCACTCGGCAAATAATAAGTTGTGACAGGACTGTCAAAACGTCATATCGGGAGATCCTTTCTCGCTTCTTAATACCAGCACGCCTCTCGATAAACGCCAAGAATGAATAAAGGAGTGTTTACGGAAGAAATCATTAAAATAGGTGTTAAAAGAAACACGGAGATTAATGGAAACACGGAGGAAAGTTCCACGAGGGGAGGTTTGCTTAATAGAAAAATAACAATAGGAGCAGCAACAGGAAACCCGATAAGAATCCCGTGCGAAGCGAAAGTTCATTGAAATGTGTTTTTATAAAGAAACTGATTGGAAATAAAAGCAATATCAATAGCAGGAGAAAAAGTTGAGTCGGGAATGAACGCTGATGCTATGTTTCTGGGATCTATGCTGTTGCAACAAAAAACGTCCATGAAACTTCCATTAAGCGTTTTTCACGAAATTGATAACAGAAACGAATGATAATGCGTCTTGGTAGAGACATCGAGCGTTATCCTGATCTATAATTCTTTCTGCTCCAACGGGGATTCCCTCCGCCTTCCTTTTCCCATGCTTCTCATCGTGGAAATTTATTTTTTCAATTTCGAAGAATCTTTATATATCCATTAACCGGTGCATTAATTTTTTCGGGGATTCGGCACCGGTATAAAATTGGTTAACCTCGTGTAAAAACATCTCTGCCAGAGAACGGAGAGCATTCAAGAGAGCTTAAGCGTGGCTTAAGGTAAAAAGAACGGTGTCCTTTTTTGTTGCTTCAAGTACTGAAGAAAAGACAATCTATAGGATTAAGTTGATCTCTCTTTAGGATAGATAACGCGTTTCTTTTCCTCCTTCTTCCTTCTTTTTTTACGGCTTAAGATATATTAGATATCATTTTGCACGTGTACATACTTTTGTAAAGATTATGACTCAGATGTATTGTCATAAAAGATAAGGTTGAAAGAAGTAAAAAAAAGAAAAAAAAGACAGCTATATCCTACACCTTAGCGCCGCGGCAACAAGTGGTATGCCCGGAAAATACCTATATGTTGACGCACTGATTGTGAAAAAAAGACAATCGTCGAAATGAAAATCGAGATATAATAAATATCCACTCGTGATGTAAAATAATCAAATCTCTAGTCGAAAAGTAATAGACATTCATGAAAAAACTAATAATTTTGTATTTTTTTTATTATCTAATAGCCGAATTTTTTAAAATCAGAATATTAAAGCGAGATAAAAATAAATTATCGAACCCAAAATTCACCCCCCCCCCCCTCCCCCCGTGAAAATGCACGCTTTGAAATGTCACCTTTCGAATTTGCATCGCCAGCAAAAAATTTGGTGATAACTTCTGCAATTGTAAATAATTCTGACAGAAGAACGCATTGGTGGGAACGCATATGGAAAATAGGTCTCCTATTTCTCGTTGGAAAGAGCAACTCGAGAGATTCGTACCCGATGCCAATAAAACGTTCGGTAACAGCATCAGCATCAGCATCAGAAGCAGCAGCAGTAACAACAACATTGTCTTCTATTTTTATATCACGCAGAACCGGTCTTAAACATGATTCGTTCGAGTGAGAGATGTCATTGGCAGTGACTCATCGACCAGACATTGCTTCTTAAGAACTGGAGTTCATAAGAAAGAGAACTTTCAGCTTGGAGTCTCCCGGTTACCATAGGATTCTCTTTTTTATCGATTTATTCATCAATTTTATAAGCTCTAAGTGACGATATTTCTTCCCACAGTGGCGCTTAAGAAATTCTTCTCAGGGGAATTGGACAACGAAAATGCACCTTTCTCTTCTTACTACCTGCAATTGATGACCAGTTCATCCGCAAAGTTGGACAACGAGTCATCCGTACGATATAATAACGAGGGTAAAGGAACTACGACTAAAGTGTGACATTTTTTCCGGGTCAATGTTACCCCATGACGCATGGGGTCCTAATATCGTGGTTGGTTATTAATTGCCACCCCGAGATGTAACGTCCTGAGGTGGTGCTATCGGTCTGGTAGAAATGAGAAACGTACAAGATGTATTAATCTACTGGAATGATCCAGTAGGAGGATGACGCTGATCAGCATCATCATCATCATCGCTTCATGCACCGCAGCCCGTGAACATGCATGTCTGATGTTCATCTACGTGTATTCCACAGATACAGGAGACAGAGCAATAAGGGAAGATGAAATGCATGCGGATATCTACACGTGCACTAATAACGCATGTGTCCTGTGACGCAGTTACGGGGTCCCTCAAAAGCGAGTGTGCAAATTGATACCCCTGCGCGTCGTCTTCCACCAAGTCGAAGAATCGCTGGAACAAGGGAACCCAGCTGATGCTTTCTCTTGTAACTTCTGTATGTTTCCTTTCGCTGATGGGAAGTCGCTCAAGTGTTATTTAAGCCCTTGCGACCTGTCGTGTGAATACAATTCGTCTATTTCTTTTCACTTCCTAGGAACATGAACTTCGTTTATAACCTTCTATGTAACATAATCTATACAATCCCTCGGATACTAATTTCCAGGTACAATATAACTTTAATGCAGAAAAATTCCACGGAACCCATCGAGGAAGTTGCATCTGAGCAAATGGCATTTGATAGAAAGGAAAGTTTCTCAGAAAAGTTGTGGCTAAAGGATAACGCGAGGCCACGGAGGAGTTCTAATTCTTAGCGAATTCAGATCGAACGCTGAGGTAAGATAAATCATCGAGAGTTTCTTCTTTTTTTCTGTTGTTGCCATTTCAGTAAATTTAACGAGTACGCTCTATAACAAAATAACAAACTATCCCATACCTATTTCTGTTCTTATAGACTTTGCCTTAAGGCTGAATAAAAACGACAAAGCATATTTCTTTTGTTACAAAAGGAAGAAGTAAAAAAAACGAGGCTGAGGGAGAGAGGGACAGAGAGACCTAGGGGTGAAATGAAAGGCGAGTGCACTTCAGAGCAAAAAGCTTTTTGCTCTTCATCCCGCTTCCTTCTTTCTCTGTGGAAGAAAAAAGGATAAAGGAGTTGTCTGGAGAAAGAGGAAGGGTTAAGTTCCGATGTGTTATGAGCTTAGGCAGAAAGACGGCGAAAATATGCAATAATTGTTATAAACCTTGAGGAAAAATGGTTTCCAAGCCGAGTTCGAGTACCTGCCGTCGCTGCTGTTCGTGCTGTTCCTAAAGGTTTCATCCTAAAGGAAGTTACACGTATGTATACACAGTCGTTATACGTACATAGCCGATAAAACTGGTTTGACGAGTGTCGGCAAGACCTCCGTCCAGCTACTCGACAGGATGTCTTGTATTTGGCCAAAGTCCCCTTACCTTTCGAGAGGCTTAACAGACGGCGAACTGAGACTTTGCTGTTATAATGTCGTCTACCTCCTACTACTACTACTAATACTACCACCGTTGCTACGACATCTATTGTTATTCTTACCAAGGACACCACAAGGACAACGCTCCCACGCCAGGACCCTTTTCTCTTCCTCTTTTTTCCACCGCAGTAACTATTTAATTGAATCATCTGCTTTTTATTGACAAGCGTATCAGTCGTTAATAACAGCTCGCTGACGTTGACTCCACCCGACGACCTCGAAGTTCGAATGGGGTGGACAGAAGTTGACCTGAACGGGTTTGACGAAAATGGCAGAAGTCTGTCTTCGCTTGGTTTCGTCTTTTCGTTGCGTTACCGAAAGCAAACCTCGTATTCCGTCGTTTTCGCTGAGAGCGAAAATCGGCTTCCAATGGCTATTGGGGAATCCGATTTATCTAGGCTCGGGATCTCTCGAGAACGCAAAGAAGAGTAGGACGCGCGTCGAGGTTAGCGAGAATTAAGGAAGGAATACCAGGAACAGACTTCCTCGAGTGAATCGTCGTCGATATTCGTTGAGACGGGATCGAAGTGTGTAGGTGAAAGTTGGGCAAAACTGGATACCTGAGATTTAAAGGCTTGTTCCAAGCGAGATAGGCAAATTGAGTTTAATTTTTTCATAATTTTGCAATGCACACTTATATTACAATAATAGTCAATAAAATATTAATGTTGTACAAAAATTCATTTAATTTGGCCAAATCTTCTATCGAATCCCAACTACACCCTAACACCCGATGTAAATTTTCTCCTCAGTCCGATTGCCATTTCCCGAGTCCATTTTCCTCTTAGACAGATGCGCTGTCACCCGCTAACGAGAAAACGCAACTGTAACTCTTTAACGAATAATCCAATCGCAAAGTGACTAAAACTTGTCTGATGTAACGGGAAATAGGGAAACAGGGGTGTCGAATGTTACTTGGCAGCAACGCAAACTTTGCCCGAAGGAACTCTGCTTTGCGAAGACGCAAATGCGTTCGCTCGTGAGCGAATTCAATCAGGATGAATGAGTCCTGAAAGGAAGATAGGTAGATACGAAGTTCACTTAACTCGCAATCGTGTTCCGTCTTTTTTATAACGGCCTATCGTTTCTCCTTGACTGATGATAACGATAAAGATGGTGTTTCTTTTTCCCCTTTACTTTACCCGCTGTATGCAGACAGACAAGACGCTTTTGAATCTCTCGTACCACACCTCCTCCACCTTTGCTATTGTGCGACAGGCAAATAATGTAAGTGCATAAGCAAATGGTGATTACTTGACTCGGCGAAAGTTAATGGCTCGTATTAGTCGCGCATTAACATCAAGACATCCTTTCGTTTGCTTTGAAACCGATGGAAACGTTCGGTCATTCCTTTTAGATGCAAGTGTTTTATCTGCTCTTCGGATCTTTTCTAAAGCGATACACACTTACATAACGTTTCAAGAGCCTCTTTGATTCCGTAGGGGGAAAAAGGAAAGAAACCTCGATTCTTTTTCACATGAAGTTATGAAATTCCGATAACGTAACGTAAATGTTATAAAAATTGGAGAAAATATGAATAGACTTGCTTTTAATTAACCTCGACGGTAAAAGTTGTGTAATTATTTCGCATTCATCCCCCGACATTTTTGTAAGCTACTTCCAGAGAGAATTTTATAACAGTCCAGTCCTGAATATTTATAATACGAAAGAGTGTCGCTCTTTTCACGTCCTTCTTTCGAGTTACCTGTTGCAATTTCGCGCATTGCGTTACCGGGGGTAGCCGAAATAACTGTGGCTGGTTTTCTTCCACCGAGTGTCACGTCGGCAGTTAGTGGTTCGAATCGCAGGACTTCTTATATCGAGTCGCAAAAAGCCTTGGCTTCGGCAACCTGATTTATTAAGCCCAAAGGTTAATCATCGGAATGGAAGGATGGAATGTTAAGGAACATCAGACAGCATTTAATTCGCCAGGCAGCAGCCGAGAGAAAGCCAGCGTTGTAGGCCGCTGCGGTCGTGGTGTGAAGCGAAGGAATAAGTCAAGGTTCAGGAGTGCACTAGAAGAAGTATTTATATTCGGACGTGCATCCAAATGCATCCGAGAGTTTTGTAAAGCGTCCGTGTAGTTAACTCGGGCTTTTTGTAATAAAAACGCGTGTACGTACGTACACACATTATAAGCCAGCATCCTCGTATATCTTCACCAAAATTTATGTTGTGCAGTGTCTACCTTTGTGCTGCAAACCCTTCCACATTGTCCTTATGAGCCACGCATTCGTTTTACGCGAAATCTTGCCAGAAAAAATATATAAATCAAGCCCGCGCTTTTGTTGCTATCATCATCATTTTCCCGAATTTTATACTGATTATTAAAGAAGCGGTAACAAATCTGCCAGGTAACACGGGTATATTTCTTCCTCCTTCCTTTATTTATTTAAAATATGTTTCGTTTATGCACAAAGGAAATGTTTTTAGACTCATTTCAATTCACACCGATATTTCTTCCGCAGAAAAAGCGCAGCTTAAGCTAAACTCGAACCCTGCGGGTATTAAATTAACCTTCGCCGTCGTAGCTGCGGTAACTTTTATTACTGCGACGCGGGAGTTTGTTGGAAATCCGCATTTGTCATGATACTGTTTCGAAATTTGTTGCATTAATTAGCTCGCGATGGCGTTTTTATTTTTTTTGTTTAATTACGTAAATTACGTATATTCGGTCCAGCCGCACTTCCAGCCCCTGGACTTTTTCGCTCTACCTCATTTTTATCTCGACAAATCAAGTTCCGCGGTGAACGAATTTCGTCCTCGTCGTGGGCGAAAAAGACATTTGTCTTCTCGGCCAGATGCTGATAATTCCGAAAACAAATTTTTCGACGTCTTTAAAGCTGCACTCGTATTATAATATCTCATTTGTTGGTACAACAATGGACCCAGTAACCCAGATGAAGTGCGTTCAGTGACTCGTACACATGTACTACGCCCACTGCCATTATTACTTTTTTTTATTACTATTATTCTACGTTCCATTACCACATGCAGCAAAAATGCACACAAACATGTATCCTTTTCCGCTTCTACAAAATTCATCTCTCCTTTCAAAATCCACATCTTTCTTCGGCTGCCATATTGTATATAACCTGTGTTGTTATAACTCTTGACTTTAATCTCTCCTACCTGACCACCATCATCATCATCATCATCATCGTCGTTGTTGTCGTCATATGTTATATATATACCTCTTTTTTCTCTACATCGTCTCTCTCATTTTTTATCATTGCATTCAACTCGAGATTCGACCTGAATTCATTTCAAACAAAGATTCCTTTGTTCCCAATTGGCTTCATGCTTTGCTTTCCTTTCCTTTCCTTGTGGCTCTCATTTTTTTTATACCATATATCTGTACCTGACACAGGGAAGATGTGTCCTTTCAAATCTGTATATCTGTACACCTTTTCATCTCCCCAACTGCTCATTTTCACTTTTTTATTGCGTTCCTCTCGCTGCTTCTTTGAATACCGAAATTGATGGGGAACTTTCAAACTTCTTTCCCGGAATTACGAGCTTTTAAAAAAAGAAGAATACGTAGTTGAAATTCTACACCGAAGTTACGGGCGAGAGATGAAAAAAAAGGAAGAGAAAGAGGAAAAGGAAAACTTGGAATACTTCAAGTTCGTATTTATTTCCCTCCAGGCTTGGAAATCCCCCAATTTTTCCGTTATAAATTTGGGGATTTACAGGCTTCCTTGCAAACTGTCTGGAGTAGTTGAAGAAAGCGCATTTTTTTCTTCCTGCGATTCTTCGTCACTCGGATTGAAGATTTGAACGTTCCACTTTAAAAGTTCGTACCATCCGCGAGAGGAAATCATAAAAACTTTAGCAATAAACCTCTTAATAAAGATCGGCTTCTCCTATTTTAATCCCACAGCTTTGGGATTGTTACATGGAACGAAAGGTTTGCCTCGTGTTGCGAAAACCAATATTTTCTCGTGGGAACAAAAAAGAAACTTCTTGCAACAAACGGTTCTTAAGGTGACTCCGACGAAATTTGTGAAGGGGAACGCGATGAAAGTGGAAATATGGGTTTCCCAGCAAACTCCCTTTTTCGATGGTTATTTTTACAGTCGCGAACAAGGTACAAAAAAAATGTTTACCTTTTATTACTGTCCAGCTGTGAAAAACGAAAATCTTTGTATTTTTACACCCAGAGTAAACTGAAAAATTCAAGTTGCATACTAAAAATTGCCAATTTGAATGCGCGGATTTATAAAGGACCCCCAAATACCCCAAATTAGTAATTTAGCAATTAATTTTCTAGTAAAATTTCACTATAAAACAATAATACGTTTAATAAAATGCTTCATATATGAATGTTGAAATTCGTCGCTTTTACTACCCCTAATTTATTCGGAGTAACTTCCAAGGCAACTCTGTCACAAAATTAAAACTGGAACTTGTTATAAAAAGTCAGTGGTGTTGATCTAACCCAAGGTCGCTGGCTAATAAAAAGCAAAAGCACTCGATTGAAAGCAAGGAACCTTGGTAGCGGAAATAGCAGGGTCCTAAAATAATAGTTGATTTCGCTCAAGTGTCGCAGCAGCTCTTTAAAAGCTGCAGGGTTGATAAAGTGGGCGACAAAAAAATGCAACAGTTTACAACAACCCCTTGACACATTTTTCTAACTTTCCTAATTGCAAACTTTATAATTTCCTCGTGGGCAGGCCGAAATAATTATGCTTCTCGCTGTTATTTGAACAAGCAAACGGCATCGGTGGTAACAACGGAAACGTGTGAGAAAGTTGCACCTGACATGGAGAATTCCGTGTTTGATATTACCTGGCATATCCTACACCAAGTTCGATAGTAACTCCCTGTTACATCGGATTTGTGGTTAGAGGAGGAACAGCAGCAGCAACAGCAGCTTGACTCACCTGAAACAAAAAGAAGACCGGTTCGTTAGCAAGATCGTATTTTTCATTGCTTTTACAAGTTGGATTGATTTAACGCGTGTACCAACGTCCAACTTCGCTACATAAAGAAGAGGCAGAAGAAGCAGCAGCAGCAGCAGCAGCAGAAGAAAGGGAATATGTTGGATAATATAAAGAAAAAGAGAGAGAGAGACAGGGAAAAAATCAAGGGATGTTATTTTATACGTAATCCACGGAGAAACGAAATCTCGATACGGTGATTGAATAAAATACATTCCACATACATACGACGCAAATCAGTTATCCATGGATAGATCGATTGCTCGTTAACCGATCGTCTAGTCACGACGATCACGCGAGACGATATATACAAGTATTACACGTGTCTACGGCTAGAAAGAAAGGAGGAAAGAGAGAAATACAAGAGCAAAATACACACACTTCTCCGTTCCAACTGGAAAAATGGGAGTGTCAAGGAGACGACGAGTTATAAACTGGAAATTCAAATCATATTATCCTTTAGAAATATTTGCAGTCGCGCGCAAATACAATGATGCTTTGAGTCTTGAATTTCTGGCATTTTTCCACCGCGAGCATTTACATATTTTCCAGCCTTTAATACCTACTCGTACATCGATTCGCAGGTAGAATAAAGTCCTACCTCTGCAGTTATGGCGATTTCAGGATACGAATATTTTTAGGGATTTTCTCGAAGTCCAGAAATAATGGGGTTTGCATTTGTCTTTCGAGTCCTTAGAAAAATCTAGAAGAATTTTCAATTTTGAAACTTCGTAAATCTCTTAAAGACCGATCGAAGCATCACTCTCCTGGAAAAATGTTACAGTTAGGGGTTGAAATTGAGGGGCGAAATCGTGGTGCTGGTAATTAATGGGACCTTTAACTCAAATCTCCCTCTAATTTTTTTTTATTTACTAGGTACAGATTAGTAACATTTTTTATTTTCCCATTTATATTAAATCCCTATTTTTAATTTAAGAGTGACAATAAAGAACTTCGAATCCCTATATTACAAAAGAATCGGTTTCTTTAGAAAATGTGCCTCAAAGAGTAGACGGTGTCCAGGTGCTTCTATTTTCCAGGAATTCCTCCTTAGATACGAAACTCTCGAAATTCGAATTTCCTCATCTTGTCCGAATTTCGAAATTAAAAAATGTTCATACAAGGGGCATCTTGCATCTGCATCGAAAACAAATAAAAAAAATGGTTTGATTCCCATCAAAGTTTAATCTTTTTTATTTATTTTCTAGCGGAAAAAGAAACAAAGTGCAAAGATGTGTAAACTGCAAAGCATCAGCGCACGGCCGTATTAAATCACACATTTGCGAATGTAACAGGCTCACTACTCCCTACTACCACACTATCGCTGCGTATATTTTATATACACATAGGGTATACGTTAAAGATACCCATCCTCCTTATATATCCTTTTATACCGTGTGTAATAGAGGAATGTCGTAATGGATGTGGTGCACGATAACACAAACGAAGAAGAAAAGGAGGAAGAAAACTGAGAGAGAGAGAGAGAGAGAGAGAGAGAGAGAGAGAGAGAGAATCTTTCGCGATTCTTTGTAAAGCCAACCAACCATCCAACCATCCAACCATCCAACCAACCAACCAACCAACGAACCACCCAACCTTTCTTGGCCTTCGGTTTCATAAATCGCTACATGGAATCGTTGGAAAACAGTGTAGAATACCTGAAATGCCAAGACAAATGGCGCGACGAATCTCTCTCTCACTCTTTCTGGCTTTTTTATATTTATCAAAAAGTTTCTTCTAAAAAATTCCTCTTTAGCTTCTCACAGTTGCGTCACGTTGCACATGTGGGACTGTTTCGGTGTACAAATACGTCCTCGTGTAGTCCGTCTATGACGTCCTCCAGACTTGAGATAATTGTGTATGGATGTGCATAGCTACATATACATATGTATAGATATAAAACTCCTCTGATACCTTTTAAAAATCCTTGAAGAAAAGGAACTGTAGCCTTCAACTATTTATTTTTGTGTTTATTATAAATTAGACTCGTTCTTTCTTACTGTATCTACCTCGTTCTTGTTGGCTGTTCATTTAAAAATGACGACGGAGGAGTTTGCAACGATGGCGCATTTATGAGATTTTCAGGCTTTCAACATTTTTGCAGATTTGCTTGAAATCCAGATATTATGGGTTTTTGATTTTTTTTTCGAAAAATTCTAAATCGCTTTTAATAGCAAAAGATTCTTTAGACTATGAACATTTCAAGTCGACCCATTTTTTGTTCTTGAAAAATTTGTCTTTAATTAGTCTTGTTTCTGAAAATTAGGAAAAATGTCCAATTTTTCTCGCAAATCTCATTAAGATCGATCCAAGCGTCACTATTCTGGAAATATCTTACAGCTAAGGGTTGAAACTAGGGGCGAAATCGTGCTACTGGTAATTAAATCGACCTTTTATTCAAATGTCCCTCCATTTATTTTTTTTTATGTTTACTAGGTACAAATTAGTCCTATTCTTTATTTCTTGGGATATGTTAAAATGTATTACTCAAATTTATACTAAAAATGTATATGTACTAAATGTCCACTCAAAATGTACTAAAAATGTATTACTCAAAACTTGGGAATTATGAGTTGCAATTTTTTCTAAAAGAATACTAACCATTCCGTACTTTTGAAGTCGATGGCTCGGTTTCGTAAAAAAAATTTTCCCAGAAAGCCCTTAAGAAAATTAGGAAGAATTTGCAATGTCGAAATTCCCAATTCCCGCAAGATCGATGGAAATGTTAGCATTAAGGGCCGGAATAATAGGTGAAAATCGTATTACTGGTAATTAAGGCGATCCTTTATTGAAATGTTCCTGAATAATAGAATAAACACATTTGGAGTTGCCGCTTCTCCCAATTTTCCGCCTTCCTAGTTCTGTACTATTCATCACATCTATTCTTCTTCAATCGATTTTAATAGTGGTTTTGTAAAGTGCCTAGCAACTCGAGGGATATAACGCTTTCGAATCGACGATTAACGCTGCTCGACACGCTGTGTAAAATTAATTATGGAGAACACGAGCACTCGCGTGTTGTAGTGGAAACACGCTTTAATAACTCGGCACACGTGATTTCCTATCTCCTTTATACTCTACAAATTTCGCTCCTTCTCTCTCCCTCTCTATTCTTCACAATCTATATTCATGTAACACGTAGGAGGTGAAAATTTCTGATTACACATATAGGTAACCAATAATGCAATAAAGTTACTATCATATGTACGTTTTTTCTTTACACGGAATTTCGTGGAAGTGTAATTACGAGGGTGAGTCACTTTTCAATCCTTCCGAGACTCGATTTCTAATAGTCTGAGAATGCAGAGGAGACTGTGGGTGCTTCGAGATATAATTTTCCACTTTTAAATAAGAAATGTTTAAATTTCGTGGTATTTATTGGCGATCCCAAGTAATTTTAACGAGGTCTCTGTTATTAATAATTCATTCCAATTAAAATAATGATTAGTGCTTTAGACCATTGCAATTCTTATAATATATGTATACTGGACAACTTATCCAATTTTAGCGAAACTTTTGGTATTTTTAGTATTTCTTCGTTTGCGTGAAATTATAATTTTTTAAATGGAAAATTTATTTGTACATATTTACCCATACATTTAATTTATACTGTAATTTATAACTTTTGTAATACATATTGGCAATCTTCTATGTCATTTCAAGGGTATTTTTTTAGCAACCATTAAATTCTGTGAAATTATAATTCCTCCTACTCGAACAATTGTTTGCGACCTATATAGTCGCAATGTTTTAATACAAATTAGCAATCGCATTTTCTATGTAATTTTAACGATACCTTTGATACTTTTGACAACCAATAATCTCCGTGAAATTACTGATTTTTTTCCAATTCGAATAATTGTTTGCAATTTATATAATAATTACTGTAATATATACCGGCAATCAGATATGATTTTAATGAAATTCGATATCATTAATGACCCGTAATTTCTGTGTGACAATAATTCTCCAAATTTGAATAATCATATCTAATTTGTATAAATAATCGGCAAAACTAATTACAAAGATGCCACTCGAATAAACATTTAAAGTGATACTCAAAATTCGCAGTTTCGATAGGTTCGATTGGTCTAATTGGAGCTTGGACGCAAAATTACTTGCCGTTATCGGCAAGCAGAGCGTAGATAACATTGAAATTGTGTCATTTGTACCTTGTTACGATATTATTTGAGGTGTGAGAGATGCTGGAAACGTTTGTTTCCATTCAAGCTCATAAAAACGTTTTTAATGATCGCGTAATGAAAGTACGTGTACACCTGGTCTTACCGGACAAACATGCAGTCCTTATTTTAATGGTTATCAATTCCACCGGGATGTAATACCTGCTTGAAAATTTTATGCGCGAATTAACAGATAGGGATAATAATTTCAACAATAGGCAATAACCGTAGAAATCATCGTCCTATGCCTAATTGTTTCCCTTTTTCACTTGATTGCCATCGTATTAGCTCGTTTTGTTCTTCCGAATCTCTTCCTGCTCCGTTCGTTCGCGCATTCGTTCATTTTCGATGCAGCCTCCAATAAATGGAATATGAAAATAAATCCGTGTAATATGAAAACTTATCGCACTGATATTATCGGTAATTTTAGTAAATTGGACCTTCGACCCTACATGCTTTTAAATAAAGACAAGTATATAAAGCTGACGTATTATTTATAAACGAAACATTGCCCTCGTGAGCTGGAATTTCTGTTTTTAACGGAATAACAGCTAATAAAGTGGTCCGATCTGTTACAGAAGCCAATTAGCTGTGAAAATTTGGTCCTGCAAGCAAATATTTTTTTCATAATTTCGAATTGATTGGAAGTGTTTCAAATGAATTCACAGACTTTTAACATGATGTTTCAAATTTGTCGTCGGCATTTTTGGCACTTTTACTATTTTTTCTTTTAATACTTCATTTTTGATATAAGGGTGAATTCCAAATTAATTTTCAAACTCCGAATTTTATGAAGGTTTGGTACCAAAAATCTCAAATATTGCAGGTAAATATTTTCTCCTAATTCGAAGCAATAATTCTTGTAGTAAAATTGCGCTAGGAAAAAAGAACAATTTCTTTTGAATCGCAATTGAGGACATATTTTGCCCACATTGTTTCGTAATCACGGAAAAGAAATTTTTCGAAACTCGAAAATTCCTATTTTACAAATATTTCAATACAGTAGCCAGAAAAACTATGAATATCAAATATAACTTTACAAGATAGAATTTTTCGAGATTAGTATTATTAATCTGTAGAAATTGAAATAATACACAAAAAATTAATAGTTTCCATCCAATCAGTGATTTCTTCCCAAAGAAAATCAAAGAAACTAAAAAACAATTTTAGCAAATTGCTTTAGAATTTGATTAAATCTACGCTATAAACTTTTTTGAATGTAACGGAACACGATATCTCACTTTGTGCGCCACAAACATTCCTATAATGTCCTTGCTTTGGCTCTCGTTTCCGTGAACGAATTTCCTTGGTTTTATCAGGACACTTTGCAAACACCAACGACTAAAACCATACTACGGCAATTGCTTCTGAATAATCGCGAATATATTCGTACAGACGGCGAAGACGTTCGAAATTGCTTGTGTCAATTGAACCCATGTCTAACCACGTGGGATTAATTTAAATTCGAGATGAAGCCGGTACACACTCGCTTCGACAGAAAATGTCTCCCATTCAAAGTGAAATTAATTGAGATAGAAAATTAATGAAGTCACCGAATAGATTGAATGTCGGCTTATTTTATGCTGCAACAATGAAACTCCGATAGGGAGATACCGAGGTACCGTAGTAGTACCATTCCGATGCGATCTACCGCTTTGTTGAACGGCGATACTGGTTTATATGTATATAATATACCTACATAAACATTTATCCATTTTTTCCCTCATTTCGCAAGAATACGAGTAGATCTACCGGAGGAAAGTTGAGGTAACACGTTTGATACTTTATTCTCGTGTTCATGTTGGTTAGAGAGCTGTTAGACTTGGCTTCCCTATTTCCTTTTGTACGGCTTTGGATTCACGCGAAAGCATCGTCTTACGATAAGATAGACTAAATAAATAATTGAACGTCCGGCCGTTAAAGTGTAAGAAAGCAAAGAGAAATAGAGAGAGAGCGAGAGAGGTATGATACAAAAAGGAAAGAGAAACAGAGACAGGGACACAGAAACTGGTAGTATAGGGGAAAGGGTTAGGGTGTTGATAACCTTCGGTATAAAGCTAGAAACTTACTGTACCATACAAAACCTTATCTTCAATCTGTCCAACTCTCACAGACTGCTGTTTGTCCTACTTTAAGTCTTTGCTGCCACGACAACGACAGAAGCGTCTCGAGAAAGATGCTTCTGCCATCAATTTTTTCCAAATCAGACAAATTCTTCGAATCCTTTCGTTGGTCGCCGAAATCCTTCTAATTAAAGCTTAAGTACGATCAGGGGTACCAGACTTCTTTCGGAGAAATGTATGGAAAGGTTGCTTCAATTTGAGATACGAAAATTAGAAACTTCCTCCGACCTCCGACCTCGGGATCGAATGTTTTGGAAAATTCCCCCGTCTCGAAATTTGACATATATATAAAATGTCAGATTTTTATACGATAGAATTTTTTTAAGGAGGAATATTCGAAAGCCTCGAAGTTAAAAATTTAAAATTCGTATTTGGAACTCAAATGTTTTTTTAGAATTTCCGAATTTGAAAAACTTCGACTTATCGAAGGTTTCAAATTTACCAAAGGTACCAAACTTTTCGAGAAAAAAAAATTTTAACTTTTCAAGAACCCGCAGAGAAAAATTAAAGCAAAAAAAGGAGTGACTTTCATTATTAAAATTTCGCATAATTATAATTTTCTTAGGATTGTCGGAAAATCGATTCGGGCTCCGCTCTCATTCATTTACTAGGCGTCCTATTTTTTTCCCTCTTTCAGAGGCATCTTCAATAAAAGTAACACGAGGGTTATCGTTTGAAGTACGTATACATATATATATATCGAAGATCTACATCAGGAAGAAGCGCGTTTCATATACGAGATAAGTATTATAGAGAAAGAAAGAAAGAGAGAGAGACGGATAGTGACGAAGAAGCAGATACAGACGCCTTTGGTATAAATGCGCCGTTAAAGAAAAGTTGATGAGCTTGGACGTGCTGATGTATAAGTACAGAAAGGTAATAAAAGTCCTTTCATGAGATGGAAAAGTTCACGGGAGCAGAAGCGAGCTAATTTAAGACGATCCGAACGAGCTGTGCGCAAATTGACGGGACTACCCTCTCTATTCTAATGCCAACGGGACGAAATTTCGATGCTACGCTTGTTTCCAGACGAAATTAAAGACAAATTAGGTACCTACAGACGGGGAGGAAAATTTCATGCTTTTCGGGCACAACACCAAGGAGGACGTCCTTCCCCCGTTTTACTGTGTCACGTTCCGCGTGGAAAACGAAATTCGTCACTTTTCCGTAAAAATGCATGAAAGCTAGTTAGTCACTATCATCCCGAAAGCTCGAGACGTTTTTTCCATCTATCGGGTTGCGCATTAGTGAAGTATCGCATGAGAAGCTCTCTTTCTTTTGCGAAAGTTCAAAGTGCCTCCACTGACGTGTCTTTTTCTTTTTCATCAATTTCAAGTGGCCGGGGGTTGGTAGTAGTTTTGAATGGAATATGTGAGTTTCCTTGAGAACTCTCGGACTGCTCTTTAATACATATAGGAGGAGGTGGAGGAGGAGGAGGAGGAAGAAGAAAAAGAAGGAACAGGAGAACTTGAAGAAAATGTATACGATCCGAAGCGGATACGAGAGAGCCGAGGAGGGAAGCAGCTACTCCTATACAGCATAAAACCTAGTTCGCGTGTATATATGAAGTTTTGAGCCTAGAAAAAGGAAGCCTTGGGGCGAGGAGTCAAAAGGAGGGAAAAAGGAATGGTATATAGCGTCTTGAACGATATTGTTCAAGTTGTGCTGATGCTTGCTGCATATATGCTTTTTGCATTCTAGACGCTCGCTGCTGCCACTGCTCCTGCTTGCACCAGCACCGACGGTGGTACCTAGGCTCTCCTTCGCTTTGCCTTGCCCTCTTCTTCTTCTTCTTCTTCTTTCAAACTCAAACCTTTTCCTTTCCTTTCCTTTCTTTTGCCTTTAGTCCTTTGGATTCCATTCTTTATTTCTTCCTTTCCCTATGGCCTCCGGCATAAACCTTTCTGTTTCCATGCACTTTATTCCTTTTTCTAACGTTATTTTCTTTCAAGAAGTAGGGTAGAAAGGATGCTGGCTGGCTGGCTGGCTGGCTGGCTGGCTAGCTGGCTAGCTGGCTCTAGCTATCGCCTATATCGTCCATTTTGCTACCTTACATCGACTTTTATTAAAACTTGTAGAAAAGGATTATCCGTGTTACAAAAGTTATTTAATATTTCGAATTTATAGTTTATTGCCGAGGCAAACTTTCCAAGTCTTTTATACGACAGAACTGTAGCCAGAATTGCTCTGATCGCCTTCCAGCCAATTCTTCAAACCTATTGAGTGTAAATTTCTGAAAGGAAAATCTTTCTCGAGACGTAACACCAGATCCCCCAGTTTCTCATTCGATTTTTACCGTTAATCGCGAATTTTCTCTGGCACGAAAATATCGCGGTTTTGAGAACAGCTGATCTACAAAAATTTACTAATCGACGATTTGATTTTATCGTTAGTCACAAATTCTCGCAGTTTCTTTTTTTTCCAATTCTACGAGTTAAAACTAAATTTTTACTCTGGTGCCGATACTATTTTATTTAACCTCATATTTTTGTTTTATAACATAGTAAAAAATTTAAAAAAACAACTGAAAACCCCTAACAATTTGATTTTATGGTTATTCACGAATTTTCGCAGTTTCTAAAATGTTCGAGAGAAAAAATATCCATATGAAATTCAGTAAATGTTAAATGTTTTCTGTCGCCAAAATACCAAATAGAACCTAATGAACTTATTGAAACATTGCGAATAATGAGACTATCGACTCGTGAGCAACCGCTTTTGCTGAAGAACGTGGATGAAACTTGGGTATAATTTCTCCGGAAATAGATAATACACCATAAAGTGGATTTGAAATACCATTGCCTGATTGATTGTTGAGCTTTTGTCTTCCTAAATTTCGTATCTTGCCAAAAGGGTACCTAAGGCCATTTACTAAAGCTCGTCTCTTCCTTCTCTCTTCCTCTTTGTCTCTCGAATTACCGTTATCACAAGTACGCATACTTTAGCATAAACGAACAATATTATTTGTCTAAAGCACAGAGAACAATAAGTGATGCTTTGTTTGCCATGTGTTTACTTCGTCACGTCAAGGGTGTACCCTTTTACAAATAATATGTCAACGTTTCTTCATCAATGAAGTCGAAAAGGACCATTTGTGTTATTTTCTCAACAAATTTCCTATTTAAGATGAGTTGAGGTGAGTCCAGTATTGGGGATCCATTTTTTATCTTTTTTATCTTTTCTTTAAAATCTTCAAGTTAAAGCTGAATATTTGCTCTGGTGCAGATGCTGTTTTACTCAGTCTCATGTTTTTTTTTTATAACAAGGTAAAAAATAAAAAAAATATGGAATTAAAGGGAGAGAGATAAAGATTATCAGAGTAATGTTATGTTCGAGAAGAAGAGGGTAGTTGTAGAAAAGCTGGCGTCATTCCAAAATCGATAAATCTTCACTAAGCTGCATGAATGAATATAAAAAAAAAAGAAGAAGAAGAAGAATACAGTTTACTCGTATAAACACATTTGCACGTACGTGTGGAGTATAATAACACGGATAATACAAATATAACAGAGAAAGAGAGATAAATTATAAAGAATTTTCTCCCAATGCTCTCTTTTGGGTTGAACCCCATACGAGTTTACTTTAACGCCAGTTCTTCCGTTAGTTAAGCCACAATCGGCTTAAAGCTCCCACGAATTAAAGCTAACGTCGCTGCTACCACTGCCGCTGCTATCTGTAACTACATTCAATAGGAGAAAACTGTAAAATGGGGGCTTCATTGTTGGTACATACATACGTCATACACACACACATATATATGTGTATATACATATATTAATTATTTAGGTCTCAAGCTAAAAAATGTAATTTTATTGAAAAATTGTATTTACTTTAATTGCTCGCACAAAAACGTTGTCAGATAATTAATATATTTACTCGCAACCTCTGTAGTTATTTGAAATTTTATAAAAACTTTCATTCTAGGGAAATCGCTGACTTTGAAAATCGGCAGCGAACATTTAACCCAACAACGCCCCTTCCTTGGAACTCTGCAGTGAAGCTTATAAGGTTGTCGTTACTCTGATTGCTGACATAGAGATGATATCAGATGATTGAAATATTGACTTTCGGACCGTTCATCTGCATATAATAGCTGAGTGCAGAGCGTGTAGTTAACCCTGTATATCACTGCTAATGGTGCATGTGGGGTATTATGGAAATGGTAAGAGTGGTGGTCGGTAACATTTGAAATGTTTCGCAATAATATTCCTCTGTTTAGCTTTAACATTCTAACTTGTAATCGTGTAAAGAGGAGATGGCGAAGGAGCCTGTGTTGGAGTTTCGAGCACGGTGGTGGTGCAGTGGCACAGTCACAAATGCACAAGTCACGAGAGTACTCCGAGTTCAAATTGGCAGGGATATTACTATGCTCGCATTTATGCACTGTAACTACAGTTATAGTTGCAGTTGCAGCATGTCGTCATCCCCCAACTGCCGATATCAACGAAAACTCTTCCAACTTATCTTATCATCACTCTGCACTCCTGGACCGTTCTACATTATAGAGCCGAAGTTTTGATCGGCTTCAGCAAAAAGAATCCAGGACCACCTCGCCTGTCGAAGGATGCAGCTGCATCGGAAAGAAACTCTTCCGAGAGTTTCGGAGAAAATAAATTTTGATTTACGACTGATATACGAAAAACCTTTTTCTTTTGAACCAAGCGGGGGAGAATCCGACGTCGAAATAATTTCCCAGCCGAATAATAACGTAAAAGAATGAACTTGTTAACTCCTTGCATGCACCAGACTGCAACGTAATCGCGTCTAACTGGACTTTGCGATACATAGCTTGGTTCTTACCTACTCCACTTGTACCTGTGTGCATGTAAAGGAGAGTTTATACACCTGTTCTTAGATAGTTCATGACAACCATATTAAGCTGACCTCTTTTTTCCAATCCATCGATTAACATTTCGCGGAAAGAACGAAGGAAAAGGAGACGGCAGGAGAAAATTCGCTAGGAAATTGTCCCAACGGTCAAGGCGATTATTTCCTACGAGAAACAGGTAATTCTTGCAGGAGAAGTTTTTCAATCAGTGGAAAATCCTTCGGGTTCGAGAAATCGATCGAAAATCGCGGTACCAGATATTTTGCAACGATAATTTTATTTCGAACAATTTATTAATATGTATTTTAGTTTAATTAAAAATAGAAAGGAAATTATAATGCAAAAAGACAAGTAAAATTCGCTATAAAATAATAAAGATGCGCCCGTGATGAAAAATAGCGAAATTGCGTGAAAAAATAATTGTAGACTAAAAGAAAATTCTTCTAATATAGAAATTTCTTTTACAGAACAATAAATTAAGTAATAATTTTAAAACTAAAGTTAATTTTCAGATTTTTATGAATACTTGTTACTTTATATAACTAATTATATATTACTTATACTGTTAACACTAATTAATATTATTCAAAATATTACTGTATTAAGTAAATATTATTATCGGTATAATTTATAATACAAACTTATATCGATATCATACATCAGTGACATAAGAAAAATCGGTATCCATCCACCATAAATCTGACACCCAGTTTCGGTCACAATAACGAATAAAATTCCCACAAAGCCAGAATTTCAGTCCCTTTCAGCTCCCTGCTTTTTATGTGACTCGATCGTCGGGATGGTTTCGATTATATCGTTATTAGCACTCCCTGTTCGATACACCTACAGGGACCTACATATTATGTTTTTTGCGTGTGTGAGTGTACACACGGTTTTATATATCTGTAGTGTGTTTTCCAAGCAAGACGTGTTACCTAAGGTATTGTCGACAAGACAAACGTGATAGCCAGCAAAATAGCTAGCTAGCTTCTTGGGAATATAATCCTATCTGGCACGTAACCCAAAGATATATCGGGAAAAAGGAGTAGACGGAGAAGGAGGAGGAGAAAAAAAAGAGAGTACCAGGTAGTAGTAACAGTGGAAAAGGTAGTTGAAAGGAAATCGAAATTTTATTCTCATAGCAAATCGCTCGATATTGAAGAAAAATTATTATTATTATTATCCCCCCGGAGGACGGTTAAACGAAAAGGAAGACAGTACACGACTGATTCAATCCAAATTCAGCGAAAACAAACGATTCTCTCTCAAATTGCTCGGCTGAAAAAGGTTCCCGTGACGCGATCCTATCGGTTCCCTCAACCGTCACGCAGTTCTTTAAAACCCCATATTTCAGGAGGGGAGAAGTGGCTTCTTATCATCAACGCGGTTCTTATTTCGACTGTTCGCTCGTCGTTAATAATTCCATCGTAAAAATATATCCGCCGAGCCCCTTTCATAATCACCGACACAGATGTGCCTTCAATTAATTCGGTGGCTGAAGGGTCGAAATGCATACTTCTGGTTTTGCAATAACAACACTGACCACCATTGCCCAATAGAGAAACCCCGACAAATTTCCAACTGGAGGTTATGTCTATACACATACGTGCGGATTTGCCGTGTATGCATCTGGAATCACCCGGGTAGCCTCTTTCATGTGTGTGCCTGATGCGTATACACGGTACAAAGTCCATTGTAATGAAGGCTGCAGCGCACACTGCAGCCGGCACAGGCAGCCTACTGCATCGAATTAGCATCGGATTAGCCGAGTTAGCCGGTTCGATCCTCCACGAGGAAAGGAAGAGAAAAGAAGGGTGGGTTGGAAACGACCAGGATTGGTATATAAAGAGGGAAGGACGTTCGCGAGCTTTGATTTGCAAATTTATTCCGCACATCGCTATCACCCAAATCAGCATTCGTGCTTTCAATTTCCGATAAATAGAGTTATACCCCCCTGCGCTGCTTTTTTTTATTACTACCAGCGCTGCAGTTACGGTAATCTCTTGTATTCAAATTCCGTTCTGCTCTAGATTTCACCCTAAGATTCTGCGTAAACGCGCCGAGGAGCTAAAGGTATGGCGAAAGTATGGTAACACTTTAGTTGCGGTTGTTGTCCAGATAGGAATCGAAGTATGGCGAAAGTCTGGCCCGGTATCGGGGGATCATCCTTGGCGATACTGTAAGAGCTGTTCAGGAGTAAGTGGTACAGTTGTAGAATGGAATAAGAGGAGATGCTTGTCTGAACGTAAGAATAACGTGTTGCTCTTTGGCGTTTTAACATCTGCATGGATTCATAATAAATACGGAGGTAGACGTATATATTTACATTTGACGTATCAATATACGCCGTGGTAGGCGCTATGTTTTAAAGATTGTCTCAATCACGAATGAGAAGTCTGTCTATAAACATTTATGCTGGATTTCTCATGACCCGATACTTGCACCACCGCTATAAGAGAGCAACGGCACAACGGCAGCGAGTGCGACTGCAACTGCATTCGCGAATGGTATGTGTATGCATGTGAGTGTGGTATACACACGGACGTGGTGTGACGAAACATCACGATTTGAATTCATTTATCAAAATACACACATACACGCGTGTAAGAGGTATGTGTGTATGTGTTTACACAGCGAAAACGCAGCTACAGCTGCAACGCGCATACAACGCAACATTGATAAATGTTATGAAGATTTCGATACAAGATTAAAGTCCGAGCAGACACATATATATCTTGTATTCAAAAAGATTCTAATAAACATAAATATTTGGTTTCAGGTTCTTGATGCACCGCGACGTCAGGTGTTTTAGAATGTAAAACAACAATCACGCTTCGCCAACGATGCTGGTGTAACGGGTAGATAAGTAAGTAGGTATATGTTAAATGTCGATTATCTTCTGACGCAACTTCTTCTCAAATTTTTTTGCCGGATTGAATTTCGAACGAGGCTTGAATAGGGAGAGAAATAATTTGTGCGTACCTTTTTCATGCGGAGATAAAAGTTATTGCAAATTCCGAGAAAAAATGTAACTTGCGTTTGTGAAGTAAAATAATATATTTCATTTTTAAAAAATAACAGGTATTTGTAGAGCGATAATACCTAACTCTAATTTGATAGTACATTTTTGATAATATTTTGATGTACCAATACTTTTCTTGTAACCTATATATACTTTTTAGAATTCGTTTTAACACTGTCTGCGTCTTTATTATATTCTCAATGAATTTTACAAATCATTTCTCTCTGTATAAACGACGCTCGTGTAACGGAGAGATACGTTAAAGGTCAATTATCTTCTGACGTAACTTCTCAAACTTAGTCGAGATTGTGAGTTTGCAATGATACTTTTACCCTCAGAAATGAAATAATTGTTAGAATAATTAAAATCTTAAGAAAAAGAGTAGCAAGTATACGTTCGTGACGTGGAATAATAAATTTAATTAGAAAAATAACCGATGTTCATCAACGGCTAATATTTGACTCCACTTTTATAGCAACCGTGTGCAGTTATTATTTTATATATTACTTTTGGAATATTACTTTACAGATTACTTTCGGAATATCTCCAAATTTTGAAATTCTCATTATTTTCGTTGACGCATTTACTGCATTTTTCAATCAGCACCGAAACCATACTTTCAATATTTGATACCTATAATTTACGAAATAATAATTACACAATAAATTAATAATGTCGAAATTGACTTTGCGTCCCGAGAGATTGCGGGAAACTAATTTCGACAGACCACTTTATTAGCGATTTCCGTTGAGTGAAATAATTAACGAAAAAAATCACGTGACTCGACTTCCTGCTCGAGGCGAGAAAAAGAATTTCGTGATTAGATGAAGGAACAATAATACCTCTGGTTTCTCGAAAAGGGAAAAAGAAATCAGAGAAACCGAAGAATCGTCCTGTAACGAATCTATCGAGGAATAACTTATGACTCGTTAAAATACCATCGCAATTTCTCTCGTCATTACTCACAACAACGTACAAAGAAACGATAGAACTACACTGCGTGCATTTGCTCATTTATATCTTTCTTCCTTTCTTTCCCCCGGTACTTATTTTTTGTTCCTTTCAAGACGGCCATAGTCTTCGTGTAGCGCGAGGCTTTTATAAATGCACTATGTCCGTTATATAAAAGAGATTGTCATACACTGTCGTCTGGTGCCAATCAGAATAAATTACCATGGTAATGAAAGAGAAAAAAAGAAGAAGTATGCAGTAACGTTTAAAAGAAAGCAACGAGAAAAAAGAAGGAGTGCAGCAAGAAGCGTGTAGTACAGTATATATATACGTGCGAGTGCATAAGGGACTTGCGCTAGGGTGCAGGCAAGTGCATTAATTCTACGAATGACACATGCGTGTATATGTAAACGTTTCATTTACTGGCGCCTTCGCTTCAAGTTTCCAGTCTAAATAAAACTCGCGGCACTTTCTCTGCTTCTTTATTGCCTTTTTTCTCTTTTTCTTTTCTTTTTTTTTCTTTAATAGTACCTGTTACGTTAGTTTATTGTATGCAGACCCGAATATGAATTCCTTCATTCCTCGTCGCCGTACTGGAATAATTCCCCTTTTTTATTCCCCCGGAATGCCTTTTCATTACGTAACTCGTGGTTCTAGCAGCTCCCGGGAAGAAAGAATTCAGGAAAGAGGCGATTTTACAGGGGTATGGTAACTTCTACGATACAACCAGCGAATGCTAATACGTTGCAGGAAATTCGATGGAAAGTAAATTTTACCGAAATTTTAGAACGTAATTTTAACACAATTGTTTTTGTGGCAGCGAAAATTCCAACATCCTAATAAGATTCGTTATTGACGGATCAAAATTCATAAAATCGACAAGAGAAAATAACAAAAGTGTTAAACATCAATTTGTTGCTAATTGTAATAAGGAAAAATACATACAACAGCATAGAAAAGTGTGTAATCAAGTTTAAAAAAATTCACAGGATTTGAAAAATTGTTAACTGCTCCTACGAAATCCCATATATTTTCTTACACTTCTGCTCCTAAATAAATCGTAATCGCTCGTGCAGCCAATTGACACGAATACCAATCTCTAGTAATAATCATAACAACATCGGTAATAAATAAATGAAGAAATCGGGAAAAAAATAACAACAATAGAAACATTGTTAAAGAATGGAAATGGAATCTCGGAAGAAACGGTGATTCAATATATAGATATAGTTGATTTTATATTATAATATACTATATACACTCTACTTATAACAACCAAATGGATTATTGATACTTATCGCATTTTAATTGCTTACGGAAAGATCAGTGTTTCAATATTATACAAACAGTAGTGTGTCTATGAATCACACGATCCTGCATGCTTGATATATGTGTTTAAACATAATCGCTTTACTTCTTGTAAACGGAGATTAAGGATCTGAAGGAGTATTACGAAGAACTTCTTTTATGATACTATTTTTCTTTTCCTTTTTTTCTTTCTTCATTGAATAAAAAATTAATCCTTAGAGTAACAGCAGCTTGTTTTGCGCAACGTTACAAAGGAGGATAAGGACAGAAAGTTTATGTTTTGCTTCGCATGTCGCCCCAGGCTACTTCTCATATCGGATCAAAAAGGAGAAGGAAAAGGGATGACAAAAAAATTATGAATAACAATCATTCAGATTCATCGCGTGGAATTTTTAATGGTCGTGTTATAAATACTGCGATTTCAGGCGAGTTGTACACAAATCACCTTTTTTCTCGCCAGCGAAGAAAGAGCAAATTTAAAGTTATGTACCGAGAAATCAGCAGCTATCATGTTATAAATTTTACCGTCATAAGTAATTTTTTAATGCCAGTAAATGAAAATTGCTACAAATTCGCTACAATGTTGAAAGAACATTTTTTTTTTCATACCCAAAAAATATCTGTCATATTTATCATGTGATTAATTTTTTAAATTAAATTACAAATTCCTATCCGACGTGTCTTTTTACGAGAAGTCCAATGTCAATGTTGGAATTCTTAATTTTCCAAGGAAAAGGGCCCTTTTGCCGCAAAAGAGCCCACACTTTTTTCGAAAATTTCGCTATAACTTTGTTCCTCCTGAGATTTCGACCCCGGACACTCGCGATATCGATTTTACGTGCAAAACTACCCCTAGAAATGACCTTGCCAAGCTTGATTTTGAACATTTATTTTTGACCTACTTCTAAGACTGGATTCTGAATACGGAACCCGCCATACATGGTCAGCGTATTTAAATCAGGCTGTAGAAAAAACTCAAATGATCGATACAAAACACTCGATTGCTATTAAACGGATAATCTTGAAGTCTATATTTTTATACCGTGAAACGAATAGTTGATGCTAAGGATAATGCATAGCGAGTTACTAGTGGAACACCCAGCTTCTTTAAAAATGTCAATAAAATTGACACGAAATGCTGCAAATCCGCCAGAGTGTAGATAAAAATTTCCTAGAATACCTGTCACGCCATTTAAAATGCACAATTTTGCTTCAAAATGAATGAACAAATTTTAGATTCTGACGTTTTCATTAAAAATATTGGTAGCGGTTTCTTTAAACCACCCGGTACCTAAATCGCGAAAACACGAAAAATTCTCTAAAAGGTTTTTCAAATTTCATCTTAGGAACTTCATCAACAGTCTTCTGGTGCTTTTGACTTTTCTTTTAGGCAGCAATTTTTAAATTTCCTGAAGTCAGCTGCAACGCCTGTAAGAAAATACGCTTCTATGCGTGTCTCAGAGATACGTAATTCCACATCAAATCCTTCTTCGTTTATCCTCTTTTTACTCAGGAAACAAATTTTGATTGATATATACGCTGAGAATATATAAAAATAAGATATGAGAATAACCCCTCGGTATACATCGTGGGTTGTATGCACATGCCTTTTAAAGATTGTCGACATTTCTACGGGAAAAGTGACGTGAAATCGTTTTCCCTTATTCGTTACATAACAACTCGTTGTAGACCTGACAGGAACGGCACTGCAACATTGTCCCGTCATATACAGCCATCACGTAGCTTTTTGGCTTCACCAGCTTCTCTTCACTATTTTCCCAAGAAAATGGTTTATCCATTTGAAGTCATTCCTATTTTGAGGGATATTCAAATAGAAAAACAAATATCGGATTTCATGCTTTTCTTACTTCTTTTGAACTTGATATTTTTTTTTGCATCTTTTGTAAATCCATATTGAAAACTAAAATTCCAAGGGTCGAGTTACAATCGATTTTAGGTCGAAAAAGATGAAGATACATTTTAGATCGGTTTGGAATAAAAAAAATGCTGAAAAACAAATCGGCTTCAAATGGACAAAAATATGGAAATGAAAATTTGATCGATCTTAATTCGGCAAAAGATAGCAAAAGGCAAGTTGGAATTTTAATCGATTTCAAATCCACAAAAATATGATGCTGAAGTTGGGATCGATTTTAAGATGGAGGAAAAAAATAATAATAATGTATTTAACGTGTCGGTGGAGATTGAATCGATTTCAAGTTAAAAAAAAATATGTAGTTGAAATTGAAGTCGATTACAAATTAATAATAGTATAGAGGTGAAATTTAAAAGAAAGGAATACGATGATGAAATTCGAACCAATTTCAAAAGTAATAGAAATATAATGTCGAAGATCAAATTGACTTTCAATTGACAAAGACTAATAAAAATGCAGTTTTTATGGAAAACGCTTTTTTTGCGAGATAATTCATATTTCCACCTCTAATTAATCGTAAGTTCTTTAATAATGTTACATTATTACTAACGAGCACGTTAACGTGAATGTTTCGTCGTTCTTTTCTTATGGAAGAAAGGAAAAAGGGGAGACCATAAAGAATAGGGCTTGTGATTATACTCCTTCTCTTCCTTTCTCCTCTTATTTTTTTAAGCCTTTCGGTGACTTCCGCGGTACTGATTTATGATAGAACAATGCCTACTGCTTTTTGTATACATATACATTCGGGAACCATTGTTGTAAATCAAAACACGTTTATGTTTATTCCAGACGACTAAGTAATTCTTAATTGTCCAGTGGGATGGTTTTAGAAAAAACGAGACGAAAAATGCCCGGATACAAAAAATAGAATTTTTGGAATTTTCGAAGCAGAAAAAAATTTAAATTCCACGCGATGGATTTCAATTAAAATTCTTACTCCTAATACTCGTTATTCTTAATGACAATATTTTTTCTAGAGTTTCCCGAGATCGTAATATTTTCTCACGGCTCATTTTTCGAGTGGTTTCATGTAAAAAAATACAGGATGATATCGGGAAAAAGTTTGCCGTTTTCTCGGCAGGAACTTTGCGTTCAAACGTGCAGGAAAAAAATAGGAGGAGGGAGAAAGAACGAGCGGCATAGAAAAGTTTGTGTGTTATAGCAAAGTTATAGCACTCCGAAATAAAGACAAACAATACGTTACGTGTTTTTGTTTCGCATTTTTTCACGTGTGTAAAAGAATAAGCGTGTGCACACATATACACATACCTATCTGTGTGTAGGGGCGAGAGGTAGAATAAGGCAATTTGTACCTTTGTATTCTAAATGTAACATGTATATCCCAGAAAGATGTTTCCTACAGCCAATACAAACAAGGCCACTTACACCCACGCTCATAAAGACGCACACTGCCAAGAGTGACTCGACTTTTGTAATCGAGCTAAAACTTTACGATGAGTTTGCACTAGCCGCCAGAACTAGTAGCTGAAACTTAAGCGAACTAGTACTACCCTCTTCCTTGCTAGCTCGGTTGCTCGCTCGCAGGGAAGAAAAGCTCAGCTTTTCTCTCCGTCTGTTTTTCTTGCGTGCTGAGGAGAGAAAAAAGGAGAAGGAAAACACAGTTTACAGTGTATCCAATACTACTGCTACTTCTTCTTCTTCGTCCTTCCATACCGATACACTGGAGAATTTGTAAACTTTTCCTTACGCCCACATTAAATGGAAGAGGAAAAGGAAATGTACTCTTAAATACATCCGCAGAAGAACAGGAGGAGGAAAGAAAAGTAGAGAAAGATTGATTCTTCACGGAAGTCAAAAGCGCGACACCCCATTTTTGCACCTTTTCTTTTCTCAAAAGCGATACTCGTTTGTAGAAGTAACAGCATTTAAAGACATCGGTGCGGAATGCAAAGCGTAATATTTTTTGAGAATTTAGGGATTTTTCGATTCGGCTCGAAATTAATTCTTATTAAAAAGAAATGGATTTCAAGGAAAACGATATAATTTGTACCGATTGGGGAGGAATTTGTACTAGATTGGAAAAACCGTGAGAATTTAGTGTCTCACTTCCAAAAATCGCTACGAAGACAAGTGGAAAAATGGCCAACTAATGTTGGAATTATTCGGGATTAGCCAATTAATCGGAACAGAAGTGTCAATAATGGTGTCGGGAAATTCGAAAACACCGACAGTCTCTTCGTCACCGATTTGCTCTTTTTTGCCTCTTCTCTTCCGTTACCGTATATTTGAATCCACGGCGTCAAACTGTCAGGTGGAACAGGTAGATGAATTGTGCAGTAGCTCGGATACAATACATATTAATCAACATTCACGCGCTTTTAGTATACTCTGGTTAACAATGAACCGAAAGAGGAAATGTATGCATATATATTTGCACGGCTGCAGTATACTCCCTTTTCCTCTTTAACTACCCATCTATCTGCGCCCTCCCTCTCTTTTTTCGGTTGTTTTCTACATGTCCTATTAATTCTATAGACTGTTTCCAATCGCATTGTATATATAACATCGCATCCATCGACTATGGTGTTGTTGATATTGTTATTGTTATTATTATGTTTCAAGTGTAAGTAACTTTCGAGTATGCTTGAATAAGTACTCAGTCATTAGCGAACGTGTTTCGATATAACGAGACAAGGTCCATTCACATGGTTCGCATGATTGTAATCCAAAAAGAAATAGATAACTGCTTCGAATCGATACAAAATTCAACGAGATATAAAAAATATATACGTTTATGTGTGTACACATGTATATGTGAATATTAATAAATGTGTGCGCAGGAACAAAAGAACGATTTCGTGTGCCCACAGTAACGTAAAATCGCAAATGCCTCGAGGCCGCCCCCGAGTGCACAGCTGTCGTCATAGTGGACGCGAATAGGAAGGAATTGAAGGACCAGTAAGTTTTGCTGTTTAGTTTAGTTGATATTTAATTAATAATTGATTAATTCGTAACTGGTTCATTTAGTATTTATGAAATGTTTAATAATTAACCCCCCGAAGGGAAACAAATTTTTACTGTTAGTAGAGGAAGCATATTCTACCGGGTCGATGGAAGTAAATGAACGGATAATCGAATTTCGGGATGGAAATAGTTGCGGTAGTAATGAGTGTAGTGAGAGTTACTATCTTCAATTTTAAGACAAGAATTACCCATTTTTTAGGTGAGTTGAGAGTGAAAATAATTGGTACAAATAAATATGGTTAAAATTAAAGTTAATATAAGACATAATGAGAATTACTATATTTTTTCCAATATCTGCGAAGAAAGCAAATTTTATTATGCCAATCAATAGTTGTCAAAAAAATACGAAAAAACTCATTTTTATCCCCCCCCCCCCCCCCCCCCATCTGTAAATAAATTAAATTTTAATACATTACGATAACTTTTACTTTCCACAATCGTAAATCTTCCCACCAGACTCTAGAACTCATAACGAACTAGTAAAAAAAAATAGCATATTCTGATTTTTTCCCTTTCACAATACAGTGGATTAGCGAATTCCCAGGTAAATTACACATTTACCTGGGAAACAACTTTTTCTTGGTCGTAATGCTTCTCTTTGCCGACAACGTAGGTACATAACCAATACACATTTGATAAATTTATAGGTAGCCGGGTCGTTGTGGCACAGAAGGGCCAAAGTTCATTGCTACCTTCTCTATGCGATCGGTGGGTGATCGATCGGTCGTACGATTAAGGCCAAGTGATTACCTCGATCTCAAGGCTTGAAGTCTCGTGACGGGGTCTAAACACGGAATACAAGGCGTTGCATAATTAATGAACTCCTCTGGTTACCTACACTCTTCTATCTCGACTGTTTTCATGAAAAAAACCGGCAGATAAATGCAATTAAACCGGAACGCACAATTAACTTTCTTTCACATTCGCGAGACCGGCGGGGCCGAGTTTCTCTTGCAACCGGCAAAAAGCGTTATTTCATTATAATACCAACATTAATTGATAAATTTCAAATAGTTGTACTTGTGCGACTTGGAATTGATTAAAATTTAAAAAAAGGAGTGGCGGAAAAGGAGAATTGTTCGACTGCTTGTTAAGTTGACAAGAGATTCTTATCATTGTCCTTGAATGCGTTCAGTTGCAACAACTATGCAATCTCCATAAATTAACGATCGCTCGCAATTCTAGCTTTATGTGTATATATATACACGTCTGTGCTTATGTGTATCTGTGGGAGTATGTACTTATTCCGATCGAATTTATTTCTTAACGAACTGTCGACTATTGAAAAATAAAAAATTTGTAACGGTTCCCATTTCCAAGGAAATACTGATTTTCTTTTACTTCTCTTTTTCGTCAAAATCAAAGTCATTTCTATCAAACAAAATCCCTTTTTTATTTTTATTTAAATTACTAGAATTTGTAACAAATGTTTGTATGAAATTTCCTAGAAAAGGATGTGAAGCAGTTGATACGTACATTTGGTTTTTAAATTTTAAATAAATTTCAAAAAATTGTTGGAATACCAGAAAAGCTATTGAAATTTAAATATATCTTTAACTATTCAAATTAAAATATGAAATTCCATACTTTTTTGTTATATACAGCTTCCAAGTTTATCCGACTTCACAATTAAAATTCATACCTTTTTTGCATTTTATTTTCCTTGGATCAACTAAAAATCGGACAGTTCGGGCCCATATTTGTTTGGACGTAATAAAATTTCCTCGAAACACTATAAATTCCTGATGGGAGGAAATTAAGATTTTTTTGTTCTTTCTAATTGAGAAAAAGGAGATTATTTGGATTGATGCGGAATATTTAGAACCGGAATCCGGCAGCGAGAGACACGATAATGGAAGCCGCAAAAGTGATGTTTAAAAGAACATTTTGACGTAAACGTTCAACTATCGGTGTTCCGTTCAGCGTTTGATAGATTGCGTGTTTAGCAAACGATAAAAAAGCGTCTTTGAAAGTTGAAAGGGAAAAAAGGTAAAATACAAATACACACCTCGACCTACCATTCGACCCGTGAAGACGTCGTGTATGCCGAGAATACGTGCCACAGCTACCTATATTCTATCCTATCGAAAGAACGAGAGATAGATAAATAGACGAAGAGAGAGAGAGAGAGAGAGAAAGAGAGAGAGGCGATGCTGTGTTGAAACCTGTGCAACGTACACTTTGCTCCGTGCAATTTAAGGCCACTGCACTGCTACCGGAATGCACGTAGAATGTTATATGCGACATGTTATGTGTAGAAATTGACCCCCAATTAAATAGTATCTATGATGTAGACAATTTTTTTTCGAAGAAAAAGGTCATTTCCGAACTCGACGCTTAACCTTTCGAACACTCGAGATACGGATATATTTACTACATTATATATAGACTGGACCCGGCGTTGCCCGGTAATGGGTTCTTTGAAATGGAGAAAGACTCCATTACCCCGTAAATACATACAAAGCTTTCAAAAAGCAACGAACCCACCTTTTACCTCAGGATCGATGAAAAATAAGTCGACAGTAATTTTGGGGTAGGTCCCTTGTTTTTTGAAAACCCTATATAAAAAATTTGGATAATGCAGTTTCCTAGTATTTATGCATTTTGTGCACAGATCATTCTGTTTCAATTCAGAATTGTGCATCTTCGCGAGATTTTTTTGTGAATGCAGTCAATAAATTATTACAATATTGATATTCTCACGCCGATTGATTAACATCTTTTATTTTGATTCATATGAAAATTGTTACATTTTCATTCAACATTTTTTAAAAATAATTTCTCTTATTTGAAATTCTTTGACGACCACTTTATCGCCTTGTAATTTAAATGTAAAATTAACTACTGAAGTAAATTCGAAAAAAATAGTTATTTAATGAGAAAGGTATTTTGCATGTAATTATAATATTGAATATTGATTTAACCTCTTTTTTTATCAACGTAAAAATTCATCTGTAAATGACGTCTTTCTAGAAACATTTCCTTTATTTTCTTTTATTCGTTTCTTTTATTTTTTTTCTCACCCACCTGGTAATATATTGCGAAATTTAATAGTTACAAATCTTCTCCGATGATTAATGAATTCTAAAAAAAGGAATTTTATGGAAATCGGTATGGTATATTTTTAGAGTTAAAGTTTCCGGTAATATTGTACTATTTCTGTATTTTACTGTATTTAGCGTTATTGCAAATTTTACTGTATAATAATCCTCGTTATCAATTTCTTGAAATCTAAAATTAACTGTTGGCCTGAAATAAAAACGAAGAAAATAATTATCTAACCATAAAGGTTACATGCCATATTATTTCACAACTAATTATAATATTGAATATTAATTAATTCTCTTTTTATCAATGTACGTTACACCTTTTAGGAAACATTTTAATTCATTAAATTTTTTGTTGCTGAACCACCCGATTATATACTGCGGAATTTAATAGCTACAAACCTTCTCTAAAGATTAATGAATCGCATAAAAAAAAGATTTATGAAAATCGATACAGTAGTTTTTGAATTAAACTCCGTCCAAGAGATTTCTAGTTACAGGGAACGGAACAAAGACTGCGTGAGTCAAAAGTGAAACGCAAAGGACTCAACGACGGTGGACGAAGTTAAAAAGAAGGACTTCGTCCTTGCTGGGTTTGAGATTCGTGTGTGAATCAAGATATGTGTATTTACATACATCACTATAAAGATGAAAATATTTCAATAGCATCCACGGCGCGGGCTTTCAGCGAACTTTATGGTGGTATAAACTTAGACTTAGACCGTGAACTTGCGTAAAAATAGAAGTAAGAGTCATTGGGCAAATGGAAGGCGTTTATAGTATACTGACCTTGTTTTGATACACTCGGAATAGCTCATAGTGACTACAGGGCAAAATGTTATGCTTATACGTGTACTGTTGGCAGCTGAAAAGTTGTCAGGCAGAACTGGAAGCCAAAGTAGCCTATGTGGCTGTTTGGTCAATACGAAAAATACTCGCTCATCCTCTTATGTGTGAGTAATCGGAAATGTGAATCTACGACCAATCAGAGTCTACTGCCAACTTCTCTGCTCCCAAGAGTACATAGAGGGTTGTTTGTATACATTCTTAAATTGCTTGTATACATGCAGCCCACGTCATTTCGGAAGCTTTTACTTGGTGTTAAAAGACAGGACACCCCGGGGACACATTTAGGTTTAGCATTTTATCCTATTTATCGCGCATTTTGAGGACGCTCGAAACGACATCCAGCCCGACTCGTTATGCACCTCATCAACGTGTCCTCAAACAATACTTCTGATGGCTCTTGTTGAGGTTCGACCATCGATAATCCGCGCAATCAATTTTACGCACGAAATTACAGCTGGAGATCAGATTCTCGAACCTTTCCCTCTCGAATTTGGAAGCTTTCAATTTCGAAAAAACCGAAAAGTTATCATTAAACCAAGAGAAATGGAAAATAAATTCCCCGTCCCATTCCTTCCGACCCCATGCTTTTTCCACGCATTTCTTATGGTCTCCTTTCACGTCAAAAGATGTGAGGCGAGGATAAGTAGGTACTTTGAGGTGTGCGTATGTCATCGCTCTATACTTGCACCGTTACGCACGTCTTTTATGGGATGATACTATTCAAACTTATCTCGTCCGTCCTGCAAAAGCACTTAAAACCTACTGCATAGTATTATGTCATCTTTTTCTTATAGACACCTTCTTCTGGCGTCGCTTTCCTTCTTCTCCATACAATGTTTTTTTAAACACCTCCTTCTCTTCCACTTTTCCTTCTACGACTACGACACACTCCTACAGTTTTTCCACACCTTTTTTATATTTATGAAAAGTCTTCCAAGTGACGTTAAAGTTTCATGTTGAATAGTCTTTTCTATTCTCTATAAATTGTATGGTTTATTCAAGATGAAAGAAACTACAGAACCTTTTGGCAGAAAAAGAGGCACTTGTATCGAATTCCAGTTGATGCATTTCAGAAAATAGGCGAATAGACTCCGTCCCGATTTCTTACCTAATCAGGAAAAATTTGAACCGAATATCATTTTTTTTTTTCTTTTAAATACTCCATAGTCATTTAGAAATTGCAAAGTTTCAAATTCATCGAGGTTTCGTGGCTAACTAGCAAATTTCTGGATGCCGATCAACTAGAAACCAAATCCTGTAAATTTCGATTACAGAATTTTTCGGTACAAGCTTATGAATGAATTTGACCTCGTGATTTTTGTAATTCAAAAAATTGACAACCCTCCTTTGTAATTCTCTGTTTTTGGGGAATAAATTATTTTCGTAATTTCACGTCGAATATTTCAAAGTTTATAGTTTTAATGGCAGATTTTCAATTTCGCCAGGTTGTAATTTCAGTAGAGTAACGAACTTTAATAAATCGAGACTTCAAGCCATGGAAAAAAGAACAATTCAGAAAAATAATTTTTCGTGATTTTTTAAATTCGTGAAATTTCGGTGACAAGAAATTTTGGAATAATAGGAAAAAGTCATTCTCCTTCGGACACTTAAAAATTCGGCTACTGCCGGGATGGGCGAAGTAACTACGTGTACTTTCGCTTCGTCCTTACATTTTTATTTCCTTTTTAACTGCTTTCATTTACTCGGACAGGATAACAAGTTTTCACAATACAAAATTGGTGTTTTTATGCTTAGCTCGTTCGCTCGCTTGGTGGCTTACTTTATTAAACGACTTGTCAAAAAGTTTCGAGCAATACGAAGGAAAAAAAAAACAACACGTGTAAAAAGTCATATAAAAACGTAGTATCTTGGTGTCTTTTTATTCCAGATAAATATACATAACATTGGAAAAAATTAAAGAGACGAGTCGAATAAGCGGATAAAGAAATTCTTTTACAACGTTTTCCTCCCACATTTGCATTAAAATTATGATTAGTAAGGACGTAAAAAAAAGATTAATCTTCTCGGGGCTTTTTTTCATTTCATTCCGAAAGTTTTAAAGTCAAGGTATAGGTATAATCTTTCTTCCCCCGCTGTATTTTTGCCCGTAATCATATACCCACTCCGTAATAAGCAAGAAGAAAACTGGAAAACTTTTCACTAACCGCAATATTACCAGTAACAATCTTTATACTTTATACCCCAACAAATCTTTTTTTATCACTCCTTAGAAAAATTTTTCCGGTCTTTGGGGGTTAAAAGGTATTCGATGAAAATCCAAATCGACTTTTAAAGTGTTTGAAGGTGTCTTTCGTATCAAAGGAACGAAAAAATTCAACAACGTTTTGCGACGAATATCGCGAAAGCAGAGGAAGAAAAACAGAGTAAAAATTAAAGACTTAAAAATGGGGTTGGACGACTAATTTCAAGGGATAATTTAACGCATAAAATTGACTCCAAGGGTCCATTTTTTTTAAAGGAAAAATCGTATTTCATGCTGGAATTCTGGAATTTTGACAATGAAGATGGATTCCTCGCGAAAAAATACAAAGGAAAAGAGTCTGCCGAAAGTTCCCAAAAGTTGATTCCAAAAATCGAATTTCTGGACATAGCTTCAATTTCGATAATTTCCAAATTATAATCACTTAAATTTTTTCATGACCGCCAATAAGATGTAAAAAGCGTGAACGGAACGCGTTCATTGTTTCTAGTATTTAAATAAAAAAAACCAACGAACGAAACAAATGGGAGCGATAATTGGCACGCTTAACCATACGCCGATTCTGATTCTGGAACTGCATAGAGACGGAGCGCTATGTCTGCATAGTCAGCTCCGTACAATACCGCTAGTACTCTCTCGAGCACTATACCTACCTACCTACCTAATACCCTACCCTATCTCTGCCTAAGCTAACCGCAGTATAATTACTAATTCTATCGAAGTTATAATTACCGGAGTTATCGCAGCAACCACCGGTACGTAATAATTGTCAATATACCGTTCGTAGACGCATAAAACTTGAGTGTGTCAAACAGCATTACGTATCGATACTATTGTTCTAGCTATCGAAGAACGTATGATTAAATAGAAATTGAGTGCTCTGCGGTAATAGTATTAATAATAAAGCTAATATAATAATAATCATTATCATCATCATCGTTGTCGTCATCGCGTCCATATAAAGATCCGTAGCCGAGAAATCGTGGGAACAAGAGTTCCTTCAGTTCGACGCATGAAAGCTCAAACCCATTGACCCATTCCATGGATTCCTAAACTTGTAGCTCGATTTCCAATAGCTCCATCTCGAGAAGTAAGGCAAACCCTCAACTTGCATAAGTCCTCCGTGGAATCGAACCCTGCGACTTCCGAGTATGTAATTTGGGTTCGGTGGATGGCTCTGAAATTCTTCTTCTTTGTTTTTTATTTCCATCGGAGGCTGCCACGTTTTTCTCGGCACTCCACGTGACTTGGCAAGGGATGAAGACAAGCTCGGGCAAGAGGGCAAAAGAGAACGAGGGGCGAGAGGGAAATAAGGAAATAAGGGAAGAAGAAGATGGAAGCACGGAAAGAGAAAGACTCCCCCCCGGTGATCAAGCTCTATTATATTGGTTGACCTGTAGTGCGGGGCATGCACATATTACACGATGGAGGCTGGCCACGAATAACGATATGTAGTATAGAAATGTATGGTTGCTGCTGACACCACATACGTAATATACATACGGGTCACGACGTCTTTGTCAGATACTACTACTCCCGCTGCTCCTAGTACACTACATGGCTACTACAACGACGCATACCTAGAGCCTTGCCTTACCTTCCCTTCCTTCTTCTTACTTATAGTACACCAGCATGGTAGAAACCCGAGGATTCCGATGATGCTCTTACTTTTGTCGTGGATTTCACGTCCAATGCAGTAATTTCGTTGCAACCCTGTACACCCTATTTTCGATCTTTTAATTTGAGTCAAATCTGTATTTGAAATTACTCCAAATAGGTTTTAAAAAATTTCAGAATTCGTTAAATCTTTAACCTTTTTACGCCGGGGATGGCCGATATATCGGCTACCTTACATGTGCCACATATATGGGTAGTTGACTGAAGATAAATAATGTTTTTTTTCTGCAAATCTATGTGTTTTATCAAAAATTGATTTTACACTTTTTCCCGGCGTTAAAAGGTTAATCAGTTCTCTACTTTGCAATTTTAATTGTATCTTTAATTGCTCCATGGACTCCAGGGAATAATAAGCCAATAAAAAATTGCAGTAATGTACACGTAGAATTAATAATAGAGTTAGAAATAAACGTAACAAGTAGAAATTTAAAGCAGAATTAGTAATTATGGGAATGTGAAATTTTGAAATTCGACAGATGTTCATGAATTTCAAATTAATACATACTATTTAACATCAGAAACATGAAAACTTCAGGTAGACTAATTTTCAGTTTTTTCTTACCTCAGAATAGGATTTTTTACATTTCGGAATTTGTTTAACAATAAAAGTGTGGAATTAGTATTAGAATGAAAATTACGAAGTATCTTAAAGCAAAATAAATTTACCGAAAATTCGAAATTTATCTTCCAAAAAGAAAACGTTGAAACCTAGAATCGTTGTTAACAGCTGCGCAATTTTGATATTCAGCGGATAATTATGGAAGTAAACAAAATGAACCGAACCTATGGAACACGCACGCGAAGGATCATCGGCATAACGTCAATATGACATTAATTTCAATCTCATTGTTGCTTTTGTAGCGATATTTTGTACATAATCTCGGTAATTGGACGCATCGTGCGATCGGGTCGAGGAACTCGAAAATTGGAGATCGACCTACCGATCGACGTTGCGTCACAAACCTTTGTGACATCGCGTCGATAGAAACGCGGTTGTTATTAGCAAATCACGTTCATGAACTCGCCCGCGATCGCATACATATATTCATATATAACCTATATTAATTGAAAGCTCATAGCAGCAGCTTGTCTCATCGCGGCACTGTAATTTACAGGTAGATAAACGAGTAACATTGCGTTAATTAATTAATACAAACCCCAACAAAGAAACCGAGGAATGAGAGGCAAGTTTGGCCGATTTTTACCCGAAATGCGGTAAATCGGGCGGAATTCGATTTACGATTTGCTCTGGTTTGGTCCATGGATGGGAATGAAGATGCGAAGAATGACGGATGGACAAATGAAGGTATGGGTAGAAAAGGCAAAATTGGAAATTGTCGACAGGAAACGCCTTGGCGTTGACTGGCTATTTCCCCTAAATTACACGGTTATACGAGGGAGAAATAGGTGAGGGTTTTGAGGACAGCCGGGTTTGCTAGCGTATTAAAGTGGACGAGTTACGTTTACACGCCACGTTATGAGAACGGAATTTACTGTGCTTGTTCCAACTATACACGGTAGTGGCTCGAGTTGCGTTGCTTTGCTACTTGTATGCATGCATAGTTGCTATAGTTAACTACTTTGCTTGCTTTACTAGCCAACCAAACCTTGATGCCGTGCTTTTCCTCCTCGTCTATGTCCCGCAGGAACTCGGAATTCGTCCTCTCCTTCCCTCTTTCTTCTCGGTGCAAGAGCAAACACGTAGCCCCTCTCTGTTAGGAAATGTAACCGCATTACGAGAATCATGCAGTTTGCTGCACATTTCGCGTCTTGTTAACATGTTTTATTTCAATTTATTTTATCCCCCCCCCCCCCCCCCTCCCTCGAAATTAGTGTAATTTCAGCCGTTCAAATACCTGAACCGCAAATGCACATCAAGTATCGGCTGATCATCCCTTCAGCGAATGCATGGGAATTATGGAGACGCTCCGAGAGAGAGTTCCTCGCCGATGCGATGGAATATTCATGCTGCGTTTGTACGTCATTTACATTTAGCTCTCAAGAAAATTTCGTATTTAAAACACAATTATCAACTCCACGGATGCTCCAGAGGTCCGTGGTGTCTGGATCTCCCGAAATTCGCCTTAATTCGGTTTGGGTGAACTTCCAAATTTCCGCAGTTTCCGATAAACTGATTTTCAACAGCTGTTGTCCTTTTCAAAATAATTCTAGTAGTAACAAAAGTGAAACCTGAGAATTTCTGGATTCTGAGAATGGAAAGTTTTTCTAAACATTGTTCATACTCACTTAGATTTATTATTTAAAAGTAAATAAATATAACAAATATCCTAATAATTTTTTTTTATTTTATATAAAATAGGGTTTTAGTTAATAAGCCCAAACCTAATTTATCCAACTTTATATTCATGTTAGTTTCAACAGATTTTTTTTCTTCTTTTTTCTTTCATATTTTTGTAAAGAATATTCGATATTTTTTTCCCAATTCCTCAGCTTTTTTTATATCCTGTACACTTTTCCATAGTACGTCAATGTCTGACGGTCGTCTTTTTCCATATCACACTTGACTCTGTCTGAAGAGAGTTTATTATGATAGAAATTGCAATCTCGCTCTTGTATATTTTCGAGAGACGCATTACTCTTGACGGAAATTACTGCATTTTTATGACAGCACTTGCGATTAAGAAAACGTCTATATTTTACGAGAATTTTATCAGAAACGTATGGAAGCTTCTCTAAAACAAGAATATGTCAATTCTTCTCCAAGCAAGTTCATTTCCTACTTCTAATCTGGATGAAGATTTAAATGAAACATCATTTCCAGAAACAATATGTACCTCAAAATGGAATCGGCGAGATTCAGAAATTTATTTTGATATCAATTTTATTAGAAAAATTTAAGAGATCCTCTAGAATGAGATTATGCCAATAATTTAGATGAATACTTGTTGTAAAACTATTTTTAAAATATTATACTTCAAAATAGGAACTTGAAATATTAGAAGTTCACTGAATTACAGAAGTGTGTAATTAGTAATAGAATTATCGATAAATGTAAAATTGATATTCAAATGAATATTTATGGAAATGTAAAATGATGGAATTGAGATTCTATTTAAAGATTTAAAATTATTACTTTCTAAAATTGCATGTATGCATATTTTATAAGAATTTTATCAAAACGATTTAGGAACTTCTTTTACATAAAATTAATCTAGTTCTTCTTCTACTTGTAATTTTCATACCAATTATCTAAAAATTAAAATCATGAATTTTTATTGCAACCTGTTGAATTTTGAAATCCGACAGATATTTATTGATTTGGAATTAGATCGAAAATAATACTGGAATTGCATACCTGCAAATTTATTCATTCGTTACATATTGCGTTATTTTTTTTTTTCATTAGCATCGATAAACTTAAATGATTGAATGGAAGTAAAAATAATAGGAAAGGAAAGGAACTAAATAAAAATGCAAAATAAAACAGAAATGGTAATGTAATCTATAGCCGAGGGATTTCAAAATGGTAATATTAAACAATTCCATATAAATTTCATTGCATATGTATAATATGGATCCTCGTTCGATAGCATGCACACAATGCTATACGGATGAAAGATTCGATGAGACACAATAGAAGAATGGAAAAAAAGGGCAGTAGCGGGAAGGTCGTGAAAATAGAGACAATGAGAAAATGGAGAACTGGACGAGGATAGTCGAAGTTACGATAGGGGTTAGTAGAAAATGTTTCCAGTCGTAGCTTTACATGTAAAGCTGGACAGCAATTTCACGCGTCACCCAAGGGAAATCGGAGTCGAAGGATATATCACGGGTGCGCCTGATATCAACCCCCGCCGAAAAAAAGGGAAAGGGAAGAAGCAGAGGGGTTGAAGTTGCTTTCAGTCAAGCATCATCGTAAAACGAGAGGGAATCTCCAAGTTACCATATGTGTGAGCAAAATGCCATTCACCGTTCCGTCCTCTTTGCATAACTGTACACACACGTGCAGCCACGTTAAAGAATTAAAGGGGGCAACGAGCAAGCCCCCATATATATATAATACATAAAAAGGAATTTCCAAAGGGGGAGAACAAAACAATGTGTCGTAAATGCATCAGAATTAGAGATTCGTTCCTGGAAGCTGCAGGGGTGGATTTTCATCATTTTTCGAAACGAGACGAGAATTCCCTCGCACGCGATAGACGTCGTTAATTTACACCAATCATTGTTTGCTACTTACGGAGGGGTTCTTTTTAATTATTGAAATTAACCTTCGCTTCCTCCATTCCCCCTTTCTTTTTCCTAATTAGGTCTCAGTCGGAGGACTCGCCGAAAGAGTCGTGGTTGGTTTTGAAACGAGCTACTTGTCGCTGCGTTTGCATAACATCAGCAGCTCTCAAAGGATCAATGACGAAGAAACAAACAACACCGCGTTTGTTTTCTTCTCCCTCCCAGACTCATTAAGGGATGGTTTTTCATCGCGAGAAAGGAATATGAATACAATTATCAAATCCCACAGATAGATTTTAAATTACTCCTGATGAAAATTACAAAATTTTTTATGACGGCATTTATGGTTAAAAAAACCTTCATAATTTATAAACTTTAATTATAATTTTGAAATTCATTTAATTACTAAAATGTTGAGATAGTAATAGAATTATTAAAAAATGTTAAATTACTATTCTAAATATTATAAATCATTTTTTCTCAATTAGATTTTTCTAAAGTTGCAATAAAATGCTAAAAAATGGACGCTTCCAAACAATTCTTAGCAATCTTGTCTTTCAATAAAATGATAAAATTATGAGTTTCCAAATTGTTCTTCGACGCTTTCATATTTCGAAACCCAGGGGGATAGAGAAATTTCTGTTGCTTACATCGAATAGATGCACACACACACACGCACACACGTGTTGGATAAAAAGGTATAATCTGGTATCAGGTTAGCTTTTATTCAGGGAACGCGATCAGGGAAGACTTGCTGAAGCACGTGGATAATAGTATCATTTATTATTTATATCACGCTGTCGCTTAGAGGGATAACATTAGACACGTCAGCTTGAAACTTCCACCCACTATACAGGTATACTATAAAAGCGTGCGAGAAAAATGGTAACACTGATTTTGACGCAAAAGGAGTAGAATAGAAAAATGATACCATGTGTATCTAAGGAAGGAGTCGAGAATAATAAATCTTTCCCCGTGAATACAACTAACTACCCGCTTCATTTTCCTATCTGGCGACTTTTCAATTTCCCGGAGTTCACACTGGAAATCATCCGAGCTGATTTTCCGAGAAGTTCCTCTTCCCCGACTCCAAAAAATAACATGAACTTTGGAGAACTCCTGGGACCTAGTAAAAGCCGAATACTCATTCCAAAGACGGTATCGAAAATTTCCCGGCCATTAAACGTCGATTAACTCGAAGAAACATTCGATCAACATTTCAATTACTGGCTCTTTTCTTCATTTCTTCGCACCCAGCGAGGATTCCGCGATAAATGTATTTGTTCCATTTGTAACAAGTTTGTGATTGAGGTAAACGAACTCCACTGTCACCGTAGGAGCTTGCTCTTATCCACCTTATAGCAGTTTAGCAATGAACTCATTGGGGATAGGTTTGTTAGCATCTAATTTGCATTGCAAAGACATGTTTACGTGCGAAACGCTTCGCATCTTTTCTAAAATACACTTCCTTTTATCATTTTCCATCTTCCATCTCAACCTTCAGGATTTTTCCTCCTCTCCTCTCTCTACTTCTTCATTCCATTCTCCGGCTTTCTTTAGGCGCATTCATTGAATCTCGCGCTGATGCTGCTCGTTCTTCGTGTAACTCCCTCGTCGCAATCGTTGTTGCTGTTGCTGTTGTTGTTGTTGTTGCGCTGCAGCAGTATGTTGCTGCTTCTGTACGCTTTTATACCAGCGAATAATTACGGTGCACAGAAACACGGTCTTACAAAAGGATCGTAGCAGCTGCCAACATACAACATTGTGCTTGCTCCCCTTATACACATACACGTAGAAATGCCTACATGCATACATCGAATATATTTGTACATACATTATAATATGTTGTGAAGGTAAATGAATGAATGAATGAATGAATGAATTTGTGTGTATGTGTGTGTAAGTAGATGGCGGACGCGTGTTAATGCCTCTCATGCCTGCCGTCTCTTGCTTGTCTGTAGGTACGAAACTAAACTGCATGTACGTGCGTACGTGTGCGTAAAGTCAACGCGTGGACTCTTGAACGCGTGTATCAACACATATATTAAACTGCATATGTCGGTATGCACCCTGTTAAGTTCTCGGTCAAAGAGCTGAAAGCTGTCTCCGAGTCATCAATGTACGCACGTACGTGCGTGCATTCTGCGTGCCGCTCGTAAATTCATCCACTCCAAGCTTGGAGACTCCATTTCAAATTCGAACAGGCGACTAACTCGAACGTTACATCTGTCGTGGAGGAGAATCTGAATACCTGCAGTTAAACAGAGCCGATCTTTGCTAAAATTCCTCGTCAGTTTCATCGAACCCCCAATGTTTCCGCGATCAATCACCCAAGTACAAGGAAAAAGCCACTTTTCATTAACCCTCAGTGGTGACATATTGGGGTTGCGTCGAATCCCCAGAAGATGATCCTTCTTCTTATGGATTTCTGAGTACCCGAGGGGAACCGAGCAAATTTGGGTTTCACTGGATATATCAGTGGAAGGGTAAACGAATCCCGTCAGATTGGATTATCTGGATTCTCGCTAATCGACAGCTTGCCATTTTGGTTTTTTTTTAGAGAGCAATAAAAGTTACGAAAAGCAGTTTTTAAAATAATGTTTAATAAAGCTTGAAATATTAGTGAAAAATATGAGAATAATAATAATACTATTTATAATCAAACGCTTTCTACAAAAATGTGACTTTTGCGGCAAGTAGAAAAATGTTGATCTGCTCGGGTTCAAGCTGCATAACATATGCAGCAACAAAACTGTTTTGCAATGGAACGTTCGTGCTGCATTGGTACGGCAATAGAAACAATTGAGTATGAACAGACAAGGACACGTGAATGATTAAAGCGGTGGCTATCGAGAGAAAGACAGTAATTGTATCTTCCGTGCAAGCATTGCATCTTTCTTGCACCTGCATAAATGAGGCACAACAAAAAAGTGTATCGAGGAGTAAGCGACGAAAAGCCATGAGTAGCAACTGCATTCTACAGTCGATCGCATTGTTCGCTTTTTGTCTTGACAAAAGATAAAATGGGAATCCTCGGTACGTATCCGTCATACCTGGAACACGAGATATCTCTGTCTCTGCCAAGCGAAGTAAGTGCAGTGCATAGAAATATAATACAACAGACGTTCTGAACATTGAATCAGAAATTACTGTGACCGAGTGCAACAATAACAACAACAATAATAATAACAACCGTCGCGTATGTACTCAAACTTTTACGTCGAGAAACAGTTAGTTTCATCTCCGAGCTGCAGCACTTTATCCTTACGAAATATGTATATATTATATATGTAACAATAACAATTTCATGGTCTCCCTCACCCCCCTTACCCTCGTGTCTCAAAATCGTATATGCACGGGCGTGTGTACCAGAATATACCCGATATCGCCGATCCTGTTTTACTTGGGGCACCGCTTCCTGCTCCCTCGATGTTTAATTCACCCTGTCTTTTTCCTTTCATCTCGACCTTCCGCATTAAACTTTGGATATACCATATAACCACCCTCTTTTCGCTCCATCCATTTATTATATACTTTAGGTTAGGCGTTTTGTAACTTCGATGAATCATCGTTCTACAAAGTGGACCCTTTTTTCCAGGACCAGGGGGGTAAAGAAAAAGAAAAGGGAAAGGAAAGGAGAAAGTTTCAAATGCAATTTTATCGAAATTTGTTAACAATAGAATCGGTGTAAATAGCAGAAGGAGAAACTCACGAGTTTTTATAAAAGAAGCTAATATATAAAAGAGGGATCTCGTGTCTGAGGATGGTTTGGAATGAATAAATCTAAATGTCATATTGAGTCGGCTGCATTTAAAAATGTGTATATATTATATATTTTTGGATCTCATTCGAAAAGATTTTATATGTTTTGAATTTGATTTGGTAAAATAGATTTTTATATGATGTTTAGAACAAAAAAGAATTAGATTTTCTCAAACTAAATATATGCTTTCAACCAATTTTTTTGGATTAAATGAGGTCTCATTTTTGCTAACTAATTTTAATAATATAATGAAGTTTTTTTTTCGTCGCGTAAATGTTATAGATATTTTTAATCTTCTTTTATTGGTTTTTTATCGAGTAATATTATTTGAAGTTACTCATTACATTTCGACTTGATATGTATTTTAATAAAAATTGTTATTTAGAGTTTTTTCGCTTTTTCTTCTATTTCGAGGGAAATAAAAAAAGAACGAAGAATTTTAAATGTAATTTTATCGAAATTTGTTAACATTGGGATCAATATAAATTTCGTGATCCACAGGAACAGAGTTATGCAATAAATTTTCGTTTTGTTTACAACCAGAGCGAAATATTACCCACCATTCGCCGCAAAAAAAGAGAAAAGAAATGGTTGTAAAATTTTCAAGTGCTCGAAATTGCTAATCAGGGTAGAAATATTCACGGACTTCCCTCGCTAGACGCTAACACGTTCTAAAAAGATCGTGGTCCGTCCAAAAGTCAACGGTTCGAGAGAGGAATTGATTATAGGCCTTTCGCGAATACCTCAAGATCAATAAATAGGTATCTGCCTACACTGGGAAACGAGTAGTCTCGACTCCTTTGTTTGCAATTTGGACGATCGCCAGTCGTTGAAAATCCAGACGAACTAATTGCCTTTGTCACGCAACGGAAACCACAGCAAAGTCGAAAGCGAAGTGCAAAGTGGGGTGGAAACAAAGGGTAGAAACAAGCGGGAGTCCATCTTTTTCATACTTAGTCTGATTTCCAGCAACCCAGGAAATAATTACGAGCATTAAAGAAGTGTTCGAGATGCCACTGCAGCGAATGCATATTTTTGCATTTCTAGAAATGCTTCGGCTGTAAATCGTGCAGTAAGTGACAGCCGATCGTAAAACTGCACTGAATTCATCATCATCAGCATCCTCGTCGTCGTCGTCGTCGTCGTTGTCATCATCATCACCATAACCATAACAATAACAATAAAAATAATAATCATCTATCCGTTATGTTCTTACATCACATCTGTAGCTCGCACGCGGTATTATGTTACTTGCTCATATGGCTCATTAACCAGACGCCTGCTCGCTCGTACGCTTGTTCGCTGGGATTTATATTCTTTCCTTATGCCTGCTGTGCTTGGCTTTTGCTCCCTCTTCGCTCTGCTCTGCTCTGCTTTGCTTCGCTTTGCTTTGCCTTGCCTTGCTTCGCCCCGCCTCGCCTTGCCCTGCTATACTTTGCTATGCTTTGCTGTGCTATCTTATCTGTGATATAAGCCAAGAAAAGAAAGAAAGGTTTTTCACTTCCTTATCACTTTCTTCCCACTACTTCGAAGCCAACCATAAGGAATCTAGTCTACTTTGGGCAAATTGATAATTTCGTGCCCGAAGATACGCACCTTAAACCGACAAGTCGAAACCCAATGAATGATGCTTATCGGACTGCGATAACACCGAGTCTAACAATCGAACATGCAATTGGGTGTAACAGGTTAGCTGTTTCACAGCATTGCAAACGAATAAGATGATGTATAAAAAATAAACGAAAGAATGTTATTTTATAGGTCATATAATATATAGTTAGCATAAAGTTGGAAATCAGTTAGTGTCTATAAGGGTCTCTCGAAAGTGCCTAAAAGTTGATTCTGAAAGTCGAATTTTTGGGCATACCCCTTGGCCTTCCTCCCGAAATTGGGTAAAAATTAAAGTTTCAAAAATGGGTTTGAACAACTCTTTTCTAGGGGTATTTTGGCGCATAGAATCGATTCCAAGGATGTATTTCCATGAAATCCTAGCGGAAGGTTATAAAAACCAAGTTTTTGGAGGAGAAATCGTATCTCCCACCGGAATTGTAGAATTTTGACAGTGAGAATGAATTCCTCGTGAAAAAATACATTGGATAAGGATGGCCCAAAAGTGCCCAAAAGTTGAATTTTTTGGTAACTAAATGGCCACCTCAAGAATTTGATAACAGATTCAATTTCAGATATTTTGTTACTGCTTTCAACTAATTAGAAAATTGTATTCTTAAGGACCTTTATTTCCCCCAGGTGTTAGTATCGGGAGGCCGGTATTATTCCCAAAGTCGTGTTAAATATTATTCCAAGGTCGATATACGACGTCGTCCACATACTAAACCTGAGACTCAACTCGGATGCAAGTCGAGCTGCAAGCAGAGGTGCACTGACACTATCTTTCTCTCTCTTTCTATCTCGAGTGAAGTTCCACGTACATAAATGAGACTAACGAGCACTGTGTGATGTCAGTAATGACGCTAAATTGCCGCTAAGCAGTACGATAGTAGTTGTAAAGGAACAAACAGCAACAGAAGCGAGCTAGGAAGCAACACGCAGCATCAGCAACGGTCAAGCTTCCTTGAATCCCACTTGGGTGTCATCACATATTATATATGTAGATACAACTACCGGTTTGACTCCGCCAGAAACTGTAACGGTTGCATTGTTTCTCCTTCTTCTTATTTATTTATTTCGATTACAAAGATAGCCCGAATAATCGATTTGTAAAATTCGCTGAGAAGCTGATAAAGACTCGTTCGGGATGAAAAATAGTGAAATTTTAAATAAAAGTACTAAACGGTACAGGAAAATTTGAAAAATGTATAAATTTTTGTAGAAGAATAATAAGTACGAAATAATGACTATAGACGTTTACTCTAAAATTGGAATTAACTATCAGCACACTTTGAATGTTAATTATTTTTTTAGGTAATTTCACTATTTTACATCACGAGCTCATGTGTATTACATTACACAGCTATTTTCCGTATTTCGATGACTCTTGGTTTCTTAGACTTCTTTCCTCCGGAACGGGATATTTGTAATCCCGGGGATTTTCAAATCCTAGAAAAATAGGTACTACAGCTCCACACGTGTTGCTTCTTGATCCCGGGGATCAGATTATCGAGGAAATAATTATCTTCCCCGTCTCGAAACCATAATAGCACACAGAGGGAAGGAAAAAAGAGGTGAGTGTGCGCACATAAAAGAGTGTTGGTGGGTTTCGGAAGAAAAAGGGGGCTGCTGAAGGATATTGATGGACGTAAAAAGGAACATCTCGCCTTTTGATACCACTTGCGATAAGAAGATATACGCACTGATCAATGCGGTAATATCGTTGGAGAATCCTCTGCTCTTGCAGAGAGGAATGAAATAAAACGAAAGCCGTGGAAAAAGTTGAAGGAACTACGATTGAGCCCGCAAGTAGGATGATCACATCCTAGAAAGAGGCAAGAGGTAGTGGTTGGTTGCAAGCTGCAGCAGCAGGAGCAGCATCGGGAAGCAAAGTAAGTTCGACGATGGATCGAAATGTAACGAAGCAAAGAGGGAAAAAAAGGAAAGATAAAGAAAAAGAAGAGGAAGACCATATCGTTACTCCATTATGATTGAGATTCGATCGGGTTTCTCTATCTTCTATCTCTTATCTCCCTATACTTTGAATTAAGATTGAAGGAATATTCGATTGGAATTTCCTACTGGGAGTTATATATATACATACGTATATACATATACACATAATAATGGAAAACTCGGAATCAGCAGTTTCTGCTCCTGCAACTTCGAACTCGATTTCCACCTCCCTTAACTGTCGCAACATCCATTATTAGGTATCGTGATAACACGCGTACCAAAAGTGCAACAAACATGACGAGAAAAGCAATTTGTGAAAGTCGCTATGAAAATAATAATCAAAATAAATGAAACTTTTTGTCTCGCTAGTGATTCTTCTATACATTCAAATTTTCGAATTTCCTAATTTTCTCTGCAAAAATATTTTATAAAATAATAAACGCAAGCGTTTGCTATAACATTAGAACCTTCTATAAAAATACCCACTATTTTTTTAATTAATTTATTGTCCCACGTCACGAACACAAATTCATTATTAACTATTGCAACAATAATCATTATTTCGACGGTTCCTTGTTCCCCCTTAGTGCACTCGTGAGGTGGAGAGCTTCTTGTTTTTTGGTCAGAATATACGAACAATCGAACAGCTTCGATGTTTTCACGCTCTCAAAACGCGAAACAAAGGGAGTCTATTCAAAAATTGAAGTATCAACGCTACAGTTTAATTTTTGCTTCACCGTAAAACACCTCTGCGTGTGTTACCTACACATCCCTTGTTTCTATAGCGCCCCATTCTCGCCCTTTCATGATTCATGGCCACTTTAATTCGAGGTGCTTCTTTTTTCAACACAACGATGATGACGAAAGAACGATGAGAATGATGACGACGACGACGACGACGACAACGCCGACATCGACGTCGACGTCGAGGTTGGCCTACCTAGACTTCTATTACTTCAACAACTATACGACGATGAAGGAAGAGGTTATACTGTGCCTTTAAGTGGTTTAAGTGCACCTAAGGCGGTCTCACGCGTGTTTGCATACACGAGGGGCGAATTATATATAGAGAGAAAGAAGAAGAAAAACATGTGTAAAAAGAGAAGAGAGCCTCTCCTTATATATACCATACTCTCTTGCTTACCTCCGTAGAAATAATTTGAAACTACTTTCTTGTTCAGTTATCTGCAAGCGCATATACGTACACACATACCCCACGTGCATACAAGAAGACATAACTACCGGTACTGCGTGTATATGGTTACACTGTTGCTTTACTCCATTGCCATTGTTGCCATTGTAAAAATTGCACAAACAAAGCTTTCGCGTATTGCATTATTTTTCCCCATATGTGCACTAGTATTTGTGACCCGCAGGAGTTTCCCTCTTCCGAAAGATTGGAGTAGTATCCACTTTGCGAAATGTCTTCCTTCAAGAAAAAAGAGTTTTTTTCTTTTTTTTTTGGTAAAAAAGGCTCGAATTAATCAGTGCAAGTTCATGTAAATATACTCATGACGAGCAAAAAAGTAAGAAATTTTACGATGTTATTGACTTTTGACATTTTTTCCATGTTATTTCTGATAGTATTATGATCTTATTTATTTATTTTTGATAATTTGACTCGATAACACATTTTTACATGGAATCATCTAAATCAACTGATTTTTTTTGTTCCAGGTCTAATGCAAAGCAATTTGGTATTTTTTAATGAAAAAGTGATTTTGGAAATTTAGTTTATATACTCAAGATATTTTTCTAGCGTCATTTACATTGGAGCTATATCCTCCAAGTTGTATCTTTTTAGGAAAGGCAAAGTTTATAAATAATTAAAAATCAAGTATAACAATATCAAAATGGAGGATAACTCCAGAAGAACTTATAACATTGTTGAAAAGGTTACGAATATTGAAGAATAAAGAATCGACCAATTATTTGTGTGTTAGAATATCCCGGTACTCGTACTTTTAGATTTTAATGGCGATTTGAAATCAGTTCGAGTTTTAACTTTGTTTTTCTTTTCCAAATCTCCTCAAATTCCTCTTCCGCAACTTTTTATCAAAACAAAATAAAACAACAGATTTCATCTCAACGGGAATCGAGTGGATTATTAAACCGAGAAAACGCGAGAATAAGAGAAACAACTGCAAAGGTGCGAATGTACCGGTAACGGTTTCAGGGATATGGGCAAAAATGGTGAACTTTCCTTTCTCGCATGGGTTCAGCGTTACAATCATATCTTTTCGGTCTGGCCTTCGGTTTTCTTTCTTCAGAAAAATATACATACACATCCGCACACAGAGACCCGCCATCACGGGTCATAAAATTTCTGGTGCGAACTCCACAAACAATGAGTTTATACTCTCTTTCTTCTTTCTCCTTTTCTCTCTTTCTCTCTTGCTCTCTCGAAGATTCATACGAAATTTTTTCTCGATAGTATAAATGTCTATTCTTTTTTTTTTTCATTCGGGGGTTATAAAATCCTCTGAAATGTAAAATTGCCTGTTACACGGATCTTCAAAGGAAGGATTTGCAGATAAGTCTGTGCAAGGACCTAAAGAGGGTCTCCATTTAATCCACCAGTTTTCTACGCACTCTCTGCGAACCAGGTGAATAAAAGTATCACCCTGAACCACGTGGGGTTAGTTCGACTCCAAACATTATTCATCTGAAAATATGTCATTTGAATGAAAAGATACTTTTGCTTTTAACCCCTTTTGCGGTCAGAGAAAAAAAGTCGTGCCACTTTTGATTCATGAGGCTTAAATGCGCATCTTGAATTTTTTAAATTTTACATTTGAGTCAGATTCTGCAAAAAAAACTTTTATTTAACATTTTTTCCGTTCTTTCCTTCAAAAATGAAAAAATGGTCAATTATAAATTCAAAATTAAAAAAAAGAAAATGTCCAACACATTACTGACCCAAAAAACTATATTCGGTCCAACCGCGAGAGGGTTAACCGCATCCAGTTGCATGTCTGCAACAGGAAGCTGCAGGTCCTATTGCAGAAGTGCAAACGTTGTATTATTCTTTCCACAATTTCATAGATAATTGAGTTAAAAAATATATAAATCAAATAATATAAAGTTATGTAGTTAAAAGTTAAAATGGCGTTACATCTCTTTTAAAAGAAAAATCAACAATTTTTTAAAACAGCTTAAAAGAGAATTTTTCATAACATTTTGAAAAAGAATGCAGCTATTTTGAGGTCCTTGGGGCTAGTTTAACCCCAGGTTAAATAATAATCGAACAATTGTGGGGAAACTGAAAGGATCCAAAACTGAATGGAAGCAACAAGTGCAAAAAAATTCGAAATCTCAATTGAACCCGAAATTCCCGATAACAAAAAAATGTTCGTGGTGACAAAATTGAATGGAAAAAAAATATCGAGGTAACAATTTTCTGATACCTTTCCCCGAACATTGAAGTTACACGGGAAAGCATCTGTTACTAATGATTATGCCATCGCAATTCCGAATGAGTAAAGCTCTTTGTTTACCGAAAGCTGCGCGGAAATGCAAATCCTATAGAGATGCACTATTTTCCTCCGCTTTTTAGTAATTTCTATTATTTTCCTGACTATTTATACGGAAAGAAAGCAGTGAACGGAAAACTGTAGGATACCCGTTTCGTTTGAAACTGTATTCGCGATGAGTCCGTTAATGAAGGTATTGTTGATAATATAAAAGGTCTTTTGATATACATATTCCATTATACGTATATACTCCGCATAGACCCGTGCTTTTCGACAATCAAAGCCAGAAACTCTCTGGCAAATTAAATGACCCGCTCTTCTACACTATTACAGAACAACAATACAACATATCAAGCTCATCGCAATTAATTTCACTAGTCCGTGATCTTCATCACTCTTCTTTTCGTATTGTTTCATATTTTTACAGTTTTTGTACACATTCTTTCAAGACATGGAAAGCGAAGTTTTACTTAAACGATTCAACTCGTTCTTCCTCTCCATCCTCGTCTACCTTTTTCAGAGACATTTAATTGTCTATATCTTGCTCCTTCCTGAAAAAAGGCTATCTGAGGAAGAATAGACTGCTTTGAATGAATGTTAAAAAAGCGATTGTGTCTGTATAAATTTACTTTTTTTTCCTTCGAATCGAAAAAAGATCGATTATAAATTGGAAAAAAATGGATTTTTTAAACAACAATAATAATTCGTAACTAAATTGAAAATAGCCAATGTTAATACTTTCTTTAAAATATGTATTATATTATATGATTTGTATTTGTTAGAATAATATATTATGTAAAAAAATTGAAAATTACCATAATGAGATAAGATTTGTTTAAAAATCAACTATCAATCTTTGTTTATTTCTATCCCATAATATAATGCAAATATTTAATTCAACAACTGTAATGGCTTTGGCTTTGTCTTCTACTTTTCCATATCTGCTCGAGTGGAGGAAAAGTGACTCCGGGAAATTGAATTTGAAAACATTTTCTGTTGAAAGAAAAAGGTCCGTATAGTTTTCAAACAAACTTTTCCTATCTTCCGACACATGAACTTCTGTGGATACAAATAATTGTGAAATATATGAAACCAAACATGCCAACACTAGGGGTGCATATAAATAACAAATAGACAAAGAGACAAAAAAATAGATTCCGCATCACCTACTTCCACTACTTTCTTTCCGTCGCAGCGTATTTCATCATCTAGTTTCCTTTACACCATGTTCAACAACAACAATGTCTGTTTGATGTTGTTTTCTCAAAGGTAAAGGTATATATCAGAAGTACATAGAACACGGAATAAGGTGTCGCATCTTCATTCCATTCCTCGCCTCTGTATATGGTACATACATATATACGTGTACATCCTTTGAGGAAAGAATTCGATATCAATAGATCAAAAGACGTTTTTCTCCGCTGCCACTAGTGTAATTCGTGCTACTCGAAATTCACTTCCTCCGTATTTTCAATTATAGGCCAAGGAAATTTTGCCTCAATGCACTCTGCCACCCAAAAGCTGCAAAGGAATTTTTCGATACCGCACACTCCAAAATTTTCAGTTCAAACGGATGGAAATTGATACTACTCGGATTTTCCTTGCTTAGCACCTTCAATAGCAGGTCAAGTAAATTTTCCGTATCTGAACTCTACAACGTAAAAACTGAAATAGAATTTTTTAAAATCAGCTAATTCGATTTTTTTTAGAAAATTCAAATAACTAGAATTTAATTTCCTTTGCGTTTTCAACCATAGGGCAACCAAAATTTTGGATACATTTTTTAAATTTTTATTCTAAAATTTTTACTTGGAAAAATGTAACTACTCGAATTTGGATGCCTCAAAATTTTCAAATGTAGGTGAAAGAAACTTTGCGTGGCTGATATTTGCAATAAAAAAAATTGCGAAAAAAATGTGGAAATCCGCGAATTCGAAAAGTCTTATTTGAAGAGACGAGACTTAATTATTTGAACTTCCCAATTCGCAGAGTGATTTCGAGATCAAAGTGTTTTCGATCAGACCTTTCCTCTGTTTTTCTTTTGGGAATTCAATCAAAATATAAAATCAATTGGATCGTTTCTGTTTACACTCCGCACACTACCTGGTAGAGAACACACCCCTCTGTCAAAAATATAATTACTTTCATCAAAGCCTGGACCTACCCTAGCCTATTTCTCTCTCTCTCCCTCTCTCTCTCTCTCTCTCTCTGTCTCTTTGGGCGAATAAACTTTCGTCGGCCCATTAAAAATGTTTCACTTCCAGTAAAAAAAAAGAAAAAAAAAGGGAAATATACCTTCTTCATAGCGCTCGCCATTTTTTCCCTCGAGTGCTTGGGCGAGCACAGGGGAATGAATGAAAATTTGCACTTTGACCAAACGTAGAATTTAAAAACGAGAGCGGGCAGCGACAAAGACGGGCTTATATGCATGGAAGCGGCGAAATACGCGACAGGAAATCGTTGGTTTAAATTAGAGACAATAATGTCGACCCTCTCGACATCCACACACTCTATTCTCTCTTTCCAACTCCATATACGAATATATTCTCGAATCTAGTAGACGTAAAAGTATCGCTAGGATTACGCTTGGCACAGCTGCCACCAACGTTAATAAGCTCCTCTAATTCCTGACTACGGTATTATGGAACCATACACAGTGAAACTTGGACTCGCCGGTCCTCTCTCCAAGTACGTACCTCCGTTGCCCCCCCAAAAAGGAAAAAAAAAAGAAAATAGAAGCCCTTTGTGTGTATTCGTTTACAAAGGCCCATTCATGTACCGAAAAGCCCATTACGATGTTCTCGAATTACGGCGAATTATGTAGGTGCTTATCGTATGCGACTCCTTACTTAAATCCATTCTCACTCAATCGACACTGTACGCATGTGTACAAATCCCGAAGTTCGAAGAAAACTAAACAGCCCGTCACGGCGGAGGCTCTCATTGATTGCAGCGTCACGAACAACCGCCCGGTTGCATCGCCCATTCTTTTTCGGCTGCGGTAGCACATTTGGTGTATTTCAAAATAAACATGATACGTATTGTTTGGTAATTTATTGAACCTTTAACGTTCACTCTGGGGTCAGATTGGCCCCAGATAATTTCACATCAGTTTAGGATATCTTTTTCCCCACTAAGCACAATACGTTAGTCGCCAAATGTGGGTAAACGCTATGACTGTCGAGGTCATGTTGAGTCCAGTATGAACGTCGTGTTATTCCGGTCTAACTTTTCCAATGTTTTTTATGTGTATAATCAGTGATTCGCTTTATCGGAATGTAGGTTTACCATAACGTGACGTTGGATTTTTTTTGATAGATATTTATTTGATTTTTGTGGTTTTTAGATGGGACGTAGTTTGAAGCGTCGAGTTATGTTCAATAATATCCCGGTATGAACGTTTTGTAATCCGACGAAGTGACAAGATACCGATTTTGTGAAATGATTGTTCAAATGTTATTGAAACCATTCAATTTCGGTCCAGTTTCACCTGACCCCCGCGTTTGGTACACATAAATTCCACGACGCAGAACTGCAAGGGCACAAAGAAGATAAACGCAGAATCTTTGTTGCGCTAAAATTAGTTTGCTCAGGAAAGAACAAGAATCGAAGTTCTTTTCTCCCTTCGTTTTGCAGATTTTACACGTGTATCCATTAAAACACAGTTGTAACGCCGTTATGTGCACGCTCGTTCCTTGATCATGTTCGAGCGCTATGGCCTCACCGCCACGCAGGAAATTAGCTGTCAAAACAACCGAAAGTTAAACCGCCGTGTATATATTATTAACATATACCCTGTATGTATGCATGAATGAATGTGGTTCCGTTCACATGGAAAAGTGAGAGGGTTCGGATGGGTGGATGGTGGTGTTGTTTCGTTCGTACACACGAGTATCCATCCCACCTTTTAAAAAACCGGATCAGTAAAAGCAACAGCGACATCATCCCGCTTGTATATTTACAAAGCCGTATCAAAGAACTCGCAAGTTTATTAACCCTTTCTGGCCAGATGCGCGACTTTCGAACCGAGCTTTGGGTTTAGGGAATTTCAGAGCTCCTCGAAAAAATAAGAGAAAAAAAATCAAGGCTTTTTTTAAAAATACACACAGAAGTCCAGTTCTTTTTTATTTAAATCATGTTTTCATGATTATTATTGATTAAAACCGATTTTAAGTCATAGAAAAGGTTCTAAAAAATAATTACTGCATTTTTAACCTTAAACTATTTTATGCTGTTTAGTCCTTGAGAATGCTAATCTTTATTATCAACATCAAATTCTTTTAATCCTTTGTGGCAGGTGGTCGATATATCGTCAACCAATTTCAAAATGAAAAATCCAAAAAATAGAGTTTTTCTTTCCTAAAAAAACACGCTTCAAATTGTTAACCTGAACAGAATAGGTAAATGCATTGTATTTATTGGAAAAAAAGTATTCCATCGGAACCGCGTATGTGTCCAAAGTTTCAAGTCTATCGGATGTGTGGAAGTGGGTCAAAATTAGCTTACAAGATTCCATCCTAACAAACTGCCTGACTAACGAACTAACAAGTGAAATTAAATAAAAACTGGCAATAAAAACCACCTGATTCAAACCCAGGAATCCCGCTACTCGGTATCGAAATGCGTTATCGTAGAGAAGAAACTTGTAGCGATAAGACGAAAGGCCGGGACGGGTGAGATAAAATCCTTCTCTCGAATTCAATCGAGTCTGATATGCTGTTGCATTAGGGAGAAAAATGGGAAGGAGGCTCTCTCTTTCAATTGCCGGAAAACATATCTTTTGATACCAGATCTCATATTTTCGAAGCCCGACGCTTTTTTCTCCTTCCGCTTCGCCTTTCCTCAATGCTACACACACTTTATCGCGTTTCTTGGCTCGGTTACCTGCTTGTTGGCTTGCCGGCTGGCCTTCTATACCTTCTTCGTTCCTTCCAATTTACTTTAGCGAGTCTCAACCGGTCTTACAACGTCTAAGAAATCGAGGGACAAGGATACGAAATTCAAAGATCCAGGTGAAGAGTGAGAGAGAAATAGGGACTGCCAGAGGAGAGGAGCCTTCTTTCTTTGATGCTGCTAAGGTTTCAGCGTGTTGTGACTCCGCTTCCAAGCATGCAACGGCTATAGATTTATTTAATAGTCGTACAGCTCTCCATTCCTTTTCGTTTAGACTCCAGACTTTAACAAACACACGGCAGAGAAAGAAACAATTTTTTTTGCCTTCGCCTTTCTTCCCCATTTCTTTTAGGTTTCCGTTTCATTCCTTCACTCGCGAATGAAGAGCAAAAACGGACTTCTTCATCGATTGGAGCTCAACTAAGAATCGATTTCAGCTGGAACAGATCTCGAAAAGCGGGATTTCTCTATTTAATGAGGATTCAACCTTTTCGTAGTCGGGCCAACATTTGATTTTCGAAATTTTTAGTTCAACTTCAATTTCAGGCTCATTTTCAGCGATTCCAAAAATATGTAGATGCCAAAGGGCGGCACTCGAACGGCAATATTGTTAATAACATGCTTTTCCAAGAAGCAAGAGTTACACAATTTTTTTAGGCGTATATGCGTCACTGACAGCGACGGGGTTAATAACATTTAGAGGGAAATAAATAATTCCACAATTCCCGAGCAACTCTGAATACCAGTCAGGCAAAATATACATACAGAAAACACCGGTATGAAAAATGCTGCAATGTAGAGAAATCCTAATTTCGAGTGAGTGAAAAAAAAATATAATCCCTTTTTTCCCCAGTGGCATTAAAAATCGGTATTAAAATAAGAGCCGTAAAAGACTTTCCATTTTTAATTTCCTGCTTTGATATTATCTCCTTCTTTCTCTCTCGCTCTGATATATTATATAATTAAATTAAATTCCAACTTTTTTACTCTTGCTTTTCGCAAATCTCCTGTTTACAATTTCAAATGTAATCATATTCCCTCCCTCTCTCTTTCCCCTTTCCTCTTTTTAAGCATCATCCTTGCTCTTATAATTTTCTCTATTTCTTCAGTCGCGAGTAATGTCCACAAAAATTGCATTTACATATTTTCAACAAATACCGGCGAAACGGGAAAGCCGGAGAAATCGATGCTTCCCTCAACAAGTGAACGAAGGAAATTATTACCAACGACTAAGAGGAGGAGGGAAAATGTCGAGCTCGAGATTTGGACGGTAACAATAAGCAAAAGGAAAACAGATATTTCTCAGAAGGATGCAATTTACCGATGACACTACATGTACATAAACAGACACTTCTTTCTCTGTTAATGCATGCCACCATGACTGCATTCTGCAACAACGACGAGTGAATCACCGAAGCAGATATTTCTTCCCATTTCTTGCGTTTTTTTCTATCAAATATTGCAGGGACTTTATTCCTCCCCGTTTCAACGACATTCATCTTTGCCTCCGTATTTTTTCCCCACGAAGTCTGTTTATACCCACATGCAGGCAAATATTTCCTTGGATTTCTTCACGACAATATTTGTGTTTGCATTGTCGGCATATTTCCTGTCGGTGTTTCCACGCGAGGGGAAAATTGTTTCTGTTGCATTAAACATGCATCCTATTTCTGCATTCGCCTTGTACAATGTAAAAAAGTTTTGGATTTGAAGACACAAGTAATTGTGAAATCTAAGAAGCTTGATAGTTGCACCGATTTTAGTACCACAAAAAATATGAAATTTCATATTTTTTTATTGGAATAGTTAAAGGTATATTTAAATTTGAATATTTTTTCTCGGATTTTAAATATTTGTTTGATATTTCACAATCAAGTGTATTGATTCTATTAATTGCTTTATATATGTATTTTCGAAAAAAGAGGGGATTACGAAATTTTGGTAACAGTGATGATTAGTAAAACCTGCAATTTTTTTTAGAAGCGGAGAAAAAAGTACTTAATTACGAAATTGCTCGTCCCTATTCCTCGGAGACTTTAATTTTATTGTAACAAAAAAAAGATTTCAAAGACGCCATATTCCTTTTTCAGCCTCTTTCCATAGAGCGGATGTGCGTCTGTCTGTGTATGTATCACAGGTATGAAATAACTCGTGTTTCTTCGTATATTTACATATATACAGTAGGAATAAATGTAATATCGTGTGAATATTACTTTTCCATTACATGGAAAACGCGAGATACGTGATGTTTCTTCTTCCCAAGGAAAGAAACGAACAGTTGCAACGAACGAGACAAAAGAGCCAAAGGGATTTCACTTTGAATTCGTGGTATTTCCCAAGCTTTTCATATACGACACACCAAGTAGAAGAGGAAAAATGCTTCGCGGTATACAAAAGAATTCCGCGAAGCTTTCCAAACGAACAACGCACTATTCAAAAAAAACCATGTTTTTCCATATACTTTTATAGCTATCGATCGAAAGCAATTGTAGTTCAATATTCCGCTTTTATATCCGCGACTTTCGAAAGTAATAAAGGTCCTTCGTCGAACTGCTACATTTTACGTCGCGGAGAGAAGTCCCCGTATTTTATCCTTCTGCGAAATCTTTTCTCTCTTTTTCGAAATTTATAAATTCAGGTAGAAAACGTCGCTGGTTTTCCAACATTATAAGCTCTTTCCTCCAATTCTCAGATTTCGTTATTTCTCACGGACTGGAAGTTCCAAAATAGTTATTTAGACTCCTTTTATAGACAAAAAACCGATTTTCCTATTTACCATTTTTATTCGTAACTGTTAAAATAATCCTTTTCAAATTCACTAGTTCGAGGAAAATATGAACTTTTCAAAATCGCAAAATTCGAATTTGTAATTTCTCAATTTTCTTAGAAACCCCCAAATTTTGTTAAATACAAAAACGATAGAAAACTAATTCCAAACTAGAAGAATGTATTATTTCGCGAGAAAATTCCAAGATTTCTTGTTTCGGCTCATTCGGTGGAGAGAAAAATGTCTCTCCTTGAAACCCGAATTTTTGTCGAAAGGGTCACTTCAAGTTTCGCCTACGTGGGTGCTTGCACGGTCGTTAAGTGCATAATAGAACATTAGAAACTCATTCAAAGATTATGTTGTTGCAATGACGTAGGTGGCAGCGGGGAAAGGGGGGAAAAGAGACGTAAAAAGAGAGGGAAAAACAGTTATCGTAGGATCAAGTTACGACGACGTAACTTGAGCGTACATAAACGCACCGAAATGTCGTATCGGCTCATATATACATGCATATATATGCATGCGTGCAAGTATGCACCGGGTCTCAAGTACTGTGTAATGGCAACTATAGGTATACATATGCGTACGGAAAAAGAGTATCGTTCGTAGTGTGGTTAAACTGCTATGAAAGAAAAGGGAAGGAAAAAAAAAAGAAAAGACGAAAAAAGCGTACAAAAAATCTTAAAGAAAAAGAGAGAAAAACTCGCAATAAAACTCGGAAGCAGCCTCCACTTGCAACGCAAGTAGAGCATGAAAAACCATCGTGAATACATACGCGGCACGTGTAGTTCTCATGGGAAAAAAAGGGGATATTCGTTACCCTTGTTTTGAATAGCTACGATTTTTCAGGAAAAAAACTGGAGGTCGACGCGCCAAAAATTGATGAAAAGGCGGAGGGTCTCTATGAATTTATTTAGAGGCAGTTTTTCTGAACGCGAAAAACAGTAGTGTGCGGCGGAACAGAAGGGAAATGGGTTCAGTACATATGTTACCGGTGAATTGCATTTTCAATTCAGAACCAGGTGGAAATTTCAAAATGTATTCAGGAAATTGCTGAAATTCTTTTTGGAGAGATCAGCGAAAATTGGATTCCTCGGAAAAAAAATACATCGGATATGGATCTCCCAAGAGTGCACAAATTTTTTTCCAAAAGTCGATTTTTTTGGGAATACCTTCCCCTTCCCCCCAAATGGGGTAACAATTAGAGTTTCAAAAATGGGGTGGACAAGTCATTTTTAGGGGTAATTTTTCCCGTAGAATCGATTGCAAAGGTCAAATGTAATGAAATCCCAGCGGAAGTCGGTGAAAAGTAGGTTTTTTGAGGTAAAAAGTCATTTGCCGTTGGATTGTGGCTTTCGCGGATGTTATATTTCTGAACGACGTGCTGCCACTATAGTGGCGTTCACGTATGAACGCCCCGCGCAACATTCAGCCATTCCTGTGAGGTTAAGTACTCTTAACCTCTTAGGATCACACCTGATTCATGGGAATGAATCATAAAAAATGATGACTCAATAGTAACGACTGATATGTTTTAATCGTGAAAACGTGCAACTGATAAGAAGAAAAATGTGCGGAGATAATAAAGCCGAAGCGGTACACTAATAAAAACGTGGAAAGAGTAACTGGTAATCATTTAAAAGGTAGGAGAAAAAAAAATTCGATGCAAAATGAATAAATATTAGCTGGTTAATATTTATGACTTTCATAACTGTTGCCGTTAAAAAGAAATAAAAATTACAGGGAAGAAGAGATCGCGTTGTACATATATAAATATAATTTGCTTGCGGTTTACCGAAGATGACAATACCTAATCTGTGAAGGCACAAGACAATAATTTCCGACACAGCTGTCGTTGTTGTACAAGTTATAACCTGCTTTTCTCTTCTTTTTACGTCGATGATGTAAGTCTCGTTCAAGTTTTTGCCAGTCCAGCAATAAGTTCAACTTGAAAAATAGGTTCAGCTTCCGAACGAAAATCCATGCAAATCAAAATAAGTTGGCTTAAGGATTCAAAATTTCAAAATAATTTAAATTAACAATTAATGATTGTGAAATTTTCTGCGATTCCAAAAGTGGCGATAATTCGATAATTTTAAAGAAAAATTATCTTTTTTTCACTTTATTAATTTGTAACAAAAATTAATTGAATCTGCCTTCATCAAGTGAAAACATAACTTATTTAATTAATTTTAATAATTTAGCAATTTCCTGTAATCCTAAAAGTATCGACTATTAGATAATTCGTGAATTAAAATAAATGAGGCTTTTACCCCTATTAGGTAAAAGCCTAATACTCATTTCCCTAATTTGACGTGAATTCCCGAAAAGCGTCATTTTCTGTTTGAATCTTCCCGTACAAAAAAAGTCCTACCTTCCATTTTCATAATCCAATTCCACGGAGCTTTTATCAAATAAAAGAAAAGCTCTGTATCTTAAAACGTCTGAAAATCTGTTCTTTTCCCGCTGGAATCAATGACACCATTTTCCCTTTATATCTCCTCCACCCCTTTAACCCCTTGTTTCTGTGTCACGTCAAATGTCTATTAGTTCCATCTTGGAAAATTTATCATAGGAGAGCGAATAAAAATAATAGAAGAAGAAAGGGAAGGATGGGGAGAAATAGGAATGAAAATAAAATGTCAGGATCCTACTTCTGGTTTTGATCCTCCAAGATATTCCTTATTTCCTATCCCTAAGGATTTAACAATAACATGAAAGCGTCAGAGGTTAGTTCCTATATATATACACACACATACAAATACACATATGTATATGTACATACTTAGAAATATATTATACGTAGGTTAACGTCTGCCGTGGCACTTGCAGCGAACAAAGAGACGTGTCTCGAATAGCCACTGTGCAGCGGAGCAGCAAAAGAGGACTTCTTTTTGGCCCTCTTCTTTTTTCTGTCGCGATACTGCTGTTATTTCGTTCCTATTCCTCCATTTTCCCTCTTTTTCTACAATTTAAACATTTTATAGCTTATTTTTGAGGGCTGCAACCTTACGAATTCCATGTTTGGAAGCACAGCGGCGATCCACTGGGAACGCCGCTGAATCCAAGCCAGAGTGAGTTTCCACCTTCCCTCTGTTTTTTATAATAACGAGAGAAATGCGGGGAAGACAAGGAGGAAAAGCCATTTCAAGAATGAAATGGAATTAAGGCAGTTTACGTTCATCCTTCTCACTTTTGAAAAATGATATCTTCGTTTTATTGAATTATTCTGCAATTTCCTGGGGAATTCTTGCCGCCATTTCGTGGACGTGTATTTGGATGTGTATGTACGTGAGATTGCATAGGACTTCCCTGAAGGATTTAACACAATCAAGGGGAAAAATGAATGGAAATTTCGAACAAAGCGTTTTTTTTCTCTTCGAGAAATTATAGACATTTTCGTCTAAAGATTTCAGCTTTGGCCAACTACATGGGGTAAAAATTAACCAAAGTCTTTTGAGACTGATGTATTTCCTCCAAATGTAGTTTATGTTTGTGATTTTATAAGAAAAAATCAATATCACAAAGTTGAAAAAAAAATGATTGCTGTAATAAATCTGTTGAAAATTTTTATTTGAAATTTATACCGAATAATTACAGTCCATTATTTCATAAACCAAAATTATTTATGAAGTTGAAATATAATTTTGAATATGAAAAATTACGATTCAATTTTCAAGTTTTAAATCAAAATAGATTGATTTCATAATGTCTCGGGTTAATCTGGCTCCAATGTGAAAGTTGAAAGTTAAAATGCAGCCCTTCCCTTGTTTTAGCTGATACTTCCCCCATTTAAAAAAAATATTTTTTTTCCAAACAATATATTATTTGTTTTTCTTATTTGTAATAATATATTGAATGGTATACAGGGGTGAAAATTAACTCCACGTAGTTATTTCAAGATGTGACTTTTATGCACCTGATTCGCGAGGGTTAAGAAACTGTTCGAGATAGAGACGAAAAGTTCTATCCGATTTTTTATATTTTTTTTATATATACTTGGCAACGGTTAAAAACAATGGAGTGTTCGTAGTTACGAGGGCGGATTACCTGCTACTGAACGATGGAAAAGGGAAATAAAATGAGAGAACAGGGAGAAAAAGGTACAGGAAAAAAGAGCTTGTGGGAGGATGAAGAGAGATAGAGAATTGGTATAGGAAATTAAGCAAGTGTATATAAACAATAGTAACGATCGATTTTCGCCTGGTTTTTTTAAGGGGATATATACGTATATATAAAGGTTTTACAGCAGCCATCGGAATGTTGTCCTTGCTAATGAAATGTATTTTCACAGGTTAATCAAAGAATTGTACATCCCTCTATTTTCCTCTGTGGATTTACAATTTTACCCGGTTGCATGTTTGTGTGTTATTTAAGTCGAGTAAATTAAATCACACGTACACCCGAATTTGATTTAAATCGCGGCATTTACATTGCAAATTCATGATGAAATACACTGGCAAGTTTGGAAAAAATATACGGAAATTCGGCTACCTCCTAATGCTCAAGATAAAAAATATACCTTTTTTGAAGAACATTGTTCACGGAACCATACAAATTTTGAAATTCACTTCAATGGGCAATTTTGTTCGTTCATCAATGAAAGGTTTCCAACAACATTTTTTTCGCCTTCGGCTTTTCAGGCTCCTCGAGGACTCATACGTAACATAACGTGGAAATAAAAATACTGATGTTTCTTAGAACGTATGTTAAATCTGCGAGTGAAATGCGCAATGAGAAACTTGCGAGGGAACTTCCCAATTGTTGAAACCCCAAATCTACATATGAAAATAGAATAAAATTTCGTTTGATGGAGTTACAAAAGAGTGCCTGTAGAAGCTTGAATTTCCCGAATATTTTCTTTTGGAAATTTCGTGCGAAATCAAACCGTCCGAATTTCAATTCAACTGTATCCTCAAAAAATCTCCATTTCTTCATACGATTATACAAAGAATGGCAAACTATCGTCAAGTTAATTTAGTATTTCAAATGTTTTCTTTTATAAATTTCGTGCAAAATGGAACACTTTGAAATTTCATGTACCTTTAGGGTCCCAAAAAATCCTTATTTTGAGACAATAATTTCAGAAAATATTTAGATCCTCTCAAACCTTGATTCCTCAGAATCTTCAAAAACACCCTGATTTTAGGACACGTATTTAACGAAATTATTAAAACCATCCCCATCTAAATAAATTTAATATATTTCGAAAAAATTTCCTACCAAGCAGAACTAAGCTTTCAAACTTCAATTCCATTACAGTGTCAAAAAAAAATCCAATTTTCGGTCACTATTTTAAGGACTTCATGGGAACAAGAAATCTACTGGCTGCATTTCTTAAAATTCCAGGACCTATTCCACCGGAAGAAAATAATAAAACCTCCTAAAAAATTTTACTAAAAAAGGGGGAAAAAGCCAGCCGGCATAAAAGACCTCGAAATATGTGGGACAGTTTATTCTTAATTTGTCCCAAATCCCTCGTAATTCCTCCCCGCTATAATAAGCAACTTGTTGCGGAGTTCCAGCTAAAAATATATTCCTATTTAAATGCTGAGAAAATTAATTTCCCGAATGGTATTAACGAACCCATACTAAGTCGGGGAAAGAACGTTTTCCTAAATAAAAAATGACTGGATAGAAAAGGAGCAAATGGAGGAAGGAAAAAAGATACGGTAGGAAACTAATGAAAGCTACAGGAGCACGTCTATGCATCAAGGTGTATAATATACACATACACGCACAGAAACACATACACACACGCGTGAATGCTATTACGTATACATATACGACCTCCTCAAAGAATTCCAACCAGGCTTTTTTCCGTAGCACCGCAGATTGGTTAGAGCCGTAAAAAAATTCGAGAACTGGTTTCTTGCTTATTCGTGTAACAAACAACACGCATACGAGCTTCAATAAACACTCGCGCGCGTATGGGTGAACCACACATCCAGAAATAGCGTATGTGAAGGTGTTCGTGTCTCTAATAGACTAGGAGTAGTAGAATTACACGCACTATCCGCAGGAAGAAATAGAAGAAGCCACCAAAGGGATGAAGAAAACAACAATTCACCACTAACGAGTTGGCAAAGTACTCGGTACTTACAGAGGCCGTTTAACTTTCCGGGCACTTACTCGACAGGCGGATACAGATTTTGACATTATTTATTTTTTTGTTTACCATTAGAAGGGTCCGAACAAGATTTTCCCCTTCGTCTTTCCTGGTATTCTGAAGATTTGTACCCACCCTAACGTGGAAACAAAAATTATGGTGTTTCTTGGAACGTCTATTGAGTCTACGAGTTTTCTCGAAATTCGCAGCGTGAAAGCTGCCTTGAAACTTTTTAATTATTGAAAGAGCCAAAGTTTGTATGGGAAAGTAGAAAACAATTCCTGTTAAGCTGTTGCTAATTTAGTGCAAAATCAAACTATTGAAAATTAAATTCCACTTTATTCAATCGCCAAATTAATAAAATTTTTGTAATACGTTTTTTTTTTAATTTCATGCATCACAAAAAAACTTTCTTTCAAATTTGAACTTCACTATTCCCTTGAGAAATCTTGATTTCAAGATACGAATTTCAGGAAATTGTTGGAACAAGCTACTAAAGGCCGTTACTTTAGCTTTCCGGGCACTTATTCGGAACATCTCAGCCCTAAGTGACATACCAAGGGATGGAGGGTGGGAAAAACTTACAACATCGCATAAATCCGGTGATACGAAACTTTGAGGTGTGTTTTAAAAGCAAGTTTGTTTCGAATTTCCGCTTCGGCTTTCGTTGATTTCATTGCAACGATGAAAAGTTTGCGGGAACTTCCGGTGCTCTGCGTACAGAAAACAATTCCGTGCAGTATTATTTATGTAAAGTAATCATCAAGACTAAAAGAAGAAGAAAACGAAAAAGGAAAAGAAGGAGAAAACAAGATTATCTCGTCGGAGGAGAGGAGCGTGGGGAATTCCTTTGTTGAAGAAAATTAATGAAGGGATGAATTGAGGTTTATAAATAACTGCAAGTGACTGTTGATGCACATGTACGAGTATAAATACATAAACATATATGGAATGTATGTCCTTTTCTTAGTTGATCGTCGAAATAATTAATAAGTATTTTCTATTTTTGTTTTCTTCACTACCCGTCCTTATTTTTGAACATACGTTTCCGTTCCTGGTTTGGTCCTTCAATGTTTTTCAACTCCAGTAGAATTAATTAAATTGGAACTTAAAAAATTTCGAAATACAAGAAATAATAATAATTTGCTAATATTGTATTTTATAAGTTTTCAAATTGTAGAATCGATTCATTATATTCAATCAAGTATCTTAATACTTTTATTGCATAAATTTATCCATTGACTTTCGAACGAACAGGAAAAATAAACAGTCCATTTTTTGGATTTGTAAAATCTTAATTTTATTATCGGCCTCATATTTCATTAAGATTTTGATAATTTTGTGGCTGAGTTGATAATTTTTGCTCTACCCATATCCGCTGTGAATGTGTTAATTGGAGTTGAAAACGCCAAAGAGAAGCACCAAACCAGGTACCAAAATGTATATTCGAAAAAAAAGAAGGGAAAATAAAGGTTGTGAAGATAATAAAAAACGGAAAACGTTAATTATATATAACAATAAATATAGATATATGCAAATGTATTCTATACATTAGGCTGGTTTTCTATTTATTTCTTTATTTTCCTCTGTACCTGAATTTCTACTATGAAACGCCGTCTACCGGGCAGTATCTGCACCATCTCTATATATCTCTTGCTCATGAAGTTTACATATGCACGTCTATGTAGATGTAGCGTATCGGGGCAGTCTGGAGAGGATTATTATCATCAGATATGTATCCAAGAGTTTAACATAGTATTGATATATTGCTTATTGATATATCGCCGTAGAAATGATATATCGCACCCTTTCGTTTTTTCTTTTAACGCTATCTCTCTCCCTCTCTCCTTTTCCTACTCTGTTTACTGTAAACCTCCACAGTAATTTAAATCTAAATATATACCTATCTATCCACTTCGTTTCATTATCGTCTCATACCATTGTTATGATAATTACGCAGCGGTCGGATGTAACATTTCTGCGGTTTTATGCACGAAACGAAATTTCTATCAATTCAGGAAAACATCCCTATCAACATTCTTCATCCCTGGATAAATATTAGTTACCCCTGTTACATCATCTCTTCTGGAAATCTAGGATTTTAAGACAAAAAAATGTTTTACAAAAAAAAATCATTGTTACAAAAAGAGGAGTTTAGTAGAAAAAAAGACACGATTCGATGACATATATACTTGAAAATTGAAGGGAACACGAGACCGGGAACCTAAGCCACCTTATATTTCAACCCCAGCTGATAAATGCGTGATAAGAAAATTCAAATTGAAAGGAGGAGATAAGGAAACGTTTACATAGATAACACGTGGAAGGTTACTTGTAAGTAGTAACGCGTTAACACCATTACCATTTTTTGGGAACCAATATCAGGAATGTTCCCAAAAAGGGAAATTCAAATTTGGAATCGAGTCGACGCCACAAAAAATGAAATTATCCGAAAGTGCTCTTTTTCTTTGTAGGACATTTTAAATTTACGTTGTAAAAGATTTTAAATTTGGAAGCGAATCGATTCCCAAGGAAAGAGGGATAGAATTATCGGAGACTGTTCTTTTTGGAAACTGAAAAGCCTTTTTTCTCGAAACAAAAGAATTTAAATTTTATCAGTGCTCTCCTCCCTTTTATTGTAAATCACAGAGATACTCTTCGAAACGAGTTGAGTACAAATACTAGCCATTGTTGATACAAACGTTCACAGATACTATATATATATATCTCCTATAACCTTTCAATAAAAAAAATAAATACGTGTCTACACGAAACAAGGGAAGAAAGAAAACCTATTTCTCCCTATGTGTGTACTTTTTTCTGCTTCCACGAAGAACAAGAAACAAAGCCCTACAAACGGAATAAGCGAGTACTCACATACACTTGTGAAAACAAACAACGGCTGAAATTCAGTTCTTTTACCAGAAAAAAGAAGCAAACATCGGTTAAATCTATCGGTTATCTTGAGATTTCGTAAAAAAGGGCCGCAAAAACGCAATGTTAAGGGAAAAAGCACCCTCCTCATAGAATTGTATGGTTGACGCCCAAACGAAGTTCGTCCGTGAATTGCAATGCTAGCATCAATTTTTGTAGGATAATTAATTATTGAAATATACAAATTTTTGTTTTTCGACGGTCCGGGATTTTAACACAAATACAAAAGAGATCAAAGAGATACGAAGATTAACCAAAATTATATGACTACCTGCCTGCTCCATTTAAATTTTTAATTTTGAAGTAAAACAATATATACTGAAATCCTTTTTATCGAATTTGGTAATGGAATATTCAGAAATTGTATTACAAATTTGTATTTTTGCGAAAATTCGAGACATTTCAGTCGAAATAGATAATTCCTGAAATTCAGTTCTTTCCATTTCAATAGCGACCAAAACAAACAGAGAATTCATGTGTAAATTCCACTGAAATCAATCGTTTTTAGTAATGTAATTAACTAATGAAATGTCGACATTTTCGTGTTTCAATAATTCCAAGTTTTTTAATAAACAAATATAAGAGAAATATTAAAACAACAAAATTTATACAAACTGATATTAGTAATTTCAATTATTGCCAACGCCCCTTTAACTGGAATTTAGGACGGTAAACTTAGAACCAAACTGGCTGAAATTGAATTTTTCACCAGAAGAAAGAGAAAAAACGTCAGTTAAATTTGTCAGTTATCTTGATATTTCCGAAAAAGAAGTCGCAAAAACGTAACGCTAAGGGAAACAAAGATTAACCCTTCCAACAAAAAGCCCGGTGCCTAAACAAAAAAAGGTTCATCTGTAAATTCCGGTTAAAGCAAATATTTATATTGGTTCAGTTAATTAATGAATTTCCATGAATTCCATTTTTTAGTCACTCCAAGTTTTCAATTAAGAAGAAAATAAATCTGTGACGTCCAAACTTTTGTTGGACTTCAATAATTATCGAGAATTCTGGAACTATTGAATAGAACTTTGCGAAAACTTCGAATTTCGAGCAGGTTATTGAAACATTCAGTTATTATTTCTCCGGAAAGATAAATAACAATGTTAACTTTAATTTCAAGTAGAGGCTGTACTCTGTTTCAACTAAAACGTGTTCCGAAGCCGACGATGTTGCTTTTCCGAGGTGCTTTACCGGTAACGCGATACGTCACTTATATTTAATGACACAATACATTAATAAATGTGATAATTTTCAACGTTATTGATGATATAGGGTCAGAACGAAATTCTCGGAAAAAACTTGGAAATAATTTCTAAAAAAGAATGAAAAGGTGGAAAGAGGGCACATTGAAGCGCCATTTAGTGCCACGCCATCGAAGTTTCACCGAACTACATACCGTTTGATCTACTTTACTTCATTACAACAATTGTTGTTAGTTTACTTTTGACTTTAGGTAAAAAAAAAAGGGAGTCCCGGCGAAATGATTTTCCGATATTGAACCGTTGCTTACGATATTGGAGCTAGTCCATTTTGTGAAAAAAGTTAGTTAAAGCTAAATCTTACAACAAGTCACTATAAAACTTGTATTCTTAATTAATTTACAATAAATATAAAAATGGACTTATCCCACTTTCAAAAGCAACGGTTCATATAGGTACTAAATTTGTTTTTCCATGGATTTCAGGAGTGGTCAAGGTGTCCATGATATTTAATATTCGTTATTTCTCGACTTCGAGGTACGAAATTCTGACATTTCATAATATTTCTCCTACATATAAAATTGATAATTTTACTTTTTTAAAAATATTCTATTCATATCCAAACCAAAGGTTTCTACTTATCTTTCTTATCAGTGTCATTCCTGTTATTGTCAATACTACTGTTATTGCTACTATTATTATTTTTCTGTATCTTTTTAGTGTTTCCCTAACAAGAATTCCAAGAATCTCTTTCATTAAATTTGACCTACATGCATTATTCTATATACTAACTCTGTTATTATTGTTATTATTATTGTAATTATCTATTACTTTCTGGCGATTAAAACCCAATTAATACATTTGCAGTTCTCGAGGTATGAATTACAAACAGTCGATTTCACTTTGTACAGGTAATTTATTCAAAAACAAATATAAATAAGTAAACGTATAAACACATTCAATTTGAAAGCAGAGGACAATTAATTCTCGATAACAACAATAATAATAATCATATTATTAAAATTCGTTGTTTTATGTTACGACGTATTTGTAGAATCCAATTTTATTTATAATATTCCAAATGTTCTTTTTAATTAAAATGTAATAGCTTAAAATTATCTATTTTTGAATTCCGTGCGAAATGTATTTTGTATTTTTCGGAGAAAAGTTGAAATTGAAGGTCGTAATAAAAAATTCATTTTTATTACATTTCATCTAAAAAGTAATAAATTTATTATATTTCGTATTATTATATTGAAAAAATAAATATTCTTTATATTTTGCTAATAAATACATGTAATAATGGCCAATAATAAATGTTATATATTTATTATTATTATTATTATTATAATTATTGTTATTATAATTGTACACACGACAACATTCATATGCAACGCCGTAAATCATTCTACTGAAGAGGGACTAAAACTCGAAACCAAAACTTATGAATATAAAGTATCCAAGGAGTATATCAGGTCAAAATTAAAACCAGATATTTTTCATAAATATCGTCCAATAGCAGACTACGTATTAAAAATCATATACAAAAGCAATGAATACCAACAGTTGCTTTGGAATCTTGACAATTGCCAGCTCCTGTAACCGATCGAGGCATTCCATGGAGTTTATTTTCAACACATACAAACTATCGCGTACGTCCATTATAAGAATTCGCGTTTGTATATCTAAAGCTAATGCAGGTTTAAACCTGTAACCTCTAAACGAGGTTTCAAAGAATTAGTATCTATTTCGACATCATAAAATCCGTAGAACTGCTCGAAACTCGCCTGTTTTCGGGAACAGCCTTTCCTTGTGTCCGAAAGTAACGGAAAAGTACGATTCGGGCCGTGTGTCCACGATAAAGCGGATCGAGCTAAAGTATTTACCTTCTGCTCCCAATAGGACGCCGTGTCTCAGGGAAAAGACTGCAGACGCCGAGTCGCGAGTGTGCGAAGAGACAATGGCGGGATTATGTACTTTTAAGTAAGTATGTAGAACGTCCGAATGGGGGAAAATAAAAAACACACGCATACACACTCACACCGACTCACCTTTTAGCGTCACTCTTCGAACAGCCGAACCGTTAGGGTTACCATCGGACTGCTTCCTCCTTTCCACCTTTTCTTCCTCCTGCGTTCAATTTTCACACTGCGATATTCCTCTGCTTAATCTAGCGCTTTTTCACACGAATCCAGAAAACCGCACTTCTTTATTTACTTAATAATTATTATTATTTGTATTATTTTGATTTCCTACAACTACCCTTTTGTCTTATCGAGCCACCACATTTATATTTCCAACTACACTATATATATGTATAATTTTTCAAACTTCTACTTTTTTATTTATCCACGGTGTGTATAATTATATACAGCTATATACGACAACTTTTTACCCCTACCCGTGCACAAGATACGAAACGTTCGTAACTCTTCTTTTCACCTGCACATTAACACTATATATGTATACATAACCTCCTTGTCGATCCCGGGCCTAACCCTCCTCCCCCCGGTTCTTTACTCCAGTGTCGTGGAATGTAATTCTCAGAAACCAAATGTTTCTGCTACGAAAGAGAATGGGCAGGGAAAGGAAAGGACGGAAAAAGAAAACAAATAAAGGAAAAACCGCCTGGATTATCAGTCGCAGGTATTTGTCATTAGGATTCGGAATATTTTCTTCTCCACGTGGAGATGCAAAAGAACAATATATAACCCACCATCACGACCGAGCGGCAAGCCGAAACTGCCGCGACGTGCGACTGGTGGATTCAGTGTGCCTCCTCCCCACCGGGACTCCATCCATCCCTTCTTCCCTCTTTCTTCCCACCCGTCTCTTTTTCTCTCGCTACGCCACGTTATAATATACAGGGTTTTCGCTGGCTTTGGTATATAACTGTTTTCTAGGGTACATCTCTCGGGTAAAATCCCTCCACCACCAAATGACCTCTCTTATACTCATACAGGTTAGCCGACCTACCTAACCTTATTTTTTTTTAAATTAATATATATGTAGTTATGTATTCGTAACGATGCGAAGGGTGAAGATTTTAAAATAATCCCTCACTCGTCCTCCATAGCTTCTTCTTCCTCCTCCTTCCCTTCTTTTTTTCTTCTTCTTTCGTTCTGTCTATGAATCTCTTTATTTTTTTTAAATTTTAGAACCCCATCCCAGGTTTCGTTTTAAAACACTCTCTCCATCGCTTCGGAGGGAGGACGCCCTTCTCTTCTTTAGGGGTACATCCCTTACCCCTCGATAACTTCAAGTGTTCTGCTCTGTTGCACTCGGTGCATACAGGAGCTTGAGTTTAAATGTACCCGTTTAGGAAGAGATTTCATAAATCCATTCGTGTATTTTGTTAAACGAACGGGGGTCCTTCTTTTTTTTCGTGTGACTGTAAGTTCTCTTTGCTTTTCGAAGTTGGAACTTTTTCTTTGGAAGGAGAGAAATTTTGCTAATTTGAAAATTGTATCCAAAAAATATATATTTTAAAATTATATATTTTTTTACATGTTACTGAAAATACTTGCGAAAAATCCAATTTGTTTACAAAGTTTTGGTATTTTTATTTAGAGTGTTAATTCGTGAAAATACAATTATTTATTTTCTTCCAGATGTTTTCCTAAGGATTTGCGGGCAATGGGATTTATTAACGAGGTGGGTACCCGATATTTTTATTTACCATGTCATTTAATTAATTATAATTATTTTTGTCTGTTTCTTTTTCAATCCGATGTTATAGTGATTTACAATACTCCATTAAAATAGTAACAATGGGTAAAATTAGTAAAATTTCTATCCCAATATGAGATACTTAAAAGGTTTTGTTTTCATTTCTCTCAATTTTACGTATACACCATTTCTCCGTAGTGTTTCTATAAATAGAAATAAAATAGAGTATCGGCAAGAAAGGAACACAAAAATAACTCATATTATAAAGACGAATGAAGAATCGTATATAGAATACCTAGAGGGTCTAGCTAACGTATATAATATATTCCACCAACAGGTGAATAATTTATGAGGTCTTCAAATGCATTAACTTTGATAAATATTCAACAATAACTTTATCAATTTCTAAATTTAAAAATAATTTGCCTCAATTTAAAACTAATAACTATAATAGCTTTTTATAAGAAAAAAAATGACTGCCTGTGATTTATATTGTTCCCATAATTATAAATAGATAATAGAAAATCTATTTAAGAGGAAGTATATTTATTTATTAGAAAATAATTGGCAATTAACTAAATATATATATTTCCCTTTGGGTATCCTCCTAAATTGGGACACTTTTTTTGAAAACATAAATAATATTGCAATTCTGGAAAAAGAATCATGGATAATAAAATATATTTCGACACTTAGAATTGGGTATGCCTATAGAATAGTGAGAAATTGTATAGTTAAAAGTTACGATTACCTACAAGAAACATGACCTTTAATAAAAAGGTAACTCATAAATAGCACGTTCAGCCTATAGACTTTTCGATTTTTTCCTACCTTCTAAAATTAATTTGTATCGTCGAGTCGATTGCAATCATGCACTTTATGATGTAAGTCCGGGTGCAAAGTGATAAAAATGCTACACATTGGTTGGGAGAAATCGCAGGCAACAACGTGAATACCTTTTCTCATTAAGTACGTTCTTCTTGTTACTGCTGTTGGAAATTAATAATTTATAAGTTTGAAAAAGTACGTGATTGATGAAAGATGGAGTAATGAATACCATCTCGTAGATCATAATCATTTAGAAAAGCATATAAGTTTCTTTTCTGTCAAACGAAGAAATGAATATAATTTCTAACTAATGAAGATTTCTTACGTTATTGCTTTCAACTGCTTCATATTGCGTATATGCCTAATCTCATATATTTTTGCACTTTTAAACTCGAAGGAAAATAATTAACTACCATTAATATCGAATTCGATTTCTGTCAATCCGACTTAACTCGAAATTCTCATTTCAGTCCGATCGTATAAAACTTTAAAATTTGTTTCTCCCCATGTAGGGCTCACTCACACAAATGATCACACCCATGTTTATTTCTTTGGGCCACAGACTGGCCCTTTAAATTTTCGTTCGAATCCCAGGATAAGCAACCATAGCTTCCCCTCAAGTAAAAACCTTTCTTTTTTTCTGAAGTTTCTTTTTATTTTAGAGTTTTGGCTTCTTTGGAAGGAATGGAATTTCGGTAATTTGAAAATTATTTTCTTATACATAAAATTAATGCAATCTTAAACATTCTAATAAAAAAATGTTGAGGATTCCAATATTAAAAATTAAATATTCTACTAATAAATATCGGCTGGAGATGTTGGACCTATAGAGTTTCCTGCGCATTTTGTTTATACAAAATAAAATTAGCGGATGAAGGTACTAGCGTAAATAAAAAGTCTCTTGCTTCGAAGAAATTTCATCCTTGTTTTTTTTTTATTCCAACGATTATATTGGCGCCATTGCGATACATATTTACATGCGATAAAATTAAATGCGCGAATGGGTGTTAGTAGCATGGTTATACGGCTTATACACATAAAGTCACGCATCTTGTTACTGCATTAAGAGAACTGTCCTTAGCATCCTTAGATTATCATTACACGTATGCGAAACGTGCTAAGCAAGTGGAACTCAGAAGGATGTAAAAGACAGAAAGAAATAGTGAATATCGTATTGAGATCCATTATAACACGTTTTAATACCATTAACTGTCGATCGATAATCATGATTATGATGATAACTTTTAATAGCGGGGCGATAAGAGACTCAAAGAATTACAACAAGAAGAAATCAGGAACGCAGTTCAGCTTTCCATGCGGACGACAATTTAAGAGAGTATCGCAGAGTGTAATTGACGAAGAAATCGTTTTTCGATTAAGAACATATATGTTTATTTGAATTGGTGGGAATCTACGGGATTCTTTGTTTCGATGCATCGTGGATTGCATGATAGAAAATGAAAATTATAATTGCAAGGTGGAGGAAATTTTATAAACTTTGCAATTTTTCTTATAGAAATATAATTTCATGGAAAAATATTCTTAACAGAATATGAATATAACGAGAAATAACGAAATGAGAATTTAAGACAGTAGTGCAAAGTCTAATCGACGAAGAAATCGATTCTCGATTAAGAACCCATACATTTATTTAAATTGCAGGAAATAGAAGGATGCCTTATTTTAATACTTGCTCGGTAGGAAATGAGAAACGATATTTCTTATCGGCCTGTAAAATTTTTCGAATAAAGTCACAAACGCTTTTATAATTAGGGAATTACGGGGATGGTCGAAGTTTTATAGGCACTTGAAAATTCCAGGTTCTAAAGATGTTTGAAAAGAAAGTAAAGTGAAAGATTACCAATTTTTCGCTCAAAAGTTACAAATCATAAATAATTTCTTTATCTAGTTCTTGAATATTTTTATATTGGTGAGTTAAAAAAAAACTTTACTAACTCCGTCATTTGACTTTCTCAGAAACTTGGGATTTATATAATAATATAAAACACGAAAGAATGAAACTGAAAATATATAAACAGTTTAGAAATAAGTTCCAATTTGAAATATAATATGAAATCTGCAACATTAAACTTTCTTTCCTTCTGTAACTTTATACCACCTGAGAAAGTAGTTTCGCTAAAAAATGTAATTTCTCGAATGAATTCCCTAATAAAATTTCATCGTAACGAGAAGCAATAGGAGCACAAACAAGAATTTGCTAAACTAATAAAAGTCAATGTTTATCGCGGACCACCAAGACTTCCTACTCTGCAGGAAGCAAATTAATTGAAACACAAAAGGAGCTCCATCCTTGCGTTATTGTTACAATGATTATTGTTGCTGTTATTAGAGTCTTATTATAACTAAAAAGAGATCTTTCGTATGGCTTCGAGAAATGGTGCGTGACTTTTGCGCTTTCGTTCTCTGCATCATGAGAGAAACCAGGAGATAATTTGAAAAGATGAAAGACTATAACGTGGAGCTGAATAACACAGTCTCAAGGTACAGCGAGTGTGTGCGAGCGAGTGTGTCTGTACGTGTATAATCAGTTACAGGGAAGGAAGCTTTAATGTGAAGAAAGATCCGTCTTAATTAACGTAATGGTATTGGAACACCAAGAGCCTGAAACTCAACGGAGGAACTTGAGGATGAGCATCAGCCAGCGTCTTCTATCATTATACTTGGATGTACACCTACTCCTGCTAAGGATTGCTGTACCTAATTTCAACAGTACCTGTACACACGTACATATATACCGTGAAATTCGGGTGAAACTCGACAGCCCAGAGCACCTGAGACGTTTCAAACCTATTCTCGTTCGCGATTGGCTCTGGATATCGATGAACCAGTGTCTCTCAGTCCGATCGCAGGAGTGGAAATAGGTGACACGCGACTTCCGTCGTTGTGGAGAATGAGAAGCCCTGTTTTGACGCGCAGGCGCTTGTGATACACACCAACCAAATTTCAGCCCAACCTCGGGCTACGTGTTCACGAGCGCGATATACTTTGTTTATACGTATTGCTCGTTTGTGTCCTGGTTTTACGTTACACCAGGAAGTTTTCGTTTTTTTCCTCTCTCTCCTCTCTGCAACGAAGTTCGTGTCTGGAAGCTTAAATGGAACAAAGATGAACACAAAGCCGAAAACCCCAAGAGAGGAAATAAAATTATAAAACAAGTCTTCTTTTTAGTGATTTTCGGAAACAATGTCGGTAGATTGTACCAAACGCCAGCTGCTCCGTTATATATATACATGTATGTATGGAAAGGTATGAGGCTATAGGTATATACGTTTCTTCTGTCCTCTATACATGCTTTGTAACGTTCTTGGAGATTACACCCATTATGGGTATCTTCGGGGCTTTAATACTCCTTGAGAAAGCCTGCAGGTATATAAAGGACTTCTCGGGGAAATCTCTAGAGAGTCTTGCCGAGCGTGTGGTTTTACCGACACCATATGTGTATACGGATAATGGCAGCAATAGTTGTAATGGTAGTGGTGGAGTCTATCTCGGCCGGTTTAAATAGATAAGTATGTACACATGTCCGTTTTAAGGACCTCGAAATTCTCCCATCGTCCTTTACAGATATTGTTTTATTACAAGAACTCATATATATGCATGTGTGCGTGTATATGTAACACCAACCCGTGCACAAACTATAGGAATAATAATTACATAGAAGCTACGTGATATAGCGTCAAGAATTTCGTAGGAATTTATAGGGGACCGGCGATGAATCTCCACTACTTTCGGGTCACACCGAGATGGATGTTCGTTTTTTTATCTGATAATAAATATGAAATACACAAGCGAGGCAGATAAAAAAACCAGGAAATAATGAAGGTGTCAAAAGAAGTATACGAGTGTAAGGAAATATTTCACACATGTCAAACGGCTTGATATCAAAAGCGAAGATATATACGAACGTATAACATTTTAAGATCGCTTAATTCCGAGGGAATATCAAAGCGGCATTTAACATCTGGGTGTACATACACACATATGTATATATATTTTATATGTACTTCTGGAGTTATTCTTTAAAAGACGGTGACAACACCTCTTTTACTAATGCACGTAATGCCTTATATAACGAACGCACACACTAACGGAGGGCACACAAACGATTTATAATTCAGCATTTTCGGGTAGTGTGACGGGACGGTTTTATTGTCACATAAGTTTTTTTATATACCCGAAATTATTTGTTTTATTAAGTATCCCTGCGTCGTTTTGTCACCAGTAACGGATAAATTTGGGCTTGGGATCGACGGGCGCCTTCGTTTACCCCATACGAAATTCTCCCGCGCTGAAATTGGGATCTTACGTTAATGGCTATTTATTTAGGAGCAGTAAAAAAAAAGACTTCGGTGAAAACTATTGAACAAACCCAAGTTACCTGATTCTTGGCAACTCCAATTTCTCGGGACTGAAATTATTACTTACTGTTATTACTATTAATATTACAAAATCCCTAGATTCTAGTAACTCCAATGTGCTGCAACTAAAATTGACATTAGCATTATTATTAATATTAACGGATATTATATGAATTCCCTAGTGCCTATTAAAATTTCAACAATTATCATTATTAATTAACTCGATAACTGCTCTGAACGCATATGTATGTCTACAGCATTTTAATCTCTGATCTGCAGATAGAGTATTTTTCCTTGGTATTGATATTTCCTTGGTGTGATAATTAATTAATTAGAGAAACGTTGCCTCTAGCGTTAAAAAATTACCTTGTATTTTTCACTGCAAGATTCATTTATTGAAATCAATTGGATCCGGTTATTGAAATTTCCCGCGTGATAAACAATTTTACATAAATCTACCATTAAGAAAAGACATTTATATTTTTGTGACTAAATTTTTAATAGTATTATTACTCTTAATTTTACAAATTCCCTAATTGCTATTAAAGTTAATACTACTATGATTATTGAATAACTTGTAACTATTCTTGGTATTAGTATTTTATGTAAATTATAATTAATTAGAGAAACTTTCTTCTCTTACAATTTACCAGAAAATTCCGATATTCAAATAAACCAAAATCGAAAATTTGTATTTCTTACTTAATATTCTATTTTACATATAAAACATTTTCTACGAAAAAACATATTTTTTCCATCGTTTCATAGAATACATATTTACGGTAAAGTTCTGTTTACTTTACGTGCTTAAATAGAAAATTTACTGCCAATAAGTCGGCGTGGAAAATTTTATTATAAAAAGGACCGAATAAATTTCAGCATTAGGTCGTTTTATAAAGGAAGGGTCGGTGAATTTCGATCATTACAGGTACATTATTGTCAACAAAACATTCTGGTTACTGACGACGAAAGGAATTCCCATAAAAGATCGTAAAAGATCTGGTAGGGATCCTACGAGGATTCTTTGTGTTGGGGAGGATCTTTTTGTCAATAGACCCGAAGTTCTGTTCCAGTGCAACCGGAAAAAAAGGACTGGCTTTATAAAAGCATCATTCAAGCCACGAAACATCGCAGAGGAGAAAAATAATGATAAACGATGTTGAAACAAAGACATCAAAATTAAGCTTCGGGGTGTTCCGAATAAATTTCAGCACGTAATGCTTATTGAGACATCGAGTGCATGGGGTGCCGTGAAAAGGGGTTCCTGCTAGATAAGATCGTATAGGCTGAAATTATCCTCCCATATACGAATATATGTGGCCGCAGCCCTTAGCTGATGGGAGAAGAAAAATCTGATTACTCATCCTAAGCAATATCCGACGAGGCTCTGGGGATCTTCGTGTTTTTCTCCAAACATATTATATATGATGTTCACAAAAATGTCGAAAACTAATACCACGACGGACGATTACAGTAGAATTGGTTGTACACACCATGCTTTCACCATACGCTTATTTTTCTCTTGGAACGCGCGTGTGTTTGTAAACACGAGTGTGTCCACGTATAAAAGCTTGTAGTAATTTTCTCATCACGCGAAGCCTCTACGAAGTAATTTACTCAAATGATTTACGGCACTTGTGATCATCCGTCCAAGATTTTGATCTCATCTGGTATAAATGTATGTATTTATCCCTATTTTTTTATTTTTCGCTTTGAATCTTTTTCTTCATTTGTTGATTTAAATAATAATAGTATTAATATTTTAACAGTCCCGCGAGTTTCATCAGTCATTTTCCAAAATAGTTTACTTCATCTTCAGCTAACCCCAAAATTGAGTGGCCTAAGTTTCGAATCTTAACCATTTGGTTGTCGGTATTTTTAAATTGTTGATTTTTTAAACGATGTAATATTTCGAGATATTTCAAAATCAATGGAAATTATGATGCAATTAATCTAATTAGCGTTACAATTATTTTGCAATTTTCTATAACGTATAGAAAATTCTGTCTAACGTGTAATTTTCTCACCCCTCGAATAACTGTGTGTGTGTGTGTATATGTAACCTTCGTCTATACTAAGACTATTATCAACGTTATCGGAGGACAAATTTCGAAATATAACGCCACTGGAATTTCATATCTAAAAATGTAACAATGGAGATTGCACTCCTGCTCCCCATGTATGCTCCACAAGCTCTGTACACCAACAAGCTATTGTAAGCAAACCCCTGTGAACTCGATGTTTCATTTTGTTCAAATTTTATTTGACCTTCTTGTTTTCTTTGAAAAGAAATTGCATAGGTACGTCAAATCCACTGACCACAATTTCGATAACAGACCGTAAGGGTGGGCATTGTTCGCCACACAAGCCGCAGCATTCAATGAAAAGTGATTATAAAAGTTCAACAAAACAATCTCCTCATTTGCGAAAGAATTCAACCGAAAAATTTTCATTAACGTGGAAACTTTTTTTCTAATTTTTCCGTTTCAAATCAATTTTATAACCTTGAGGTCAGTTGGCTTGGAGAAAGTGGCCTCTTCTCTGCAATATACTTATATTTTATTCAGAAAAATTTATATATTTGAAATTAGCGGTTTCAAAATGAAAACAAATTTTTGGAATTATTTGCTTTGACGTTTGAAATTTTGCCGCCTTGGGTCTTTGAGTCAGAAATTACAATAATTTCAATACAAACGAAAATTTCGTATCGTACTTTAAAATGTTTTAATAAATATTAATTAATTAGAATTAGAAAATTTTTGTGGTTTTCAGAAAGCAGATATTTGAATTTTCTAACATTTCTCCCTCACCCGGCTGCTTTATTTGATCAAAAGCAAAAACTTTATGAGAATTCTCTACGAAATATTTCAATACTTCGGTTGACCGCACTATTACGAGATTCTCTCATATCATTTTCAATCATAGTCCTTTCATGCCGTTTTGTGAGGTTTCCTCACCTCGAGGAATATTGCTTTAGACCGACATGACTCCCAAAGCCATTGTACACAGCGAATTCCTAATTTTTTCCTATTTCTTGTTGTTAACGAGAAAAAGCGCTAATATTTGGTGAGTAAATAATCAGTGACCTTGCAAAACATCCTCACCAAAATGCTCTACTTTTTAGATGAAATATGTGAAATCAGGCATGGCAGCGCATGCAAGGAGCTAATTTGTTGTAAAAAATGTATTACTGCGCTACATGAATTGAAAACATACATCAAACAGATTTCGACTACTATAAAGGAGGAATTGAATGTGAGCAGCTGCCGGCATAACGATAGAACCTCGAACTGGAATGAAGGAGGGCATGGAAACTATTGAAACATGCAGTGATGGTTAAAATCCTGAAAACCACAAACGTGGCCATAACGAACTCGTTCGCCGTTTGATGGCAACGTCAGAGGTTACATTCACAGCAGCATCTGCGGTTTAATCATTAGTTTATTGCTTAGAATCGTAAATTGTGAACGGCAAGGTGAAGTACCGCAACGTAGACTGACGCTAATGTTACACTAATGATCCACTCCGCCTGCTGTTTCCTTCAATCAACAGCTTAACAAAAAATCATTGGTTGACACTATTTTCGAAAGCTTCTTCTGTAAATTTTTATCCACTTTTTTCCCGGACATGTGATATGAAAGAGCTGCAGCTGTTTCATGGATTTAAAATCGAAATATTTTAGCATCATTGCAGCTTGGCATTTCTAGCGAAGGTTTTTTTACTAATTGGGATTCAGAAACTCCCTGAAATTTGAAAAAATGCAAACGGAAATTTGCTATTTATTATGGAAAGGGAGGTTATTTATTCGGAGACCCAATTTCAGTAAGGCAATTAACATCGAGAAGAGGGAACTGCAGACACGGAAAGAAATTGAAGGGAAAGGTAAAAGGATTACAAGGTTTGAATAAATAATCACATAAAGCTGTTATATGTGCATACAAGTAGTCGTAGATGTGGATGCTGGTATGATGTTGATAAGCAGTTTGGATATACGATTTCCGCAGGATACAATTGTGCCAACAAGTTGTAAATTAACCGTTATGTGTTTTACGTTATGTCGGCGATATATGTACGCATCTTTCGAAACGTTCAATTTGATGGCAATATAACAGAATCTGTGTTATAGTACCCTATTTTCTATACCACCTCGTTCGGATCTCTACTATTATTATGCCGACACCAAACGCTTACTTTGCTGTTTATCTAATTATTTATTAACATATCGTGTACTTTGCGCCTATATAATATTCCTTTGTTATTCCAAGTTAACGGATATTTATTTCTCCAAATCGGTTGAATTTCCCAGAAAGGAAAGTTGACACGGCGACGAAATAAACAGAACCAGGTTGAACTACAAGTAAATTTTAAATTTGCCCAAAAATTAATAAACTACCAAATCCACTGTTTCGGAAATTCGAGAAACCAGAAATTTCCCAGAATTTCCTAGAAATCATGTATGAAGTTTCAAGAAAAATTCGAGGATCCTATTAAAAGTTGCTTGGGAGACTGTAAATTGATCCGCGTATGCGAAATTTATCCTACCCATATCTTATAACAACATATAAATATAAATACTCTGCGGAAAAAAGAAGATATTTTCATTAATTCAAAAAAAGAAAAGAAAAAAGGCGTATCGCTACACATAAAGTTGAAACCTTTATCACGTAAGATTAATGTTCGAATATTTTCGTTAATTAGCTGAAATAAATGGTAATGTTCGAACACATAATATTTGTTTCGTTTCTTCCTTCTTCCTTTTTTTTCACTTGTTTTCAAGAGTATAAAAATAATCAAGATCTAGCTGGGAGTGAAATGTGTAGCTCGTAATATGAACATACGAAAGAGTCTTTTTCTTCGTATCCTTTTTCTTTTATTTATCCCTTTCTCTCTTCTTTTTAGCGTTAAGCAATGCTATTCAGAAGTATTTCGGAGCAAAGTGGATGCAAGTACGTGATCGGAGTTTCGATAGCCAGTAACGCATTGAGAGAATGAAAAAAAGGGAAAATAAATAAATTTAAAAATAAAAAAAACGCATTTTTTTCGCCTGTATAGAACCTTCTGTAGCTTTTTACCTTGCTTTAGTCGCTTATAGCAAGTTCGATGCAATAAACGTGGTGTAAAACGTGTGCACGTGGCGGCATGTCTCGATGCAATTTCGCCTTGATTCGCGGCGGAGCTTCCGTTTAATTAACGCCACACAAAACTTCTCTTTCTTCCTTCCTATCTTTTTCTTTCTTACTGGGCGACATATAAATAAAATATATACGTTTGTCCCTCTGTTGATTTCCTCTCTCTCTCTCTCTCTTTCTCCTTTTTCTCTCATTTAATTCGTTACTTCGTACATAGGTTCTATGTAGCCGTTAAAGTAAGTGTGAATCATTCCGTCGGAGGAAAAAAGTTCGAGATAATCCAATACAAGAAATTCACATGCAAATTGAATCGTTTAAAGAATGAAATCAAGCTGAAAAGAGAAGCTTCGCGATGGCTTTCAGCTTTAAATCACTTTTAATCAATGCCGTTACTTATAAATGGACTTTAAATAAATTGCATAACAGGAGCAGGGGGCCCACACCTGGGAAATGGTAAATTCTACTATGCAGTCTCCGATCGCGGCTGGGAAGCAGCAGTGGTAGCAAAAAATGAACTGTTTATACTGCAGAAGTAGCAGAATTCATCCGTTTACCATAAACCGACGTATTTTGACTCCGAATACGTATTACAAATTCTTGCTTCTAATAGCAGCAATTATGCAAATGAATGGAAACGCGAGGAGATCTATTTTTACGGGGCATTAAAATGAAAATTCATTTTCGGAGCAACACGCGAGCAATTTCGTGGGCTAACGACTCGCGGCGTGAAACACCCACTCCAAACCGTATCTACATGCTTTCCTTGCGCGTGGGTCGACTTTGCATAAAAATAGAGGAAAGAAAATGCATCCGTGAAAGAAGCTTGCATCCAGAGGAAAGGGGCGAAAGAAAGAAAATACAGGAGAGAGCGAGTCCGGATGACCACGTGGCACGATGCCAACCCACATACATCATAGCGTGACATAATCATCCCCAACCTCAACCTCGTTCAAATTCTCGCCCTCTCGCCGTTTGCATATATAAGTGCGTTCTGCATTATTGCATTCCTGTGTGGAAATGTTATTTTTATCAGTAGTCCCGTCTCTGTTCTTGGCTAACGCCTGGGACAGGAGTGAGAACCTTAAGGGTTTTTGGATTCCGCAGATTGCAAATTCGGATTCTAGTCCCGGTTCTGGTTTCGCAGATTTGTCAAATTTATTTATTATTTTTAATCCTTATTATTTCCCTTATGAATATTAAAAATCATATCTCGTCCCGGAATTCGTTCAATGTAAATGAAGTCAGAGACCGGAGAAAAACGGCCATAGTGATTGCGAGCTGTAAATTGAGGGTGGATGGATTAGGACTGCTCTTAAAAATGCCCAGTAAGTGCTGAAAAAATAATGGCTTTACCGGTATTTCATCGCGAATTGGAAAAGTATTTGCTTTTTTTTCGCCATTCGCACAGGATGATGAATTTGATTGATTGATTGATTGCAAGCTACTAGGATTTATGGACCCAAATGGGATGAAAGCACTGAAAGAGGAAAATTACGACTGGGATCTATAGCGAGTCCTACGAATTTTTGACATTCTTTCTGATTTTAGAAAATCTGAAAGCTTCTCTCACCAATTGTATTTTTTCTCCAATCGGGATTGCATAGCTTTCCGTGATACCGATTTTAATGAACATTGTATGATCGCGTCACAGGGACTCTCTTTTGCGAGCTTCAAGTATTATAGTTGTGGGATAGCGCGCTTGCAAGTTGTATGGAAAAAGGGAGAAAGCTCCTCCTTTGGGGTTTGTAAAGGATACAGGCCACAAGGCAGTTGAGGAACAACTTTTCGTCGATATTAAGTATTTTATAAAACGTATTATGCGGGTAAACAAAATCTCTTCCCGTCACGAGAGCAATTTTTATTATAACGTCTTCTTTCGACCCCAATAGCGTCCAAACCCACACATGGAATAATTTATGGTGGAACCGAAGATATTACCTACCTGCGCTTTTTTCCGGTTCTCGATTTCAAAATACCTACTCTATGCACTCGGCTGTTTGAAATAAGTCTTCGGCAATGATACTCCTATTTTTGGTCCCATTACGTGCGAGTTATTCACGTGCAACTAATCCGAATTTGACACAATACGCCGGGGAGATATACAAACTACCGTGACATGGCGCTGAAAAGTCATTAACATTTTTAAGCAAACCACGTCTTTCTCTTTAAAACAGCTGTTACGCCTCTTCCTCCATCCATTTTATCTTTATCCTCCCCTGTTCTTCTTTTTACTGCCACTCTAGACTTGATACAACCCACGTGTACAATCTTTTTTAAAAGCTTTACATTATAGCCAAACAGGTACGTTTAAACGATCATAACGCAGCCACTTTATGCGGACTTACTTCAACAAACACCAGGTTAACCGATCAAGGAATCCGCAATTGATTCTTTTTTCTTTCTGTATTCAGTATTTATTCATTTTTTTATTTATTTACTCATTTCCAAAAGTTGAAAAACAGCAATTTGGCTCAAACGCTATTTCCCATCAACTCTTCAAAGGGTTTCAGGGAAATCGATAAGTCAAAAAAATTATCGTTTATTGAATTCTAATTATGAAATAACATTTTTGGAATATTTGAACAATCAAACAAGAAGACAGTTGTCAGTGTGGATTTTTACAAAATTTCTTTTTTTCCGATGAAATATCTGCCAGTTGTATAAAATTGTATAATCGTATCGCATTCTTTGACATGTGTGCTTACTTTGTATACGTACTAAAATGTATTTCTAGCAATCTAACGCCTGTTAAACAAAGAAAAAATATTATTTCAATTTCAGCAATCTGATTGTTTTTACTTTCTAACAGTCTCACTCGAGCGACAGCTCCGGGTTGGAAATAAATGAGCTATTTAAACAATTGAATAAATTTTTTTCTACATTACATACTCACATATCTACTTGGAAAGATACAGTCATATGATCATATAACTTATCAGATCTGCGTTAAACCAATCAATCAAACTTCTGAATCCAGTGCAATGAGCAAAAACGCCTGTCTCTCTAACAGCAAGTTTACGAAATGTGTTCTTAATGTATTTGCGCCCTCTAGCAGAATACGTAAACAATTATATTGCTAAAAAAGTGAAATCGGACAGACAATAATTCATCCATAATTTATGTTAGACATAAATTTTTTTGTTTTCCTTCAAATTTTTTAGGTATTTTCCATTTTTTTACTTAAGCATTGCAAGTTGCTACTTGCTAGTACTTTACATTATTATTGTAAAAAATTATAATTTTCCGCGCATCCTGAAAAATCGGTTCTTTGCAGAATCACTATTCTAGCTGGCATCCCCAAAGATTTCGATCATTCTATCCCCTAAGGAACCAAATTTTGTTGCAAAAATCGATCTGAAATTCTTGGACAAGATCCATATACCTGAAGAGGTTAAAGTTCCATTCAAATTCCAACATCAGGTCTTTTCCTCGTCAAGCATCGCTAGATCCAAAAGCATTATCAGCGAGACATGTCACCGGACGATAACCTTTGAGCACTTTCGCTCCAATTCTTCGTTCAAACGGAGCAATTGTCGGGAGCATCGTTCCGGATTGACAGTTTCATTTAGTACTAGTGCTTCACACTACAACACACCCTTCATATCCCGCCAAATGCAGAGCAGGAACTCCTTAGCGTGGGTGGATATTGCGTTTCGGTGTCGATACACTTGCTTCGTCTGAGAATAATGAACTTCGCGAAGAATGCAGCCCCTTTGTAGCCATTCGAATCCGAGTGTTTCTAAACTTCCGTTTTTAAAGTAAACTCGCTACAAAATCAACCTCCCGTCGTTTCAAAATCGATATTAATATTATCGAAATTTAGATCAATTCAACTACATTGATAATTCCTTGAGCGTTCCTTAGCTGGGGCAGAGGTTCGTCACACGTGAGAGTGATACGCCTGTGGAAGTTCGGGCGGGAAAATCAGTCGAGTTTAAATCTTTTGTTAGTGAAATGGAGATTTTTTTATGAGAAAATCAATTTTAATTACCAGTGGGGGCGAAATGTATCTGAAAAGCTTCCCTTTGTGTCCTTTGCTGGTACAAAGAAATCAAGAAGTCATATAACGTTGATTTAATGGTCAGAAGAATAAAGTAACGAGGTCCAGGACAACAAGGAGAACACAACGGATGACAACGTCGACGTCGACGACGACCCATAACAATTAAAACTTAGTGCATTATCTGTACGCGGGGGCTTGCCTTTACCACATTAGTCTCTGTATGCCGCTACGGCTTCTGCTTTGCCCTCTTCCCCTTTTGCCCTAGTAAACTTTGTATTATGATCCACGGTTATGACGTCGTTTCTGGAGGATTATAGGGCAATTACTACCCATACTCATGCCCACGCTCCTTCTTCTTCTCCCCATCGCTACTTCTTTTCCTCCACGACTTTGGAACAAGGAAAAACCGACATATTTCTTTCCTTTTTCTTGATATTTATGTCACACGAATTTTAGCCTCCCAAGAAATGGAAAAAAGTGCTGCACGCTTTATAATGTAGCTGAACAGGTAAATTTAAAGGATCATAATGTTACCATTTGGTACAGATTCCCTTGAACAACTGAAGCGATCTGCGAATTGAAAATTATCTTTTCTTTTTCTTACTACATTTGGTATTTATTTATTTAATTACTTGTAAATTGTGGAAAAGGAAAATTTTACCTAACCGCCATTTTCCCTTAATCTACAACCCCCTTGGTAGGGACAACTATGTATCGAGCGTACGAAATCGATTCAATGGAAACCGAAAATTCTTAAAAATTATTTCATTTTATTGTTAATCTATTTTATATTGTAGAGGAGACTATTTATTTTCAGCCATGAGTATCTATCGAGGGCACAAAGATTGATTCCCTGGAAATCAATATTTTTAAAATTATCGTGAATTGAATGTCTAAAGGAAAACAACAATTTTTTTTTATATTTAAACATTTAACAAAATCTGACATGCCCACTAGGTCTACTACAAATTTCGAAAATTTCTCTCCTCTAGGATTTTTCTAGCTTCAGCGGGCAATTGGAGCTTCCACGATAGGAGTTTAAACCACTTCGCAGAACGAGCTTGAAAGTTCTCCTGCCGTTCGGTTTTTCGTGACGGGAGACTGTTTTCGCACCGGTCATTAATTTTCAAAGTGATGAATACGATTGACGAAAAAAAAAGGAAAAAGACAGTATTAGCAGAAAGGCGACCGATAAATTGGAGTTATACGTCGTGAAAGTGTTAGTCTTGTGATCTCATATTGCTGCATACTGTACCACGCTCGGCTGGTTTTATTACCAATGCCTTTTATATACGTTGTACACGTATGTATACACGTTCTATGCAATATCAATAATAGCAAATACATTTTCAACCCACCAACCCACTTTTTTCGCTTCTTTTTAATTCGTCCACTTTTCATTTTTTTCCCGCCCAACTTTGACGCATTTTTCTCCTCGTAAAATCAACTTTTATTACATCGTGTATGCTATGAAACGTATCGAATTGTTGTCCATTTCGAAGTCTTTGCAACAATCGTTTATAGGTACTTAGCTGTAATTAAGAAAACGGTCCGAGTTAAGAATGTGAAAAAATCGATTTATTCCATATTTCGTATTGAATGAATTTAAAGTAAAATAATGCGGAGTTAGTTGCTTGCTTTTCACGTTACACATAATTTTTTAATCAATCGATTAATTTTCAAAGTATCTTAAATAGCTTCATGTTTGAGGAAAAAACAATCTTACGGATAATGAAAAGATTTATGTATGCTATACTATTATTTTGATATTTTAATTATTACGTTACAAATAAGTGAACAATTTATTTTACTAACAAATCAGTGGATTTTTCTGAATATCGATGGATTTTTCCAAATAGTATCACCCCACTAATATTTATTATGAATTAGTGATATTCTGATAAAAGTATGGAGGGTTCCAATGACTTGGATGCGTGGAAACGACTGCCTACTGTATTTCTACAGCCATAAGTACAAATCAGTGCAGAATTTAAAATACGAATGAAAGGTGAACCGCAGACACGAGGCTTTAACTGCTCTACGTTGTTCTTTTCACGATGTAGAACGGTTAATTAACAACAACAGGTTGATGCTGAAGCTTCGTGTACGTACACTTTTCTCACTCCTACCTTTTCGTAAACACCAAGTGATATTCTTCCGCAACCTTCAGCTGTATTCTACCAAACTGAAAAGCAGAAGGAAGAGTGTTCTGTTTTTTTGTACATGCGTACATTCGGATTACGTTTCTTCCTTTTTTTTCTCATCCGCATACGAAAATTTACCACCCAGTGGATGGATATAATACTACATTTGAGTAAGTAATTTAACGACTACGTGAAATTTTATTTTTTTATAGCATTTTAATCCGAATACATAGATTGTTCTCCACACAAACCTAATTTTATGTACAATATATATGCACACATGCAAACATATGTATACATGTCTACTCGAGACTCTCTCTTCTCTTACGTGTAAAAATGTTTTAAAGACAGGAGAGGAAAAGAGGAATAAAAAAATACATTGCAATTGACGATGAAATGTGTTTTAAGCTATACAAGTAAAAACACCACTTTTTAATTCTCTCTCCTTCTCCGTCCATCCTCCTTATAACTTTTTTCCTGATAAACATCGTGATTCGGCTTCATTAAGACTTCATGCTTTATTTTACATCCGAACAGTAGCGATTTCGAGGATCTTAGGACGGATTTATGCCTCTCGGAGTTTCAATTAACAGACATTTCGGGAGGAGAAATTCGAGTTCCATGAAGTCAATATGATTCGAATCAGTGAAATATTCGGTAGGAAACAGATACCGAAATACGTGTTTTTCGAATTCGAACCAGCTGCTTTCTCAGTGCTGCGCAAACTAAGAAGGTTGCCCGCATGAATTCCTCAGGAAACACTTTATTTCCAAATGACGCGAATTCCATTTATAACTTTTTCTGGTATAATAGAAGTAGATAACTTTTAAACCATCTATCTTTTTGTTTGTCGTCAATTGTTGAATAATTTTATATAAGTTTCATATTTTCTTTGACAGCATTAATTTTTAAATACAAAATTTCGTAAATGCTTCTTCAAAATAATATTTAAAAATTGTATGAGTCAAGGTAAAAAGATTTCAGAAAGTTTTTCAATGTTTTCGTTAATTCGTTTAGCAGAATAAATTTTTAGTACAGCTATAATTTCGATAACCTGCTGGGGTTAAATAATAAAATCAATTTCCCAAATTTTATGACTCAGTAACGAGATTTTCCCTAAAGTGATAAAAATGACTCGGAAGGAAATTGAAAATTCGTGGATACCTTCCTACTGCGTGTATAAAGAAGCAGTCAAACAGGAGCAAAAAGTGAAACGGAAACAAACGAATACGAGAAAACATGGAAATTCATCATTCCGTGAAGAAAATAAAGGTAAAAAATGGCGGAAAAAGAGTAGAAAGCAGAGAATGTTTTAAAGGGTTTCCACGAAGAAGATCTTGCGAAACGGTTAGTATAGGTATAATCACGGAAATGATGATAATTTTAACGGCAAAAGTTACGTTCCAAGTGCGGTTTGAATACCTTTGCTCACACGGTTTTAAAGGGAAGAGATGTATCGGAGAACGGAGAAGAAGAGTACTGGGGTATTATGAAGAATGTATGGAGAGGTAAGTAAAAAGGCGAGAACCTGAACGTAAGAAGAGGAAAAAGAAGCGAGGAAAAAACGGAGAAATACGACGGGTTTTGCTGATGGTGAAGCTGTGAAATAAGCTGTGCTGGACTATGTGTGGAAAATAAGAAAAGAGCGAGAAACAGGAGGGAATGGAGGTAAAAAAGTGAAGATGTTCTCGGAGAGAGAAGCAAGAGGAATATCAGAAATGTGTACAGAAGAAGTATTTGAAAAGGAAGAACAAAAAATTTTCTGAAATCCCAGTGAACCTTGAAGGCACCTTGGAAAATGTTGAAATAGTTGGTAATAGTTTTGTAGAATTATGTTAATGAAAATGGTGGCGATAATGATGATGATGATGATGATAATAATAATAATAATAATAATAATAATAATAATAATAATAATAATAATAACCCAATAAACAAGGTAGTATACATAACTATAAGAATAGGAAAATATGTGAAGATTATTTAGAAGGGAAAAAAATAAGTTTGAAATTTAAAAAAAACCCAAAAATTTGAAATACTTGCTGATGATTGATTAGAATTGTAATAAAGAGAATGGCATCAATAGCCGTAATACTATAACAGTAATAATAATACAATAAATACAAGACACTTAGCAATGAAAGTTAATTAAGAATAATAGTTGAAAGTACTGCATGAAAAAAAAGTAATTTAATGAGAAACTTTAAAGAAGCCCTAGAAAAATTCTTGTAAAGACACCCTAGAAAAAGGTGAAGAAATGAAGAGGAAAGAAAAATAGGAAGAATTTGAAAAAAAGGGGAAAGAAGATGTTCCACCAAAGGGTAATAAAGGAGAGAAGAAACGGAGAGAGCTCGAGGGGAGAAAAAACTAATTATATTAAATGACGTATGAGATTATAGGTTTACACTTGACTGCACCGACAAATATATTTATATTTACAAGACAAAAAGTCGCAAGAGAAGGACGGAAGGTACGAGAACCGAGTCGGAGTTGATGGATTGGAAAGAGAAAGGAAACGGGAACGAAAAGCAGGAGGGGTTAAACATACTTAAATGATCAACGCGTAACCCGAGGGAACGAAATTCTGATCTTATGTAAGATCCAGAGTGCTTAAAAGATTCGTGTAATGGTAGAAACAAAGAGGGACAAGCAAAGAGAGACAGAACGAGAGAAAGAGGGAGAATGAACAAGAAGGTGGTGTGAGAGAGAAAGATTTTCAAGTAATTTGGATTAAATTTGATTTATTGGAGGTTCTTATTTTTGCTGTTGAAACTCGGTTTCATTTTAAGCGTCGCATTCATTTTGATTATTAATACGAAATTCTTCTTTGATGCATGTGAGTACCTGCACCGTGTTATTGTTAAATTAATAAAACGTTAATTGAATGCAGGAATACACTTTTTTTTCCGTGGTGTAATTGCTTGTTCGCGTAACGCAGGAGACCGTCGTAATAATTATTTTTATATATTCCTCATTACATATTTAATTATTTTTGTAGTTGTAATATCAATTCCGAAGTAATTGGTAAAAGCCGAAAAGCGCAGGTTACATTGTTCGGTACCGGCTTTTATAACGAGATAACAAATTTTACTATACAATGGAGTGAAAATTACTGTAAAATAATTGCATTAATCTGCTAACTGCGGAAATTTGCATTCTAATGCCGGCACATTTGCAACACAGACTAAATAAAAATGAATAGTCCTTGTGTTTAGGGGGTCTCGTTGCATTTGCAGCTGAAATACTGCAGTTTGGGTAATAAAAGGTGTTAGAAGGATCGTCCTCTATAAGCACCGATATGTGTAATAATAGAGAAAGAACATTCTTTCCTTAATCTATATAGAAAGAAGGAGAAATGCATGCATGTGTTAGAATTTGAATTTGTAGGATTTAGTTTTATTACCACGGTAACGACCAGCGCAATGCTATGCAGAGGAGGATAGGTAATATGCATTATCAACACGAGGGAAGTACCTATAGCACTCTTTTTTTGGAGCTGCGCCAAGTCGTGCACGTTTGTAATAGTAGGTACTGCTAAGAAAATGTATGGATAAACTATTATATTAGATTTACCTACACCTCCTCCTTCCGTTACGTTCCATTCCAAAAATCTAATTTAGATATGTAAAAAAAAGGAAACAAATTCTTATCTGATGTCTCGCATATTCGTAAAAAATCTAGAGGAAGCACAATAAAATGTGATTTGATTCCGTGAGGAAAAATATATTATTTTTCCGGAAAATGTTTAAGTGTTTTCATAATTTTTGAATTTTTAAATCTCCATTCATAGAGAATAAACCAGAAATATCTAAACTTTGATTAGTAACTGAATAGAAAAGCAATAACAATAAGAATAAATATTATTATTATTATTAATTTTTCTTTTTAGAATGTTTGTGATAATTGTCGAATTTCGAAATCGTTGTCAATAAAAATATGTGACAAATTTGAAAGAGAAACTAATTATGAATTGCAATAATAATGATAGCAAAATAAGTACAGAAGGAGTTAATTATTAATTGGAGGTAATTATGAATAAATTCATACATAATAATTACGAATTTGCAACACACGAAGGATCGGAAGGTCTTTTATAATTTGACCTAATACTGAACCTTTATTTCGGTGAATTTTATGAAAAGAGTGAAATAAATGAAAGAAGCATTTCTATTAAAAATGATATTTACGACAATCCATTTTGTTTTCAGGAATTCGGTAAAAATAACCACTCTCTTAAAGAGTATGAAATTATTAATACTCGCAGTGTGTATCGCAATTACCTCCACTTAGCAGACTACACTTTTACCAGTCCCCTTCACGCTGTAAATGAAATTTTACGAAACCGCATAAATAAATGTATAAATAAATAAAATTTGTATAAAAATAGGCGGTCTAATAATAATAATAGTAGTAGCAACAACGGTAATAAGATATGGGAAATTCTTCTATTAACATAAAAGTAACCGTAGATAAATTTATAAAAAAGTGAACATATCTGCTTACTCTTTACAACATAATATTTTTCAGATTATGTATATACAGAATATAAAATAGTACCTCCGGTATATTATCCTTTAACCAACATAATGAAATATATCGTTTATAAGCTGTCAAGGTTAATAGCTCCTGTATATATCTATGCGGTTCTAATCTCGATCAATTTTCAAATAAAATTACACATCGAATATATAATAATCATAATATTCGATTTGTAATATAGCTGTGAAATTATTGAATATTATATAGTAATACTAAAACTTGTCTTGTACAAGTATGCGATTATTACCCGTTCTAGAAAGTTGCGAGTACGTCGAGTAACATTATTAATTTGACTTGGAGTCTCTGGCAGAAACAAACATATTCCGGGTAGAAAAGCAGTTTACATAATGAATGCTGACAATAAAAATAATTTACTTAACTGATGGAAATTTTAGTTACAAGTATTTTCAACCTTTATGTTAATTATGCTTGCGATTATCGAAGGAACATTTCAATTTTAAACGTTTATTTACGGTTTTTTAAAAATATTTTCTTCTAGAATTACAAGAAAAATTGATAGAAATTTGAAAAATATTATTTAAAGACGAAGTTCCAAATTTAAAATCGAACGACAGCAGATCATTTTCGATTTCCTTTTCAAGACTATAGATACGACGTCAAAATTCGTACATTTGAAAAATTTCAAAATGTCCTACTTTCCAAATATATTTTTTAATTTCCGAGAATATAACTTCGAAATTTTTAAATTGGTACCGTTAAAATAAGAACGTTAACAAAAATATAAGTATCCACTGCATTATATTTAAAAATTATAAATTTTTAATTCCAAAATGAACCCTTACCATTTTCAACAAAAACTCTAAAACATCACCTTCTTCTCTTTTAAATTCTGAACTATAAAAATGAAATTATACGGGAGTCTGGAATTTACATTATTGATAGGAGAGACTTTTAGCTTTGAAATAAAGGAAAGTCGAAATTCTTAGGAGTTTTCCCTTTCGGAATTATAAATTTCTAAAGTCGAACCTGTGAATTCTCAGATTTATGGGCTAATAAAAAAAGGATCTTATTTTCTCATGACAATGTTTTCTCTTTAAAGAGACATTTTATAAAAACTAAAAAATTTCATGAGAGGTGGCGTCCCGAGAAGCTTGGCAAAAAAATCGTAATTGATACTGACATTAGAGTGACCTTTTTGGTGATCAGGATTTTTTCCCAGGAGAACAATAAAGCACTTTATTGTCCCTTTCTCTGTCGTAACAAAGTACTATACTTTATTGTCCGTCCGGAAAAAAAAGAGAGCTCGGGCAAGAGGCCGGGTATGGGTATTGACGAGTTAATCCGGTGAAACAAAAGGTGCGAATGTATATCGATTAATCTGCTTCATATCTGCAGACACTAATTGCTCCACAACTGTCTAATCTTCGCGTTCATTCGGTGTACAAGCAACGGTACCGATTCAATAAGACGCATATTCCTAGTTGCTGTAATTCCATGATGTCATATATACGTATAGTAAACTGCAGCAACTGTTGCGAAATGAAGCATTCATGAATCACATCAAGATTTCGGAACACTAGTACGGCTGGAGTAATATAGTACCGGTACAAACGTATACGCGTCGCATGAATTCAATTTATCGAAATGCTCCGAAACATCCCCGTGTTCGAAATCTCGAGTTTGGCGAATGTGCATAGCGGTGCAGCCCGTTGCGGATATAGCAAGCATGCATGGGAACTTTAGGGCGTAAGACTAAAAATTTCGCTTCTGGTTCCAGTTCCCGAAATATTAAAATAACATTTTTTCAAAATTTGCTAAATGATTATGATTCATATTTATCATTTGTTTTTTGAGAAATTAATTTATTTATATTAGTTAACATTTAATTTTTAAGTTAAAATTCACTCAATATTATTAAAAATATCATTCTAGGAAATAATAACTTATGGTAATATTATTTTAGAATTCCTGCCACTAACTTTCCCAATTAACCCCAGAATGATGTTTATAAGAATGTGTACTTTCAACGAAGAATATATTTCATATGTTAAAAGAGTTTTTGGAAAAAAAAACTAAAGACAGAAAAAAAAATTGAACGTGTAAATTTGGAACCGTAAAATTTCATAATTATTGTAATTTCAAATTTAGCTTCCTGAAAAATAAATATAGAAGCCTGAAGTTCAACAATGTTGCAATTAATGCCCGCTAATGGAGCTTTCAACCCTTCCAAGGGGTGCAAAGTTAAAATTGTAGCATTCGGAGTGAGGAAATAATTTCGAGCTATCGTTTCCGAAGCACTTCTCTGCGAAGCAGCAACGGAACTTACGGTGGACTGATATTAGCATTAATTATGCAGTCCTCGTGCCGATGCATTGCTACTCGTGTACCCTTTCGACCCTTCGCACTCGATACGTAGTACGTTAACTGACAAAATCAAGGGGAAAATAATGTCAATTAGATCGTCGTTTCATACATTAATAATTGCAACGATGAGCTATTCCGTGCTACTATAATTCATTTACAGGTCGTTGCAGTATGACGTTCAAATTATCGCTTTTCATGACTTTCGGCAATTAGTACCTGCCTGCGGAGGTGCAATTTCAGTTTTACGGGATATGGTTCTCCTTTTGTTTTGAAATTCCAAATATCTCTGTAGAAAAAATAATGAACGAGAGAATGATTAATTACAAGGAAATTGTTAGAGCAAAAATATAGCCTGCAATTATCACGATTATTATAAAAATTCCCATTTTGCAAATATTTTTAGTAGGAAATTAAAAAAATTAATTAAAAAATGACTTAGAAACTTAATAGCGCGTAATTATCAAACATTTCAATACTTGAAAAACTTTTTTTAGAAAAAAAGGTAAATTTACAGGAAACTTCAAACCCCTAAAGCATAAGAAATAATTCTTCTTTTTCCAATATTTAATCTAACAAAATTTATTTAAATTTATTTAACAACTTAATCAACCCCGAACGCGTCTTATTAAAATTTATATTTTGCAGCAGCTTCTTTGCTAATGTTTTTAGCAGTAACCTGAACTTCCACTTTACGGTGTTCTGACATTTTAATGTATATATATAAAGTTCTTACGCTTTACATGAGTCTATACAAGTAATGTTAACGAAAAGCACATCAAAATTGTCAACGACGAAATTACTATAAAAGGTGTGACATAACCGATAGCTTAAGGTTCCAACATAAGTTCATATTAATTAAATATACCTTTAACACCCCCTCGTCTTGTACGCGTATGTATGTGTACATTGTAATACACATATATACGTAGCCGGCATGAAGCTTATACGACATCACAAAAGATGAGACACAGAAGGTTTAAAATGAAACATAGAGTAAAGAGGGACAGAGGGAGACGGTGATAGGCAGGGAAAGAGAGAAGAGAAGACTTACAACAGACACCTCCATCATAAAAGCCATTATCGCAAAATGCAAGCGCACCTTATTAATTATTCTACCAAGAATTCATCAAGCCTCTCTCTCCTCTTCTTCCCTTTCACGGCATAAAAGTGTTTGGATGGAAGTCTAATAAAAATACGTTTTACGTTTTACTACAAAAATATCGGCTTTTAAACTAACATAAAATGTTTGGAAATTCGAAAAGATAGGCGTCCATAAAAATCGCAAACTTCTCCTGGCAATCGCGTTATATCGCGGAATTACGACAGGATTTTTTATTTCTTCGAGGGGATGTTACCCACCTACCCCCTTTTTAGCGGGAAGCGAACGATAGGTCGCTTGGGATTTTCCGACTAAACTGGAAGGACCCAAAAAGAAGACAAGAAGTAGCAGTACGGAACGAGAAATTTATTATATTATTATTATTGTTATTATTATTATTACTATTATTAAACTCTTTTATTTTACGTAATAGTAGCTACTGCCATATTGAAGCAACAAAAATTCGTATTCCCCGTAGAAAAGAAATTTTACCTCCGATTAAGGACGCGTTTTAGGAAAAACAGAAAAAAAGTATTAATATGAAACACAAAATTTATTTTATTATTATATCAAATTCTTTATTAATTAACCCTCGGAACCCACATCCATTTTTTGAGTCGCAAGGTACCCTGTACACTTCTTCACGGGACATTTTGTGCTCTGAGTGCAAACTGAAAGCGATTACCACCTCTCAGAAAGCAAACGCAACTTCTTCCCTATATTTTTGGCGATTCAACCGCGGTTAATTCTCTGGTGGTTTTCGAAACATTGTTGCACCTTCCGGAAATAATTCGATGGCTCGTGTAAAAGTCATTTTCGTGAATGCGAATATACCTGTATCCTCAAAGGGGAAGATCACGAGAACGGAGTAGAGCAGGGAGGATAAAGTAGCAAAGGAGAAGAATAGAGCAGAGAGGAGGTTCTCGAAGTATATAAAGATATAGAAGGAAGACAATAGCCGTAAATATACTTTTACTTATATATATATATATAAGTTCAAACTCGTCATAGCATAAGGAAACAGGGCATAATTCACAATAAGTTAGAGGCATATATATATGTGTATACCCTGTGTCTTTCTCCGTCTATTCCACAATGTTCGAAAGAACCGCGTGAAAGCAGCGTAAAAGCTCAAACTACAGTTCCAGTCTCCTTATACCTCCTAAGTAACGTTTGTTTCGTGTGGACACGAATATTCCCGTGATATACAATCTTTGAGATATAAACTCCCCTTTTTTACCCATTACATAGCCAAACGTGACTATTTTCTTTTATAAACTTCAGTGTTACATTACATATATACATATATATACACGTGCACTCACTTTCTTCTCTCCGGATACGATGGAGATACTATTTATTTGCTTTCTGATGATATTTTGATAGACATGTAAGCGGTTAACCAGCCGTCTCTGCGTGAAAAGAGCTTTTACACAGTTAACGCAGAGAAAGAGAGAAGCTCTTAAAGAATTCTTACGGAGCAGTAAAATTTATGGTGGATATCACAAAATAAAGTCGGGATTAAGCTTCTCAGTTTCTGCACGGTAAACGTTCCCCGCAGTGGCACGTTTTTATCAGCTCCGTAAGTGCCGCTTTTCATCTGCAAAAGATCGGTTTGATATTAACTCCAGATGTCTTCTCGAGCGAAGGTGCAGCTTCCCAAGAGCTCGATACCATGTTTTACGACTGCTATATTTATCAAATGGGAGAGCCTACGGTTCGTGGTAGAAGATAGATGCTAACATTTTCTGTGTGGCGAAAGTTTTTCGAAAAGCAACTTTTTCTTTGAAAAATTGTCTAAAGAAATCCCGGCGAAAGTAATGAAATACTCGAAAGGACTAGAAGAAATTTCAGCAAAAGCCCAGAAAACTTTATTCAACCGCATCGATGTCGACGAGATTCACATCCACGACCCTAATAGCGATAACCTCCACTCGTTAGTTGTGGCTTAAACCTTTTAAACGATGAAACCCCTTTTGGGAAAATTGGACAAAATTTGCTTCCCTCCGGCGATATTTTGTTCGAATGACAATAAACATACGTATAAAAATTTATGTTTAAAGCGCCAGGACCCAAGGAAAAATTTATATACGTGAGAATATTGCGCCATAGCTCATTCGTATCGTGATCATTAAAATCCCATTACGAGCCAATTTCCAGTGCATACGGATAGAGAGAACGAGAGAGAGAGAGGGTGTGAGAGATCCACCTTCCATTTATGTGGAAGACAAAATTGTTATAGTCAAAGCTGTTATGTACCTATTTTGTATATACATATATATAGCTCCATGTACTTTACGCTACTGTATTCAAAATAGAGAATCGAATGGCGTAAATGCATTATCATTGTTATCAGTGCTATTATTTTATTTCTCCTAATACGAATTTATGTGTATCGTATCAAAAATCAAAATTAATAAAAGTATCGGTATCGGCAAAGGTTGAAAATGGAAATGGAAATAAAGTTATTTTCAGTTTCATTTGAATTTCGTATATAAATCACACGAAAAAAAGAGACATCGAGGTGAACTGAATTTCCCATTGAAATAGTAATTTTTACCGTGCAGGAAGAATTTTTACTATTCCCTAATTTTTTCATTCAATTACATTTTGTTTCCATTTGGAATACAATCATTTCAATTATTATAAACTACGAAGACTATTAAGTTTTTCTACAAATTTAATTCAAAATAATTACAGATACTAGGAAATCTCGGAAAAAAACGTGACATCGGAGTAAAGTTCATTTCCCTACGACCTGGTAATTTTTGCAGCACAGAAGGTAATTCTACTACGTAACTAAGAACTTCTGTGTAATTATTACAAAATAAAAATAATATTTTTTTCTTCCGAATAAACTAATTAAAAATTCAACTACAGGAATTATTTACTATAAACGCCATCCAATGGGTTATTTATAATTATATGAACTCCTCCACACATAAATATTATTCCATTAGTATAACTCCTTAATAATGTTTCTCCAAATTTTACTTAAAATTGTTACCAAGTGCAACAGAATCACCCGTTTCCTCATTTCTCCATTCAATTCCGCACTTTTTCTCGCCGGGACGCGATAATTCCAATTATCAGGAAAAGTGCGACTACTTCATAAACCACGAAGGCGATTAAGTCTCTCTCTCTCTCTGTATTTAATATAAAATAATTATAAGTATTAGGAGATGCGTTTGAAGTGAGTTTCTGCGGTGAAATAAATGTATTTATGAAAGTTACATATGCGCGATAATTTATTTGGAAGATGAGCGTAGCAATTGAAGATATGATATTCAAGAGGCTGGTAATTTTAGAAGCAATATCGTATACGTGGATACCCATAGAAGAGTACTACTAAAAGCTTGCTTTGAAATCACGGCAATTATAACTGTACGTTATCTCAGAAAGCGAGAGGGAGAGAAAGACGACGAGAAACCGAGAGAGAAGTATCAGCTAATACTCCTTTCTACTAATATTCTCTCCCATAATTACATTATATTTTCACGATTTTGAGCAAACATATGCTTTGATTGCTTACTCAGATATTTGCGTGCAATGTATACGTACACAAACACCGGCGAGGAGTCATTTTAGAAATGAGTATCCCGCGAAAGATGTGAAAGATCACAGTCTCATTCGGGACAACATCAGATTCCGTATGCTGATGAGGGGAAAATCTCACAAATATGAGAGGTTGATTTAATGCACGAAACGACATATTTGATGTTACCACACCGAGCAAATGAAGCAGTCAATTTTACTGTTAGGGAAGTAGGGACTCTAAGAAGGGTTCTTTCCATCCCTCTTCCCCTAGCCTTGCCCCAGCCCTTTTTTCGCAAAGATTTATGCAGTAAAATAAGCTACTCTTATCCTTAAAGCAGTGGAACGACCGAAAAAAGTTGGAATATGGTGTCCCGTTTGGACCTCTCCTGTGCGAAGCTGGCACTTTGCCACTGAAATGCGCACTGCTGGCGATTCTTTCGAGGAGCAAGATAGCGAATCGGTGTTTCTGGAAAGCTACGACCTTATGATGCAGATCGGGCGCTCGTCCATCAGGTGGTCATGGCGAAGAAGGATCATCATCCCCTTCTGCTCCTTATTCTGATCCTTTCAGAGTCAGAAACGATCTATTCAGATTTCTGCATTACCGATGCCAGAAAGTCTACTGTTTCGCGATATCGACGCTGGGTGGAAAATTTTTCGGCAACAATTCTCGCAAGTGCTCGATCCTAGCCGACTCCCGAAAGCTTGAGACGAAGGTAAAGGGATGCGACGCGATCCTCCTTGCATCCAACCACGGAAACGCATTATAATTTTACAGAAGACCGACGGTAAAATATCCGAATGAAGAAATTCTTGCATGTTAAAGTCGGGCCGGGGATTCTCACAGAAATGTTTGCTTCAAAGTCGAGCTCTGATTGGATTTCATGCATTTCGCTGCAGACTCGGGGCTGTATAACAGAGATTTTCAATGAACAGGGAAGAGTCAGAATGGAGAAGTACGTGTGTTGGTAAAGTGTAAAGATAAATGCACGTCTGGTTGGCGTATAAAAGCTCATCTCTAACATAAATTATACGAAGCCTACGGTGGGTATGCGAGACCAAAACCTACGACATCTTTTATCTTCGTCTGCTTCTCTTTTCCCTCGACTAACGTATGTACGTCTACATGCCAATAAAATAGTGACACGCGTAAGTTTTATCGTGAAAAACATAGACACGTTTTATATGAAATATATCAAACACGTAACAGAGTGAAAGATGTGTTTGCGTGCGCGTGTGTGTGTGTATGGCAAGCTAGTGAATAGCTACCACACATCATTGATATTCTGTGGAAAACGTCAATTGAATGCAACTCTCTTCCTACTATCAATATAATAACTGTCTCTAACGAGTAGGTTCCAATGGAACGAACCAATGAATGAAAACGAAAAATAGAATAACAAGAAAAAACATAGATACACGTATAGATATATATATATATATATACATGTATGTACGCTGAAAAGTCTACAGCTTTTTATGTTCTGTAAATAAGGGATACATTTTGTTGTCGCACGGAAAATGGGTTTTAACAGAGGAAATTTCGAGGTTCGTGTCATGTTTCCTATCGAAAAGGATCGTTTTACACTTTTTTTTTGCGCGACAGTGTTATTCAGTAATTTCGTGACGCGAAAAGTTTATGGGATTATGAATAGTTGATGAATATCCATGGAGAATTCGTATGAAAATTTCGAGTAGATAACGAGGATTTTGACGTCGTTGAATTTTATTTTACAAAAGTACTCAGGAATTTGAGAAAGAAAGATGCAGTTCGCTGCGTGATGCAATAACTGTTGCAATGCTGAATTCACATTTGTTCTCTGTGATGAAATTTTACAATGTGACAATAATTTATAGGTACTTGCAATTAGCAGGTGAATAAAACTTTCTATTACGTTGTAAAAAGTACCAACAGTATCGTAAAATTTAAAATCCTCGGATTTCTTTTTATTCCCTTAATACATTTTTTTATTTGCCCGTCATTTCATTAATAGTTATTTTTATTAAAATTTTTTAATATCAATTATAAATTAAACAAACTCAGAAAATATCAAACATTTGTATATAAAGGAAGCGAATACATTTTCCAAAAAAAAAACATAGACTTTCTTTTTTATTTCTTTTATTTTGGTAAGCCCGTGGCGTCATAAATTTCGCTAATGGATGGGGAAATCTAATTTCTAAACTCGGAACTCTTACGATAAATTTGAAAATCGCATCATCTATAATTCCATACCTGTATAATTCTATTAATACCGGCGCCGGTAAACGTAAGTTTAGTAGATAAGCGACGGCAAAAGCAACGTTAGCTTTTCTACTTATAGTTGTTTCACTTCTGAAGAAACTTGAACTTGATACGTAGTGTATAGAGAAGGAGACGAAGAAGAAGAAGAAGAAGGAGTTGTCGGTTCGTGTTCTTCTTTTTCTACTTCCTCTTGATGCCAGAGAAAATGATTATCCAACTAATAATAAACTATATTCGTATTAAGAAGTATAGGTGGTATATTAAAAGTGGTTAAAGTGAAAAAGGCGTATCTGTAGTCTTGCATATGGGAGATTTCCACCTTTTGGCTTTAAGTTGCTAACGATGTTATTAACGATGCTTACGATATCATCATGAATTTTGGATTTATGCATTACGTAATTATAAGATACGTGTATTAAAACCATTTAAACTATGTATAAAATATTACGTCGGCTAAACTATTTCCATGTGCTAGAGTACCGAGGAATATGTAAAGCTATTAACCGGCTATGGAATTTTACTTCAGCATCAGCGTTAAAAACTTTTGCTCCAAATTCATTTTCGAAAGTAGCCTCTACCAGGCTCCCCGAATTATACGAAATACGCTAATAAATCAAGTATTTTCGGAAACGGAAGAGTCAAAGGGAGGAAAGTTCTCGGTTTGGTTAATTAAAGAGCGAAATTCCTTTGAAAGAGTTTCACGCAATTTCGCACTGGGATAATAAATTATAATTTTTTAAGTTCATTTTAGAAATTTCTTAATTCTTACCAATTATTTTGCTTTCAAACTTTTCGAAACTTTGTAATTTTGGAAGACGACATTTTGAAAGATTGTATAACACATTTTGAATCGCAAAATATTTTTGCTTTATTTGTTTTGAAATTCTCGGTGCAATTTCTAAAACTCGTTAAGTTAGAAGAACATTTTAGAAATGTAATTTCTTATTTCGAGAGGTTTCCAATTTTCCTGAAAGCAATCGTCAAGTTTCCAGAATGTTATTCAGCGGGTCAATTCACACAAATAAACAATTTCTGAAATCGAAATTTTCTGGAGAAATACATTTTTCAAATACTAAGCTTAGACATATTTCCAGAGGATTTTTTAAGGAATATTTCAAGTTTCTGGGCAATACTGGGTCGATATTGGTACTATACTTATTTATTCATTTATTAACTAATTAATTTTGTTTACTACTTGGTTCATTTATTCCAGATTAACAAATTTTTTTATTTTTAAGAAATTGCGACACAATTTTGTAATTTACAATCTCTTTTTCATTCTCTCCCTGTGTTTGAAAACCATGCATTCAATCATGCAACAGGACGGATAAGCTCACCTGTAGCCCACAATCAGAATTTTTCTTATCAATGGTAATATCACGCTCGTGAGATTTTCAATAAATAGATAATACCGGCCGGAAAAAAGGGTTCGATGTACATACGTACATTACATAGATACATACATAGATACACAGGAGCCGGGAAATCGGGGATCCATTATGTTTCTTTTACTGTCCGTGCATACTTCTTCGAGCTGTATACGACGAAGTAAATACATACCTACATATGTGCAAACAAATATGTTTACAGAAAGACATAGGAAGAGAGGCAGAGACAGGATATAAACAAGAAAACCCAATATTGCTGACATTTACTGTCTCGACGCAAATATTACGATGCTTTACAAAGCGTTGTGAATTCCACGGAAAACCTACTTTTTCCCTACCAAATCAACGCCGACATATATTATACGTACATTGAGAAAAATTTCCATGGCAACTATTACAGCAATGGACGTAAACTTGCCAAAGCGAGTTTTACAACGTCAGAATTTTACAACGGCACCCGGATTTTCACCTCGTCGATTGGTTCTTCTTTTATTTTTCTTTATCGCAACAGGATAGTGGAATCTACGATTTCCTGATTTCCGCCGGTGTCCGAGTTCAGCTGCTATGGCAGAAGAAAATAAGTGTTACGACTCAATACACGCAAGGATACTTGTCGGCGGTTTCCGCGGCAAATTACAGACTTCGTTAGAATCAGTCGTTATCTCGATACCTCATCATCCAGCGGAATAAGAATTATAAAAACAATTCAGATTTATACCTTATGGTTTATCATGCCGGAGAAAGTTACACCTTAACAATGGAGAGAAAGAGGTGCAGTGCAACGTAAAAGGTTGAAGGATGCAAAAGAATCGCGTGCATCGCATCGACGAGACTCTGCAATTTTCAGGTTACGAATGAGCACTATTCGCATACTCGTACTTTAGAACAACCCAGTTTGCGTAACAATGAGGTACAAAAGTTGGTCTGCGTAAAGAAGTTTTTATTTATAGTTAAGCGTTTTTTTCTTTTCTCCTTCCTTCCATGAAAAGTACTTTAAAGCAATACCCGAGAGTTAGTTCTGCTTTAAGTCCCGCGAACTTCAAGTTCATTCCACGGTTTTTCTTACGCTCGAAAATTCTAAAGTAAAGAAGAAAAGGCTTCGTGTTTATTTTTTTCGGAATTCATCAACTTTGAATATTCATAATTTCCAGGGAGAAAAAGCTCGAGCTCTCCACTTTACTGCGTTTTATTAGCGCGAGGTTTCTTATCTAGAACCTATAGTTGTTTCCACGAAATCTTGCCTTCGTCTTATGGGAGAAATTTCTTCTGCAGCTCTTCAATCTGCGCTTCAGATTTTTATATCGGCATATTTTCAAGCTGAGGATCTCTTATTCAAGTTATGGAATTTTCAGAGCTTTCGATTACGTTTCAAATTCCGTGAGAAGGAAAATCTTTTGCAAGATATTTCGCCTCGAAAATGTTAATTTTTGAATTTCGAAATCTTCAATATTTTCAGATCATTGCATTTCCAGATTTAGGCCATTTTATGTCAAACCCGTAAGTTCGAAATTTTACGTAGAATTTCAAAATTACCAACCCTGATGTGAAATTAAAGACTGTGAAAAAAGGAAAAAAAAGAAGCATAGCCTCCTTCCTTTTCTTTCACTCCTCATCTTAATTCCTGAAATATCAAGCACATTATTAACAAAAAAAAAATACATCAGCAACATGGGGAAAGTTCCGAAGTATCGATACTCCGCAACTTTTCCATAAAATCCTGCCGCTGATTTCTATGACTTCCTGTTTAGTGGTTGCTCGTATAACTCTCGAATAATTCATATTTTGGTAGACGCGTGGCTTCCGCATTTTGTCCAGTGGTTTGTTTCCACTGCAGTAAATTTTACGATCCCAATTCTCTCCCTCTCTTTCTCACACTACCACAGGGACAAACGCTACTATATCCTAGACCGAAACTAATACTACTAATGCGACTCCGGTACTCGTACCTTTCAACCCTCGAACCTCCTGCTTTACTCTATGTAGCGCCACATTTAGGTCCTCTCTCCTTCTTGCGCTTCCTTTCACCTCCTTCTACCATCTAAATTTTATTATCACATGTATGGAGAACAATACCAGCGAGAAAGCTTTGGCCGAATATTAAGCTTCCTCTATCCGTCTGTCTCTCTTTTATTAATATTTCCAGGAGAAGAATTCGGCTGGGAAAACAATGTGCGCCACTTTTCCCTTTTATCTCAACACCCAGCCGACCGTAAAATTTTTATCCGTGGAAAAATAACACACGAGAAGGAAAGAACGCTCTCTTTTTTTTTATAGTACGTGCAGATGTACGATTGCCTTTCGCACGATCACAGATGCTTTTCGTTTAATTTCTACGAATCGACTTTAATTCGGAATTATTTATTGCTCTTTTAATCACCGAAGGCTCCCTCTTTCCAAGACCCGGCATCCGGATTGACATCGATCGGTTTCGAAAATCATCCGAAAATCGAGCGAATCGTTGGTCCCGGTAATAGAAAAATAGTCGCAGGAAGGAGAAGAAAAGCATGGCAGGAGAAAGAGAAAGAGGAAGAAAGAACGAGAGATTAATTGAGAGACTTTAGATAATGAAGCTGAAGAACAGACAAAAGGGTTTGAATGGAAAGGTTTTTACCTATTCTTTTTGCGAGAGGGGATATAAATTATACAATGTCCGGGTCAAGTGTCAAACTGATGTGAATGTGTGTAATGGATTTCGTCGTACCGATCATTCTCTCGTCTCTTTCACCGAAAATTTCCTGGTTTCCATTCCCTGGGTTGGTAGGTATAATTCGTTTCATTATTCTTTCGGATTTGTTCGAATTCACTCGGTTTGTATTGCATTCAATGAAAGAAATGTGTGTGTGTGTGTGTGTGTGTTTATACAAAGCGAGGGAGAAACGGAAAGTGAAGTCTGCTTTGTTCGCGGCCTTTTTTTGTCTAATTTTATATATTTACTTACCTACCACCAAAGTAGCGCCACCTAATTGGATATGTAAAGGCTCGACTTTCTCTGCTGGTTTCCTCTCTCCTTTCTCTCTCTTTTTCCCTTGCCATGCGAGAGCTTTTCATGTTAGTTAGACGACCTCGTAAATCCAATTTTCTCGAAAATGTATACGCTGAACCTCGGCAAAGGCACAAACCAAGAGGTTTCGGTGATACTAGACGGGCCGAAGTGCATTTTAAATGTCACGGTTCGCGATTGGCTGTAGCTATCTTCGGCCAACGTCTCTCAATTCGCCTGAGAATGCATTGTCACCCAGGAGACGGGGTCAGAACTAGGGCTTCGACCCCCCACTCTCGTTATCGGTTAGATCCAAATTCTTGATGCAAATGAGTACCTCTCTTTTGAAGCGCGGGCGCGTTGGAGTTGTGCGGTATCACCTGAATCTCACGGTATGTAGACAAAAATGATTTTTTTTAATTTCGTGACAAAACCATTGATTTTCGTTGGTGGAAAATGAATTTTCCATTATTTTATGTCACGAGTGCGTTTCCATTATTTTTTTGTAGCCATTTTTGTAATTTCAATATTAATCACCCGTGGAATCTAGGCCATACTTGTTTAAGACATTCTCTGTACTTCCACTCCTACGCGAATTAAGTAATTTAAAATGTATTAGGAAAATAAGAAAGACACCGAAGGTCCTTACTAGCAGAGACAGGATCGGATGAAAGCGGATTGCCAGCATGGTAGACTTTACCACGCCACGCGCTATTATTTTATTAGCATCCTCTTGACTCTGTGGAGAATTTGTAAAGAGACTCTGTAATGTCTCTTCTCTTTCATCTCCGCTGAACCGCCGAATGCTCGACCGTCGGAACAACTTCACATAATTTGTTATTTCCCAGGTCATAAACCAGACCGAGATTGTCAGCACTGCCCTGTTTGAAAATCTCTCATAGATCAAAGTGGATCTACATCCAAAGAGACGAACACCGCATAGAGAACAAATAAATTCGTATCAGTTCCAGGCGATCTTCAGTTCCGTTCTATCGGAATTATTCGATGGCATGGGATAGCCGATCTTTTTTCCCTACGGGAGCAATTTTGGGAAACGTGGGGTGAAGGGATTAGAATGCACTAGAGAGTGAAGTTGTTGATTCGATTCCGGTGTTTCTGAGATTTTCAAATATCAGATTTCATTTATTTCTCTATCAATGAAAAAAATAGAATTTTCAGAATTTTTTTAATAGGAATTCGGTTGATTTTCTATTACTTTGAAAATTAATAAATTCAAAAATTCCACCGTCGACGTTTCAAAATGTAACAAAAGTAGAATACTTTTTGAATTTATTATTTTTTCAAAATAGTAGAAAATTAACAACGTACCTAATTTCGAAACGTAGACTCCTACGACCACGAATTATATTTTATGATCTATCTTGCAATTCTCTCAATTTAAATTTCAAGTTTCGATACACGGAAATCTAAAAAAATGTTCGATAGGAAAGAGAAGAAAAGGGAATAGCAGATTTATTTATATGCAAAACCGTGACAGGCGTAGAACGATATGGGGGCGTTTACAAAATAGTTTTTCGCATGTCCCTTCGGAACGAAATTATGTGACCGTAAACTTTGTACTTTATGTCAAAATTCTACCAATTTGTTTTCCATATGCATGTTAATTCCCCATCATACGTTGTTTCTCCCTGCAGACATTACGACAGTCACGCATGTGTTGAATTAAATTGCGCAGGTTAATGCGATTTCAAAAAGTTGCGAAACGCAGGGGAAACTTCAGCGGTGCAGGTGAAAAGGTGGGAAAACTTTTAACAATCGCTCCCCAACAAGTTTACGCTCATGAGGTTCAAATTTCAATAAATTCCGTCCATGTAAATTGCAAAAGCACCTAACGTCGCCAAACTAAATAAGCCTTTTCCACTCCACTCTGAGCTCGCTGGAACTTCCAAAGAACTTTTCTACCCGTTTTGAGAGGAAACGGATTGTAGGCGGAATTCCCTATGTATAACTGATCTGGAAACTTGGGGAAGAAACTTTTATTTGGGTTTTAAAGTAGTACTGTCATACCGGGATGAGGAAAGATAGTCAGGCGCAACTCCTCACGTAGAGAAGCGGGTGACAGACGTGACTGTAGGTAACCCGTATGCCAGGCGAGATTTTATACAGGGTGATTCGTTTCGGAAGGTGAAATATCGAAATCGTGAGAATGGAATATGAAAAAAAGAAAGTAAGAGCAGGGAAAAGGTAAAGAACCTGATTTACACCGAAAAGATGTAGACTGATCCTAATTACAACCCCCTCATAATTAGGTTCCTTTTAAATAATTTGTTGAATATTTAATTTTTAATTAACCGCTACTTTTATAAACGTTGTGATGCTTTTACAACGTATTTTGATACTAATGTCGAAGTACCAAAATGATAATCGATAATGACATAATAATAAGAAAAATATAAATAAGAAAAATTGAAAATATACATAGTCGAGAAAAAATAGAAAGAGAGTAGAAACTTTTGCAGTTAAATGAACAAAGTTCATTGATTCTTTGTATCGATCCTTTCAATCCTAAGTTTGCGGGTTCGAACCTCACTTTTACTTGAAAAATTGCATTTGCTTTTTTTTTTCAAAATGACGTCAACTTACCGTCGATTGCTAAATATAAACAAATTTAAAAAGAGTAAACGCTGACTTTCCCACTAATACTCGTAGTGAGTGAGAAATTAAAAAATATAGAAACGAATGGGTAGCTTTACATTTGGAATTTTTACATTCAAATCTATTGAGTTTCAGGACGGGTTTATGAGTAAGAAATGAGAAATTTCTAATTACACTAAACGAAGTTGTTTCTATCTGTGCGCAGATAAGCCTCCATGAAATTTTCAGGTTCAGAAATATTATGAAATATGTATACAGAAGATAAGATATTAACAATTTACATTCATTTAGAAATGTTTTAAGCTGCAGCTAGTGGATCTATTAGAAAGCTAGTTACTTCAATTAACTTCGTTTTCAAAAGTCGGAATCTCGCGAGCCCTGCCGAGATAGAATGTCACTGAATTAAACTTTCATTACCTACTCTCGGCTCAATTTTCAAAGCGCAACAAGAAAAAAAGGAAAGGAGAGGAGGATTGCCTTATTTACGTTGAACAACGTAAAGTTGTTTTCGTCGCACCAGTGGCAAAAAGGAAACCTCGTTTCGGATTTCCTTGCCAAAAGAAACCCCTATCTTGGAGACACTTTTGTCGAATAGTCATTGTTGCTATAATGAACTTTGTAAAGACGAAACGAATACTGCAACATTATTAACCGACCAAAGCGAGAGGTTCATCGCTTACACTCCAACTCCTCGCAACTAAATCCCTTAGAATTTGCAGTTACGAATTTGACAAAAGCTCGTCGCGCTAGCCATTTCCGTGGCATTTTCAAGACAAATTCCTCCAAAGCCATTCCTTTTTTAATAATGCTATTGTTTCTATGATAAATAACATAGAAAAGCTTTAGTCTTAAAGATAATCTTTGTAATTTCACTCGAGTCAATTTATCAAAGCGAAGCTCAACTTCACTTGTTTACGACGTAAGAGTAGTAGAGGTAGAAGAAATTACCTTTGCGGCCAAATAGAATGCTACCGATGATAAGGATCTTGAAGAGTTTTCTTTCTCTCGTATCTTTTTTTTTTGTCGTCGCAGTAATGGTATTATAACTTTGTGGCTAGAATATTTTTATAGATACGTCGAATGGCATCCAGATACGCGGGAATATTTTTCTCCACGAAGCAAACTGGGACAGTCTCTGTAGGATCTCCGTGCTATCGGTGCACTTTCATCAATCTCATTAATTATAAGCCGCGTCTACCTTTCATCTGTTGGACATTTTCGTTGAAGGAAACGTACCTTTGGACGTTGGTACGATTTCTTGTATTTTCAGTGACGTCATGAAAAAAAATTAATTTCCCTGGAAATTCGGAATTACTTTCGAGGCAAAAAATTGATTAAACCCAATATCTGGTCTTTCGAAATCTTAACCCAAGGTTTTTTAGTAAAATTTGGATTAACAATAGTGCGAAGCATTAAAATACGTTGTGGATCGCTCTTCACGAAAATGTAGATGTGACGTTGAATAAATAAATTAAGAAAAAATAAATAAAATAAAATAGCAGATATTCGAAGATGTCCTCTATAAATTCTGTCACACCTTATTTCTCGTAGATCTTCGAGATCTACCATGAATAAGGTTTAACATTTCATCTCTAAGGGAATGGCATTTTTTTTGGTTATTCGCCTATTTTCATATTCTGTGCAAAAAGGACATTTTTCATTTTTCCGAAACTCGAGGCCTACGTTTGACGGCAAGGATTGATAGAACCTAATGGTCGATCCTTGTTGGGTGTAAAATCGATGGAAGCTATGTCGTTTAAGCGTGACATTAGTAGGGAATCTATCTCTATCGCTATCTCCATCGCTATCAGTATCACTATCGCTATCGGCGTCTCTATTCTTGTTACTCGTCCTCCTTCTCCATATCCTCCAGAGTTGTTAATAACGTGATAGTAGTAGATATATTGGTAGCTATTGGTGTTGGTGATTTCAGCAACGGCAACGGCAGGTGAGAGCTCTGCTCTCAACCCTACAGGTATATAACGGCGATATAGTTATAGCCGTAGCAAGTGCATCGCACCGGCATCTAAATAATCACGTAGCAGTTGGAAACCACATAAATAATTGACAGTGCGTATATGTGGTATCAAGAGAGGACTCTAAGAACCAGAACCCCGTGATCTCTCGACCGTCTTCTCTAATTCGGACTAATCGTTAGCCATGTATCGATCCTACCGGTTGTATCGATAACCGAATCAGGACCTGGTTGTGTTCACATTTTTATAAAGTGCAAAATTGCTACTAAAAGGTATCGGTACCGGCTGGAGAGAATCACAATCTCTAAGAGGAAATCGTCTTTTTTTTCCAGACGCACTCAAAGAAATAGGGAGTAATTTTCAATATTACTAAAGTTAAACTCGGTATCAATCATATATTTCTAGAAACTCGTAATGTAACTAGAAAGTTTATTATTTATTTAACGCTTAAAGTGCCGATCGACAGACGGGTCAATACTTTTGAAAGTGGAGCAAGTCCGTTTTTATTCTCAGTGTGCATTGATTAAAAACATAAATTTTATATTAATCTGTAACAAGATTTTGCTTTAACTAATTTTTTTCGCAATAGGACATGCCCTACTTTCAAAAGCAGCGGCGTAAATATTAAATAAATAAAACAATACATAATGACTTGAAACAAAGCAGACTCCACAATTGAAATCAACAAATTAACTCTACTCTAATTCTAAATGTTATTGTTAGAATCTTACTAATGGGTTGGTGCATAATTCACAACGATTATTTTGGTAGTCGATGGTGCAAAGTAATCGTCATTAATTATTCGCCCAGCCGATAGTTAAAAATTACTTGGGAATTAGATAATTCGTGTCAATATTTTTTTCCGTTTGAGGGAAAACCTTATATTGGGATATAATTATTACTAAAAAGACATACGGGGTACAAAGGCTGAAAGTAAATGTTTTCTAACAGGCGATTTGCTGCTTCACGAATTCATTACAATGAGCAGGACTAACTAAGTAATTCGAGGAAATATAGGTAAACGTATTACAAGTACATAGACGGTATGTATTTTGTCTATATACACGTAGGTAGACTTTGATTAATTTCTAAACGTGTAAACGTACCGGCTATCTCCTGTTAGGATGGTATTAGTGAATGGATGTAAATGCACGTATGGACTGATGTTTAAACATGATTAACAATGCGAATAGACATTGAGGATAGTTGAAATTATAAACGTTGTGTAATTAGATGTACAATCGTGTGTGACTTTATCTTGTTACGTGTATTAAACTTGGATTTATAGCGATCAAATTCATTTGATCTAGTTGAAAGCTGCTGGAATTATTAATGATGTTGCCTACATGCGCATAATACGCTCGTACACGAATTTGCGAAACACTGGGCTGGGCGAAAACTTCCACGGAATGGACGGAGCGTGTCTTGGACTGCGCAAACATCTACATAGCAAAAATTCCCTTAAACTTTTGCGAATTTTTCGCTAAAAGTCTGAAAGCAAGAATTAATAGAAAATTACTCGAAGAAACGGGCTGCTTTTAAGGGAATTCCCTCGTTTTAGAAAATAATAATCAAATTGCAGGTTCGACATTTTCAAGATCTATAAATGTCTCTCAAATTAATATAAATAATACAAAATAAAAACAAATATAATACAATAAAAACGTAAATAATATAAAAATAATAATGCAATAATAAATAATTAAAACTACATTAATAAATAAATTCGTGCTTTCGCGTTAAAAAAAAAAGACTATGCAAATACTACTACACTATTTTCTGCACTATCAGCCGAATTTTTCACTCCACTGCATCTTAACACAGAAATGACACTTGCCACCTGCAGCTTACCGCTGGTTCATCAACATTAACGACCCCAACGGCGGGTGAAAAATGCAGCCACGATTTTCGCGATATGAAAATGCATTCCACAAATCCTACGTATTTTACCCTTTAATGCAACGAAACACAGGATTGATGTCCCGTTTTGTAGGATGAAAGGCCAGTGTTTCTTTCAGCCTTATTTTTTATTACATTTTGCGCTTCGAAAGGTATTAATGCGGTTATGGAATCCATCCAAAAGTGAATCAGTATTAATTAACCTGAAAATTAGCTCCTAGTTTCATCAATATAATGAAAATCCGGGTATTAGTTTTAAGAAAAAAAATATATTCCACATGAAAATTAATATCCAAAGCCAGGGTTCTAGGAGTAATAGATTAGACGAAATTCGTTCGAGATTTTTTTTCCTCTTTTTTTGGCGTAGAAATGAATGTATGGCTGATGCAATTTAAATTGGATCTCTCCCATACTTCTGAATATCCGGAAAAATGTCGCGAATAAGCCAATTTATTTACTAATTGAATTTATTAATTGTCAACTTAATTTTATCAAGTGGCATTACCTTTTTATCATCTGCAATCGTTGAATGTTCAAGTTTTCGCCAGAAGTGGTCGCTAATTGGAACAGTCTCATAATAATTAGGATTTTTGCTTTTCATTCTCCTTCTATAAACAGAAAAGGAATTGTATACGGTATATATATGTATAGATAGCCACTTCTAGTAATAACATTTTTTTCCCTTCATTTATTTTCATACCCTCTGAAGATTGTACTCAGACACTTTGGCGTTGGTTCGCAGTTCCACCCTTTTCCGACGTTCTCCTTTTTCTTCTCCTGTTTCTTCTCTTTGTTAACAACATACCCGCTTCTTTTAAAACCACCAGTGTATCAGAGCTAAAAGGTTCCTTAAAGTTTGCGGCAACAACTTGCTAGCTTGTTCGTTTACTTAACAAACTTCCACCACAGTCACCAACTTTTTCTCACGAAGCTTTTCTATTCTGGCAATTCATTTACTTGTACAGGATTTTATCATATGAAAGGAGAAAAGACGGGATCTAGAACCTCTTTCTGAATCTTCAAGTGACATTTCGACGCTTCAATCGGATTTTAATTCCAGAAGTTAGGATATTTTATGAAATCCATAATTTTTAAAATTCCCTACTTTAAAATTTTTTACTTCCGATGTAAAATCGAATCAATATGGGGATGAAAGTATGGTGGACATCTGGGACGGATTTTGCAGCATCGCACAGGATTCGAACCAATACTATCGCTAAACGAGATTTTATTGGATTTTGTCCTACTATCGAACAGTGACTTTCGTTATACTAAATTGAATTTTAATAATTATAGAATGCGTACGATTCCACACTTCACAGAACAGTCCAAACTTTTGGCATACAATCATTTCTACTTGATTAAAAATTCTAGTATTCCAGAATAATTCTGACCACCCGAACGACTTTTGACATACTTTGATTCCTGTCGATGCAGAAGTTATAATATGACGTGATTTCATACAGATATTAGAGTATCGCCGAGGATCTAATTATAGACTATTGGCATACCGTCATTTCTAAAGGGAAAACGCTACTACCTGTTGTCGTTAATTAGTTGGAAATTGATTACTAATCGCTGCTAATTCGAAGCTTTTATGGGGGAATAACCGGGCAGTTAAGTAACGCCGAAGAGGGGAATCGGCCATATAGAGACATCATTTTCTAATATATAGTTCATTAAAATCCTCGTAACTCGAAGAGTTACATTCATTGGGCTTTCAGTTGAACGTATCATCCACGATATTGCTTCCCTCCCAGCTTCCTTTGCCTTATTTTCCTCCGTTTCTTTTCTATTATTTTCAGCCGAATAGCAGTTCAGCCATTGCTACTATACCTACCACTCATGGTGGAATTTATTTAATTGCGCGTCCTACAACGATAACGACCATAAAATACAGCGGCAATCACATCAGGTTACATGCCTCTGTACTTTTTCCTCGGCTCCATTTTTTCCCTCTCTTGAATTCTTTCTTTTACCCCTCAGAGGTACCGGGGGAAAAAGTTGGTCTTAAGCTCGAGTATAAAATTAATTCTTTTCCTTCGCGGGAAACGATCCGAGTGTTCTAGATTTCATGTTTAACATTTCTCGCCGAGAAATTCGTCGATAAATTTCTTTTTATAATAATAATCACAGCCTCAAAGCCTGCGAGTGCCATAATTTTTGCAGGGTGGTAATTATTACAGTGCTGCGGAGTGAGATTACGTCGGGCTATAATTGCTTCTCCTTATAATTTCCACTCGAGCCTAAGGTTAAAGTATCAATCTAAATTCCAGGCGGAGGGTAAAAATGCCACCCTCGGCGTCAAAGACACCCCCGTTTAACTATCGTCATTATTACCAACCGTGGCTTTTTCTGAAAGAAGTAATATAATATAAAGCTGTGCGGAGATTTGTACCGGGTCCTGTAGTGAGGAATAGAGTCGAGATTCGATATAAGGCCTCTCTCGGACACTAAGCTCGTTATTAATTTGTAAACATACCATATATATATATATATATGAAAATTTCTAATGAATTATTATGCATAGTCACGAATGAGTAATTGTAAGACATTTTAATTATATTCTTTCTGCAGACTATTTATTATAAAGTAGCAAAATACTGATAAAAGTATATGTTGATAGAAATGGACATAGTTTATATTAATATTTTTCTGAATTATGATAGAAAAAAAGGTTCACAGCTTAGAAATAAGTATTTTTGCCCAATTATTATCAATAATAATAACGGTTAGAGAATTGTAAGTTATTGTAATTATATTAACTACAAAGTATATTAATTATGGAGTAGCAAAATACTCGTACAAGTTTATAATAATGTAAATATATATACATATTTTATTAATATACAACTTCATTACTATTCTTCTGATTTATAATAGAAAATAAGTTAATAAAATAGAAATAAGTATTTCTGCCCAATTATTGTAGTTACTCGCGGATAGGCAATTATAAGTTATTTTAATTATACTAATTATAGAGTGTATTAATTATAAACCAGCGAAATACTGACAAGATGTATATGTATATGTATATAAAAATATCTGTTATCACGGTTTATTCACTATCATGACACGAATTCAGACAATCATTTATACCATGAAATGCGTTTCTATGCATCAAAGCCTCCTCGATGTGGCTTGTAAGTACTGTTACCTCTGCTTACTGCAATACAGTATACCTATATTTACAAGGCGAAGATAGCTTGCAAATTTGTAATATGCATAGAAATAAACACCCGTACTATTTATACAAGGACTTGTCGGAAATTCTATATAGATCTTTTTTTTCCTCCGGTATTCGCACAAAACATCGCTGGGAATCTCAAATTCTCTCAGCATTCGATATTAACGCCGTCCATCATTTCATCGTTTACACCTTTTATCTTTCAAAGTATGTATTTCATTTTTTCTTTCAACGTACATATATGTATATTTTTTCAAAATCCTTCCCACGTATGTAATAATCACGTTCCTTTTCTTTCGACTTCCAGTAGGAGATTTTTAGACATTTCCAGTATTCGCCAATCAGCGATCTCGATTTTTCCAATCTATTTACTTTAAAATTTCTCCAATGCGCAGGAATAACTAGTTTAATGTAATAAAATTTACTCTCTCTGGAACAGAAATTATTCTCTTTAGTATAGAAACTGTTCGAACAAAACACTTTTAAAAATTATTACTATTATTTAAATTTTGTTATTTATCCAATTTAAATTGTTTCTTAACACAAGATCGTTAAATAAAAATTATCATATTGTAGTAGAATGTACTTCCGCCAGAATACAATTCCTATAGAAATTCTTAAACCATAATCATTTTACCTAAAAATTTATTTCCCTTATTTCATTATGCTGATACTGTTATTCATATTATTTTTAACCTGCAATATCACTGCACCAAATCCATACTTGCATTAGTTTAGATAAACCCGCTCAATATTAATACTCATTAATTATTATCATGAACTAGTTCATACACATATTTGTATTATCTTATATCTCTCTGCCCGTGTTGAACCACTCGGCCTACAGTTCTCAGAATATAATATATTCAAAATTACTAATAATAGTAATAAAAAAAAGAGCAATTACCTAGAATTCGTATAATCAAGGCAAATTTATATATTTTCCTGAAAGGATTTAGCAGGAATACGAATTTCAAATGAACATGGTCCTACATCAGAAGCTCCTTTTGCAGTCCATTGTTTACTTGGAACCGGCAAAATTTAGATTAGCTTCTCTGAAATTGTCATATTCGACTAATAATTTTCATTCACTGGACGTATGTACCTTTACCTAAACGAGGACCATTAATTCACTATATATCCACTGTATGTCGAGGGGTCAACCTGTTATTTATCATAAAATATGAGAGCTCGTGCCAAGCGAGCCGCTGCAGCCTTTATGTAATGGTGCATAATAAATTGCATTCAATCCTCCTCCACCTTCTACTCCACCTCCTCCTCCTACTCTTTTTCCTTCTATCTATCTATTTATCTCTCTTCTTCCATTCTATGTGTACATACATATCTAAAAAACTTTGCATAAAGATTCGAATTCCCTTCAATGCTGCTATTTTTATTTTCATTTTTTCTTTTTTTTTTCATCCAATAGTACGTTTGAGGGGATGCATGGAATTTATCTTCAAATATGTGCACTTCTGCAATAACTTGAGATACCTATTTGCCTTTCGCGTTGTGTAAATCATTATTCTCCGATCGTCCTGTTACGAGCTTCTTTTATTAATAAGAATCGATTTGTTCGTTTTTATTTAAACTAAAAGCTTTGTTCGTCTCTTCCCGATATATTAATCTTACAAAGAATTTTCAATTCTCTCCTAATGATTTTTAATCATTCATTTTTGAGATTTTTTTATTGGATAGAATTACTTTCTTTTATAATGTTTTGACTTTATTATTTCTAAGCCACCTTCAAATGTTAAAATTGTAACAGATAATAATATAAATAAAGAATTATTATCCCTACGATTCGGAGTCATAAAGTTACTATTATATAAACTTTTTTTGGTGTTGACATACTTGTAAACCAGTAAAGTAATCGGTAAAAAAAATTCAGTGAAGATATTTACAAATTTAGATAGTCCATAATCTAGTTCGATGATCCAATAATTCGATCAGTATTTATCAATATTTATTTGAATAATTATAATTCTTTATTAATCAATTTGAAAGAAAAGAAAGAGGTTATTGGATTTTATTATGTCAGATTTGTAGTTTCAGAAAACTTCTGAATTATAAAAGTTTGAGTATATTTTTATCCTGTCTCGTTCCCTCGTGAATATTTTAATAGGAATAAGGGAAGTTCAGATACCGACCAGTCGTTTCAAAATATTCCTTGTATATATTATTAAAAATCAACACGTACCCACAGGTACGAGTTGCTAAGAAAAAGAAACTTCATGGTACATCCGTTATAAATTTATTACCAAAACTGCCGCGCATATGCATTTTTCCATATGATGTTCTTTTTATGGATCGTAAAAAAGCATTCCAAAAGTTTTCGCCGGTATTTAAGTTCAATTAGTTTTAATAACATTGCGTCAAACGACGACGACGACGCGGGTTGAGCCACAGATTCCTCCGTTTCACTCAAACATTATGTACCTTTCGAAAACTTTCATCATATCCTTACACATGTATATACACATATACATACCTTTTTCTGAAAAAAGAGAACAAAACCAATGGGCATATAATAAGTATGTATATATTGTACCTATGGTAGGTATAATGTATATACACATATATAAGTTTGTTAAACAAAAGAGAGATCTTCCTTCACGGTCTTAAAAAAATCTTGCAAATTGCGGACCATCAATTTCTCTTTCTGACGTTTATAACGCTCTTTATATATAAACACCAAAAGTAATAAATAAATATATCATGAAATATATGTTAAAACGGGAGACCACTTTCACAGAAGTTGAAAGTCGAGTATTATCCTTAAATTGAATTTCAATGGATATAAAAGTGTAATAGGTTTTTATTGAAATTTTATATTATTTTATTTTCTGCTAATTTTGTTTATATTTTTTTTAACGCGATGAGATAATATTGGTATCAGTATCTGTAACATTGAAAGTATTGCAATCACATAGTAAAATTTTTACAGTGTTGAAAAGGCAAATTCTACAATAATTACTCTTGAATGAAAAAAATTCCTTCGTTTAAAAAAAGGCCGGAATAATTTTCACTTGACTTATTGTCAATTAGCAACTAATAATACTAATATATCCAGTTCGAGTTACTACCAATATGCGATCGATCCCATATTCAACCACAGTCAGAGCTAAATCAATTTTCAATTACTCGAATTATGCATAAATATGAATTACACTAAAATCACATTGTACAAAATCAGCTATACCAAAGTGGACTTATGATTTTTGTATGTCAGATTTGCAGTTTCAGAAAACTTCTAGATATAAAAAATTATAGGATATTTTTATCCCAACCCATTAACTTTTGGAAATTCAGCGATACAAGTTCAAAATAATTCTTAATTTCAACCCCACCTTTTCCTTATAAATAATAAAAATTCCCTTTTCGCAAATGAATTCTTTTCGGAAATCCCCAGATTAAAAAATATATAGTTTACCAGAAGGACCCGAGTACTTCCACCTTCAAGTGACAATTATCTACCTCTTTGGCTTTATTATTTAACTCCAGGGGATTGCCTAACCCTGGATCGGTTCTAACAAATTCAGCCACCTTTTTGGCAAAATTCACTATAATTTCGTCTAAGTGAACGAACACTTCGGCAGACCTGCATCCTTGATGAATGTATCTGAAGTTTTAACTACAGGTTTACGTACGTATAACGCATGCATTGAAGGGAAGCCGGACCACTGAAACCACAATGATCATGAGAAATATCAAGGGATAGAGCGAGTGGAGTAATACAACTGTAGTAATTTAAAGTAGGTACAAGCTTCGATCGCATTTTCACGTCGTACATACAACTACGTATTAACCAGACGTAACTTTAGCTTGAAATAGGGATAACGAATGATTTTCCTGTTTGCGGTAAAGGGAACGATAGTATTCCAGCGAACCGGTATACCATTTGGGAATCGAAACTAAACTACGTACTCTAATGTTACCAACGCTTTTGCTAACGCTTTCTTGATCCCGGCACCACACACACACGACCAAATCGCAGCCCGTGTCGTACATACGAGCGTGAGCCCATTCTTACCTTCTCAACTATACCTTCCCCTATATTTTTCCCCTTTATCTTCCTTCGTTTCTTCCTTTTTTCCCTCATTCCCTTTTACATCCATATTTGCTCGAAGTAAAAGCCATACGTGTAGCTCCTTCCCTTCACGTATTATTGAGAACACATGAAGCTTATGTTCCTCCTTTATTATAAGGTTTTATCGCTTCCACTTCCGTTCCTTACCCACTTGTACCGCAATTTTCGTTACTCTTTGTAACTTTAGATCCTACGGAATGATTCTGTTACGGGAGCTTCTCTTCGAAGCGAGGAAATAGGGAAACTTGACAGTCTTACCTATACTTCCGTTGTCAGGACTGGAGATTCTGCAGTTTGTGGAAGTTTTCGGTAAAAAAAAAACGTAATAAAATTATCAAAGTAGCCTAAATAAAGAGAATTTAGAGAAATTAATTTTTTGTTGTACCCTGTGAAAAGTGTATCCAAATTGCAATATTATGAATTAGTTTAGAATAATTATTTTAAATTTCCAGCAAAATTGATTATTTTTTATTGTTTTATGAAGTCAATTTTTAGTTACTCAATTCATTTCCAAGGGGATGAAGTGCCAAACTTCCATTTTATATTATTATTATAATTATTATTATTATTGCCATTGCCCCATTTTCGGATTTTTACCCAAAATCTCTAGACATATTTTTATTTCCAATCTAACCGAAATATTGGTAAGAAAATTTGGAGGAAATTTCGAAATCCGAGCAAGTCTGACAATGAGAAGATTCGATTGAAAAGCTTCCTTTACCCGAAACTTCGCAGGTTCTCGAGAAATCTGGTAAGTAGAAAGTGCTTTTGTTTCAACGAAAAAATCCAAACTGCAATTTTTCAGTATAAAAATATGGCAAGGATCACGTGTCGACCCGTAATCTTGCAGAACTTAAAGAAACCTGCTAGTGGGTAGAAGGAAACGTTCAGGCTCGAGATTGATCCGAACTGTATTAGAAAGGGTTAGTATTAACGCTCCAGTAATTTTTGCCTGGGAAGTATCATGATTGCAAGCTTCTCATAGCTTTGTATACAGAGAAAGAGACAGAGGGGAAGAGTGAGGAAGACGTAAAGAGGGAGAGAGAGATAGATTTCTCATTGGTAAATTCAAAGCTTCAGAGAGGGTAAAGTTACCAAACGTAAATTAGCACGGAAACTGGTTTAGTTGAATGTGTTAATTGCAGCCTCTCGAGCCTGATTTGTGGTAGTGCAAATGTACGGTTTATCCACGGGCTCCATATCCTACGACTATTACCTCTCTGTAAATTCGATCTCTGTCACATAAACTATATGGATATAGTTTTCCCGTAAAGAAATATTTAACCGTTTCATTTAATTAAGGAATATTTTATCTTTTTACATAAGTTTCCTCTTTCTGCGTAAATAGATTAGACGAGAAAAGCAAAGAAAAAAAAAATAGGTGCAGAGGCAGCCGGGCGATTCTGACATCGACCATTCATAAGAAGGGTGAAAAAATGAATCCGGTCGATAATTTATATGAGTAAGACGCGAGCTAACATTTAGACCAGGACTTTTTCTCTAAATGCCAACTTACTTTCGATCCCAAATTTCGAAATACTCGATGGGAAACTCGAACTTTCGTTCCACATGTCCCTGGTAAATATGATAATAACTATGTTTACATATTTTTCGTTAGATCGTTTCCCTTAATCGTTATATCAAATTTATCAAATGATAGGGTGTTATTATTTTTATTTACAATTCGAAATGATGCTAAATATTTCAATTACCTTTAATTAGAATTCAAGTTAATTGAATTTTTCTTGCAAAACTTAAAATTTTTAAAAAAGAGGCAATATCGTATTTTTAAGGGAAGGAAAATAATTCGCGCCCTGGATATTAATTATTTCAGCAATGTTGTCATCATAAGTGGCGTTATTCTTATTATTATCAGATTTTGATAAGCATCTCTTAGATTTATTAGAAAGGGGCGATAAAAAAATCCATTGGGTTCAATTTCTATTGAAAAGTTTGCAACAGTTTTCCAACTTTTTTACAGCTTAACTTTGCATGGGAGGGACGGTGTTCCACGGTCTTCGATAAAATAGAGTAGAAGCGTTTACGTCAGTCGTTACATCACTAAGGTAACGAATTAAGTTATATAAGATGTTTTATGGCACCGAAGTTACAGCTATAAAAATTCTGTAATTTTTCCCATCCTTTCTTCCCTCGTGTCAACGGAATCCTGCCGATTTCCCCCTCGGTTAGAGGCAAAAGCTGCGCAACGACGTGGATATTCGCCCTGGCCAAATTTACAGTATGTATCTCTCGACGTGAAAAGCACGGGGAGAACAAAAGCTGGCAGCGAGCGAGTAGCCCATTAGAATGCGCATTTTATGCACTAATTACTCGAAAACTCTGCATAATTTACGGGGAAAATATTATTAAAACAACAAGCCCTTTCTCCATCTCCATCTCTTTCTCCAGCTCCAGTAGAGCTTTTTACATCGGTAGATTTTTTCGTTCTTTGATCGTTCCATTCTTCCTTTCTCGTGCCATAAAACAACTTTACGATCCCTCTGGATTATGCAAGAACCGTTGCCTATAACCCACTAGGAAGGTTCTCAGGTTGTCTAAAAGGTCACCATCAACCTGAGCTTTTACGCCCTGCAATGTAAAATCCGCAGCTTCTGCTACCACCCTTACCGCTGTAAGAAACGTTCTTTACACCCTCTGCTATCAGTATTATCGCATCAGTATTCTCGCGGTTTTTCGCTACAGTACAATTCGCCGGTCCGATTCCGGTTTTAGGGTATCAGCTCTTCGTGACTCCAGGGCGTTACTTGCCGTGAAGCAAATTTCGAAATTCCCGAATTAAACGCAACACAGGTCTGGTCACGGTTCGGGTGAATTTTTGGATTTATAGTTATTATTTTTTAATTGTGAAATAAATTTGAAAAATACAATAATTTGACTTATAAAACGAAAATAATACAATAATAATAAATAAAATAAAATAAGAACAATACTTAAACATAATTAATGTAATCTTTAAATAATGGAAAAGAATTTTTTCACAGTTAGTTTGTGTTAAAAGGTCCGAAGACCAAATTTATAAATTTTCAATTTAGCGAGAAAACAAATAAATTCCTCACGAATGGCAAATACGAAATAAAGAGACCCATTTCGGTCACTTGAACAGCGTTTTTCGAATAGCTGACAATTAACGATTGCATAAGTCATCCCGCGACGTTAAGATGAAAGAAATGGCGAAAGGGAGGAGACGAATGTTAAGATAACCGAAACAAAAGTCATGCTATGGGTTAAAGAAGACTCTTCATAAGGTCAGACAACTACTGTGGAGTATAATTAATAGTTGTCGCCGGCACCCGGCACGGCCATCATAAATTAAATCTTTCTTGCATACGATACCCTTCTCCCCTGGCTTCTCTCCTTCGCTTCTATGTCTATTTTGGACTTTTAATAAAATTACACCCACTTGTCGTGAAATTTGTTTGCGATGCAATTATTATCACTGCCTTCAAAACTCCAGATCAGACAGGTAGGAGTCAGTCTATTATTAGAAATTCCCAAAATTAATATTTTATAGTGAAATCATTTTTTTTAAGAGATATTTTATTAATGTCATAATTAGTTACTATATAATTGCGGTCCATAAAAGTGATATAAAAAAAATATATTTTCAACTTCTTTAATTGTAATTAAGCCCAATCGCTCAAAAAATATATTATATTTGCATCACAATGTATTTAAATAATATAAACCCGCATGTATTTCTATATACAGGGTGTAGTTTTAATATAACATATCGGCTTACGTTTAAATCGAAATATTTTTCTGTCTGCATGGGAAATATTGCAGAGTCTGTCCCAAACTCTGAGATAAAGAGCAAAACTTTCAGTTCCGTCCTGATAAAGAAATAGTAGAAAAATTTGAAGGATTTGCTCTACAGGGTAATAATTTCTCTCGCTTACTGCTAAACATTCTGGAAATTTCTTATTCTAAAATAAGTAAGGGATGAATGAAGGAAGGGGGGAAATACCTTAGAAAGAGAGAGAGAGAGAGAAATATGGGGTACTCATACAATCTCGTTAAACTTCCTCCCCAACTTCAAACGAACAACTTATATACGTGTTCCTGCTCCGTTGGTGTGTGTCTACATGAAATATATACGTCTATACGTATATCCAACGAATTTACTATATACACCCTGCCATATATTCCATAAGAGTATACATTTTCGTGGTTTTCGACAGTTTGCACACACCAACACCGAGTTGAACTTCCTGCACAGCAACACCTACGTGAATTAAGCCCGGAGTTTCTTCGAGAAAACCACGCTTGTTTGTGTCGTTTTCAGTTAAACATTTATTCCAACGTTTGCCACTAATTAATCATCCACTGCAAAATATAAAAAAAAGCACTTCTACGATCACACGCTGGTAGAAGAAATGCTTCAGTAGTAGTTTCGAATTCTGTTTCCACGACGTAGGAAAAGGGCTTTGCTGTTTGCACCTGTTTTCTTCTACCTCAATCAAACAAATTGCTGTTTCCTAAAGGGAAAGAAAATGTCAAAGAGAGAGAGAGAGAAAGTAAAATATAATTTCAAAAGTGGTCACTTTTATAAACCAGGGAATTTAATTTATATAAAAAATTGAACCTAAATTTCATGTTTTGAAATTTTATTTTCACTCACAATCAGTTGGAAGTCCGATGCATTACAATTTTTATAATTTATTTTTGACTTAATAACGGGAACGAAATTTACTCTCGAATGTAGTAAATTTCAAAAACTACCGTTCAAATTTTGAATTTTGGACGCACAAAAAAGAAGATTCAGAGTTTAATTACAAAATTTAAAATTCGGTAGTTGGATATCCTGCGATTTAATCAGGTACCTTGTAGGTCATTTGCTCCTCGACCGCTTCGACACACTGTACATAATAGAGTAGTAAAATTTACTCCCCAAGTTTTGCCCTAATTGCGGTTATTAAGTTAAATATCTTGGAGCAAGAAGAATTATGGGGTATAACGCATATTTGCGTTTCGTCCAATAGCAAATTGTTCGTCCTAGCTATGAGTATCTGTACACGTTCGGTAATTTAATTGTTAATAGTTCCCAATGGATTAAGTATAGGGGGTAAAAGCGGCCGTGATGCTATAGGTGTTCAGCCGGTACCGGTGCTAGCGGTAGTAACAAAATAGTACAGTCTCTCATGGATTCATTAAAGTAAACAAATAAATGTCTCTTTAGGGAGTCATGAGAACGAATTTTATTTATCGACATTGAAAAACACGTTTCCATTTTTTTATCTGCATATCGGTCTGCCTTTTTTGTTCCACGGGAATATTTCAATTATATTTCATCAGATTCCGACTGTTGGATATGTAAATTTGATCGAAGTGTGTTTTCATGGAAAATAAATTATCTCGAATAAGTTTTGAAAGGAAACATGGTAAGAACAAATTCACGGAAGTGGAAACAAGGAGTTAAAAATATCTGAAAAGTGATGCGGAGTAATTTCAGGAAAAATTTGTTATTCGAAAATTGAAGAAAATTAAGCGAGCAAGGGAAGGGATAGTGAACGACGGGGTGTAAAAGTGGACAGTACGACGGGTAGTATCGTAAAGTAACGTAACTTAGCGTCTTGAAAGTAATCAGGGAGTTCCAATTAGAAATGCTTTCTGGACATCGTCCAAAGTGTAGGTCAATGGAGCGGGACTTGATTAATGAGATTAAAAAAGAAGTCCAAGAAGTTTCTTCTTCTTGATTGGGTAATTATCCTTAATTGCTTTTGCCTCCATCTTCTTTTTCTGGAAAAAAAGCCAAATAATTATTAGTAATATTATTAATAAAAATTGCAATTTCTGATTAGCCCTGAAAAGAGTAGCTATCGCTGGGTAGTTGTGCGGAAACTTTGGGCCGCCAAAAATCGATTACTCAGCAATGGGTAATCTTTTTAGAGCTTCCAGGAAGGTCCTATCCGACATATTTTTTCACGAGGAATCTGATGGCATCGTCAGAATCCTCTATTTTCTAAGGCAAATGGTCCTTTTTTAGTTATAGCAAAAATTTGCTATAACTTTGTTTCTTTTGAAATTTCGAAGATTCCGACGGTGCCGTTGGATTCCTTGTGAAAAAATACGTTGGATAGGATCTTCCTGAAAACTCTAAAAAATTAGCCACAGCTGGACAGATAATTATAATAATAGACAGTTGATCAAAGACGGCCCAAGATCGTGCATAAAGGTCAATTTTTGATTCCACTTTTGCTACCCCAGAAATGAGTCAAAAATAAATCTACAAAATCAAGATTGGCAAGGTCGTTCCTAGGGGTAATTTTGCGCGTAGAATTGATATCGCGGGTGTCCCGGACCAAAATCTCAAAAGGAACAAAGTAATAGCGAATTTTTCGAAAAAAAATAGCATTTTCGGGGCAAAAGGAGCCACGTTTGCTAAAAAAGACATCAAACAAATAATGCAGGTAATTTTTATGTATCATCCAACTGATTATCACAGTTTCCTCCGTAGTATTTTTTTTTATCTCACTGTCATTAATTAAACCTGCGATTACACCCTTGATATTCTTTAGAAATGAACTTTCGTGTTTCTAGTTGCGGAATAAACGGGAAGGCGATCTCCGTGAAATTCCTGGATAACAAAGCTTCCGACCATTTGTAAATAATACTTCTTTTCGAAAGAGGGTAGGTAAAATAGACACCGGTGGTTTAATTAAAAGCTCAGAGAACGTATTACCTATTCAGGGGAGGTAACAATTGCGCGGTAAAATAACAGGAGTCTTAGTCGTGGGTACGATTATCGTGAAATTAATAATAACTTTTGCTGGAACAATTGAGAACAGCGCCTCACAATTCCCATGTTATTATAGCGTACGTACAATTACGTACACGTAGATACCAGTGTAACGTAATCTTCCAGATCTACCTTAGCTATGTAAATACGTGTGATATAATATAATCGCATGCACATACCTGAAATTAAATATTCTCTCTAGCAGAGGACCACAGGTGTTGTGCCGCGTTGCAGCTTCCTTATCATTTCTTTGCCCGGAATCTCTTTCCCAATTAAACCTTCGAACTTGCATCAACTGCCGGGAGAATTTCAGATGCTATCGGATGCACGTTGATGAGCAACAGCAGCGGTCTCAGGTTCGAATCCTTGCTAGAGGGGTCATTCATCAGATTTTGGAGACAACACTATCTATACTGAAACAGTAAAATACATACCCCTTCGAAAAACTATATACGTATTTTTCGAATTTATTCATCAAATGCATTAAAATTGCATTAACATTAAATTATTTTCTATCCGGGAATATTTTTTTCTGCAAATTTCTCACCTTCTGAAATATTTTTTCTTTGCAAAAAAACATCACACTCTTATAACGATTCGTATCTTTTTGTCCTCATGGTACTTAACGGCATGTAAATAAGAATCAATCGAAAAATTATCAAATACAAACACACACGTTTTTGTATCCTAATTATATGTAATAGAATATATACACACCTACCTGCGATATCTTTCCCCTTAAGGATTTGGTAGGAAAAAAAGCTACTGCCACGGCGTCAGGATCCAAATCCCGAGTTTATGCTGGAACGTAAGACTCGTAACAATGTCTTCCCTCAGATTTGCATGAAAATTATGAGCACCTGCGACACCTCCAAAAAATGTCAGGTACCTGAGGATCCCGATAAAGTTTGAAATTAGTTCGACAAAGTTTGCCAGGTAAACAGGTTGTTCTCGAGCGTCATATTAATTAACAGAGAGTCATACGTCTAAAATAGAGGTTGTAGACAACGAGGAGAACCCAGTCTTAGCTTACCAAATGGTAACAGGAATATCCTGAGGGAAAATAGTTGAAGGCATTACTATAGTCATAGTTGCTCTTGCTGCTGAGCAGAAGTAGAAGTGCCTTAGGGAGAAGCCGGCAGAAGGGGCAGGGAGTATATGGAGTAAAGTGTAAGACTATAAGGTATTGGTACAGCTACAAGAAGAAGCTGCGGTGGAAGAAGAAGAAGAAGATGGAGAAGAAGAAGAAGAGACACTGAAGATAGATCGTAGGAGTCAGTTCGCGGCCTTATTACATCGTAAATTCCCGTTTAGTGATGGATAACATTAACCCATCGGCAACGACAAATTACTTAACCCCCTAAGATCGAGCGGCTGTATCTCTTCACCCGGAACTCGCCGTCTTTTATTCATTTTTTAGCGTTTTCTCCCCTTTTCCCAGACATCAACCTGAAATCGTAATGAAGTTCGTCAGGGGAAGAGCAGCATCGGACATTTCGTCTCACTCAAATCACATGAAAATAATCAAAAAGAAAAATGTGGCTCCTGGAGCTGGAATTGCTCCAATTCCAGCTCAAAACCTCCCAGAGGCGGCGAGATTTCGAGTTTACCTGAGCACTATGACAGGAGTCTGGGTGAATTATTAAAGTACGTTCGGGGCCAGATTTCAGTCATTCCACCATTTCCGTGGGGGCGTTTTGAAGTGACGCGGAAAATTCTGCGGAGAATTAGTTTCATCCACTGTTGGGTTACCTCGCGAATTAAACGTGTTTACATTTCGTATAAACTATAAGACAACTTAAGCAGCGCTCTGCGACAGAATGTAGGAAATATGCAAAGAATCTTCGTTAAAAAATTGCGAGGGTCAAAAAAGGACAATATTCGCATAGTTGGAGTTAAAGAGAAATGAAATTTCAGTTGGAAAATGGACGAACTGAATAAATAATTTCACAGTGTTTAACTTTCATAAAAAATTCCGCGAGTGGCTGGTTTGCCCTTTGTGAGTACAACTATACTCCTGTGCCAGCTCATAATGTATGCTGTGCTTAAAAGCCTTTTTATCTATACCCCCGTCTTTCTCTCATTCTTTTATACTTGCTATTTATCTTTTTTACTCTTTCTTACCATTGGTATAATTTTTAAGGTTTGTCTTTCAACAAAATAAATAACGTCTCCGAATTCTCGAATTTCAGACCTCTCCCAAAAATTCGATTTTTAGTTTCCCTTCCAATGAAATCTTTGTGTTTTTTGTTTCCTTGGTTCGGAGCTCTGTTTTTTTTGAGATTTGGAGTTAAAGTATTGCAAAAACGAACATCACTTTAAAAGCTCTATGATTTTGGAATTCCAACAGTTAGAAGTTTCTGGTAAAGATTCCTCCTGTTGCACTGACCTTTCGCGTCATTACACTTTATGAACAGTTAGTGGCTTCAGATATTGCGTTTTATTATTAATTAAAAAGAAAATGAAATTTACAAAATATGAGGAAATTGTGGAAAGAAGGGAATGAAAGAGAGGAAAATGTTGAAGCTTTTATGCGTAGCGTCTATAACAGTATCACAGGATACATTTTGTCGCTGATGGTGATGTACAAATCGAATGAGTGGCAGTATCTTTCCTACTAGGGGTTTCTGTGATATTTTTCCCTCCTTTTTTATAGTTTTTTGTAACACAAAGCACTCGGATATAGGAAAACGTGGAATAGCATGTCACTTTGAATTATGTGACTTGCTAAAAGTTCTCCGTTCGATTTTTTATGAACTGGTTGATGTCTAGGAAAAGGCGACTTTTGATTCCACTCGAAACTATATTTCACAATAAGAAAACTGTAAATGCCGCGTTCCTCTGTATATATTTTATGATACAGGGTACATCGGAGTATTGGAAATATTCTTAGAAAATTTCATTTATGGTGGAAATACTGAAAATAGACTCGCTCGGTTGTAAATCCAACCCCTGATGACATATTTCCACGACCTTTCCCGTTAACGAATCTTTTGATCTTTTCCTCCAGTACTATAAAAAAAATACCTACCACATTTTCGAAATCTGTATTTTGGGAGGAACTTCCAACTAATTTTAGGAACTTTCTTGGAAAATTCAATCACTTTTATGATACAAATGCTGAAAATGAATTCGCTCAATTTTTTTCGGCAAACAATTTTTTTGAATCCATTATCTTTGGAACAAAGAATTTGATAAATTTGTATGTTTAAGAAACTTTGAGATATTTTTTTCTGATATTTCAGAGAAATGTTTATGGGACGAATACTAAAAAGGAATTCTTTTGTTTTTAAATTCGATTCCCGAGAACAAAATTAATAGAAATGTTTACGATAACAAACTCTTTTGAAACCATTATTTTCGCAATTTCAATTTTTTAATTTTTAATTCCATCACTGATGTGACATTTCTCAAATAGTTTCCAGTCAAGATTTTACTTTATCAATTTCTTCTGAATAATAAATTTCTGTAATCTGTACTTTTCAGAAACCGTGACGTATTTTTCAATATTTTCTTTGGAAGATGTAATTACTTTTATGATGAAAATATTGAGAATCTACTCAAAACCAGTGAAAGTTTCAATTACACCCTTTTCGTTGTACCGATGAAATCAATTTCACTGTAATCAGATAACAATAAATTCCAATTCTCACGCTCATTTTTCCGGGTCAAATCAATAACATGACAATAAAGTTTCGAAGCCGTGCATGTATACGATATATATCGAAATAAAGAGATATATACGCTTTTGTTCTATGATAGCTTTATAATTTTTTGTATATATGTATGTATATATATTAATGGAAATTCATAAATTTCCTACTCGCGAGTGGGCAGAAGAAGGGGAGGGGGGAGAGAATGAGTGTAAAATCGAAATTACCATACGAACTATGACCTCCGATTTTGCTGATATTGAAGTTAAAGAGGTGAGGGGGAGGTATAACACTGTACCCGTTGCGGTGAGAACATTTGCGAGAATGCGTTTGACAGCGAATTGATGCACATGTTATATAATGGATTAAAGCTGAACACGTTTATCGTGTGGAAATAATAGATGATTGGCTTTTACGTATTTAACCCGCCCGAAAATCCTATAATTTTTGTATACCTTTATATTATTCATCCCGATAATTTCACCTTCACTCTGTTCAACTCAATCCACGTTTTATTTCATACAATGCGGTCTTACTTATTCTATAATATAAATTCCACGAAGCAAATTTCCAGTATTGAGATTCGAACCCGCGTCGTCCGCGTGGGAGCAGCAAACAACCTCCAACAGATAACGAATTTTCTCCTATATATCATTATATTTTTTTCGAGTATATTCATAAAAAAATAAAAACACATGTATTTGTATAAATCAGAGTATATTGGTTTAAATTTGGAGGTGTAGTTTATTTTTTATTTTCTTAGGAGTTACCATTAGGCGAAAAAATAATCACTGAAACTTTTATCCACAAAAAAATGTATGCATAAAAATATTTTTACATGTATAACAATTCATCCATTTGAATTGAATAAAATTGACTTTACATTTATACATACAAAATTATATTTTTCAACATATGGATATAAAGCAAATCTTCTAAGAAATGTATTTTAAGACTGTTACATAACGAAAAATATTCTTACATCTACCAAAGAATGTATATATTTTTTTCCGTGGATTCGTAGAATACAAATACACAGAAATTTAAACACACCTAAATCTATTTTTGTTTTCAAAACAAATTTTTTTCTTAGAAGGTTACTACGCAGAGAAGTGGAAATTACAGGATCGTTGGAAATTTTAGTTACGAAAGCTATAAAAAAGGGTACGGTTTCAAAAAGCGTTTAATCCTTCCGAGTAAGGGGAGGAAAAGTCCTGCTGTAAAATATACCTCTACTTTTGGAGACTTATAGGCAGTTCAAATAAATGTAATAAAAAGAGAAGTCAATATTTCCAAGTTTAAGTTGTTTAAGGACATTAAGATGGTTTTTTAAATGTATGTAATACACGTGTCTACAAAGTTTCATGAGAGGATATGGATTGCAAAGTCTTATCAAGTGGTAGTAGAAGAAGAAGGATAGAAGGGAAACGCGGAGACGAAGAAGGACGTTACAGTTATAGTTGCCCATAAAACGATATGAGCTAACATGCTCGGAATGTTAAATGGACAGCAAAAGTAATTTTGAAACTTTTTCATCTTCTCCTTTTCCTTCTTCATCCCTATTTCTTGCTCCACCTCATCTTCTCTTGAGTAACAAAAATTAGAAAAACAAATTTAGGAGAACTTTTAATTAATCCGCTATTACAGACAAGGTTTAATTTAAAAAAAAAATATTCCTGGATTTTGATTTTTTTAAAATTACATAAAGTCATTAATTACAAGGCAAGAGAAAACTATTAATTTAAATGAATTTATCTATGTAATTAATAATATGTACAAATAACGCGAATATTATGGGATTTATGTGAGTCTTAGAAATGACAGAAACGCAGCTGCATCGGAAAAAGACTGAGAATGAAGATACTATCCAACTTATAAATGAGTTACTATGCAATTAAAGAAATCATTCCTCCTTTGTTTGCTATTAATTATGTAACTGAACATTTACTGGAGAAAACAGTTCTTTCAAACAATCCCCTTTTAATAGGAATCCTTTCTTTTAAGCTTGAAAAAGAGATAATGGAAGATACAAAGCATTATTTTTCTTTGATGAAGTTCATAATTTTCCACTAAATTAGCGCTGAAAAGAACGAGCAATTAAGAAAGCTGTCGTCGGCAACTTCCTTCACTAACAAGAACAACAATTATAACCCCTCCTAAGAATTCCTTATCTAGTGTATATTTCAATCGAATAAATTAGGTAGACGTATACATATATTCGTGCATAAAAATTGTTGAAAAATCTAAAAAAAAAAAGGAAATAAAAATGTATTTTCTCCCCCCTTTTGTATTAACAAGGATGCGACAAATATATTAATTACAATTATAAAATTATAACCAATATATATTTCACAAAAATCCAGGAAAAGCAGGAAAATCAAATAATTTCAAAAATCTTGCAAAGAGATTTACGCAAGAGGAGTAAAAACATATTTCCTTTCTTTTTTGCATTTCCCAGACGTTCATTCTTTTCTTCAACTATCTGCCACCTCGAGTCTCTTCCTCTTTCCCATTGGAATTTGTTTTCCCAGTGAACGTTAAAGCTCCTAATGAATGTATGACAAATGACTACTTGTTTGAGTTGTCTCGTCTCAAGAGTCACGACTGAAGCTACGAAGTTCAAAAAAGAGTGCCAGAAAAAAAAAGGAATTGAAAGCGAAAGGAAGGAAAGGTGAGAAGAATCGGTCTTCTTGATGATTACAGAAAAAAATGAGACGGTCTCTTGTAACAAGCAATTATGTTACGACGGTTGTTACACGACATACGAAGCATGTAAGAGAGATCTTTCGTCGTCATGAACGAGCAAGTGGATATGGCTTAGGTGTGCACACCTTAACATGCACGTTGCACTCGCTATCATAGTAGCTGCTATCAGTGCGCTACTCGCAGACTTGCTCCACTTGTCGGTTCCCTTTTCCCTCAATTTCACTCTCGAAACCATTTCTACACTTGTGTCTTCTGGCCATAGAATCTGTTATTAAAATAAGGGAAAGAAAAATTTACGTATTTCCGTTGCCTTTGCTACCGTCAACGCTTTGTTTCATTTTCTTCGGAAGGATGGGTGGATCTTTTCACAGGGATTGTTCACTTTCAGGCATTTAACCTCGCTCTTGTTACGGAGAAAAGAGGAAACCCCGAAAATGCTACATTTTAGTATGTATTACGTAGCGAGTTTTACAGCGAGATAGGAAATTATTCACCACTAAAAATAAAATTATAAAAGCTAGAAAATTGACCACTTCAATTTATAAATAATTTATCCCCTTATTTAATTCCAATCATAAAATTTAAATTCTTTAGTTTATAAAAATTGGGAGATCTATTTAATTACATTAGAATTCTGAACGTTACATAGTTAAAGCTACTATTTGCGCAGCAGATATTCTATGTACGTAGTAAAAGATACCTTGAGGCCAATTCGAAGTTGTCTTTATTTTGCACTCCTCGAGTTGTCGTTGATTTTAAGTGATTATCCGACAACTGGATAGGACGCCGTGTAAAAGGAGATTAGGATTCGAGTAATGGAGTAAAAAAATGTAGGAGGGTGAGAAATAATGAAGGATTTATCAGACGAATTCTCCGAGTTGTGAGCAGAGCATATCAAATGCGATCGTTGAAATATTAAATTTTCTACCACCGTCTTCCCATAAAGCACCACCGGCACGCGCGGATCAGGGAATTTGAAATATGAAGCCTCGCATATTACTCATTGCACATTTATTTTGCGGAAACTCCTTCGAAGTGGCTTTTAAAAAATGCAGCAGAATGGACGAACTTGGAAACAAGGAAAGAATTGCAATTCGATTGCAGCGAATAAAAACTGCAACGATTTACGGATTTTTGTTTCTCAAAACAATAAATTCTTTGCACTGTATTTCTAAGAAATTACTAATATATACTACTTGGTAATTTCCGTAATCCAGAAAAAAAAATCCCTACACTTTTAGCATCCCATTTCGGTGCATAATGGTAAATTTTTCGAGAAATTTCTATAATTCTACCACTTTTGGTATTTTTACACAGTTACTGTGGGATTTTGTCGTCCAGAGAAGTTGAAATTATTAGAAAAACGTAAATGTTGTAACATAATAAAATTTTGATCTGTATCGATTTCGGATATTGTAATTGTCACGCCCTAAAATTAATAACGGTTAATTTTAGGGTTTTAATTCAACCCTTTCCTCTCTTGGCAATCGTGTTCAAAGGAATTTATTTAAAACTTGCACTCGATTTTTTTTTCTTTCACGAAGATTTCTTAGCATTTTTCATCTACATCATTGTAAAATGTATTATCAGTACATATAAATATACCATATTCCTTTTAGCATTCATACAACTCGAACATACAGATTACTGCCTCTCTATCTCTTCACTCGTGGTGCATAAATAAAATGTTAGCACTCATGCAACGCGTCTTATGAGTCAGAGGGATATTTAATAAAGCTCGATAATGTAAATTACGCGAAACACTGGAATCTCTTATCTCGAAATTCCTCGTACATTTTTTTATGTATGCTATCAAACATTTTCCTATCGAAAAAAAATGCATTAAAAAATCTACGCTGTCGAGTTGAAAACAATTAGGAGCATCTCTTTCAGGGAAATGCACAAAACGAATTTTTGAAACAAAATTATCGAGGAATTAAATAAAATACCCGAAGCTTTGTCGATTTCTTACCTGAAAATTCCAAGTCAATTAATGTTTATATTTATGTATTTCACTTTTTTTCCTATCGAGACATAAAAATATATTAAAAAAACTTAGATTATCGGGGTTGAAGTTTCTTTTTGGGGTGTCGAGGTTGTTGCTGTAAGGGAAGAGGGAGTCATTCGGGCGACAATTAGTAGCATCTATTTCACGGAAATGCGGAAAACAGATTTTTGAAATAAAGTTGGCGAGGAACTGGAGTCCGTGATAACGTAACGTTACATCATTAAAAATAATTACTATTATCGTTACCATGTACTACATATTATTCATCTAAAGCGTAATTATTCTTGAATTACACAAAGCCCGTGTTCTTCTTTCTTTGTACGTGTATTCGAAAGCTGTTGGCAAAAGAGTACCATAGTTAAAGTAACATCTTGTAACGGTATCGCTATCGGTAAAGAGTTACAAAGTTTAAAGGGAAGAGCATAGAGAGAAACGTGAGAATCGTATACTCTTTGAAATGATACTCGTTACTTCTTTGATCCTGAAATGCACGGAGAAGGGTAGCAACTACGAGTGTAGTTGCTACAACTATATCAGACAAGCATCCAACCGACTGAATAATAATAAACAAGTGAATAGGAAACTATCACTGCTCTTATGCAGATGCACATATATGCAATATGTAGATACATATAAAAGGTATTGTGTCGCTGGCATGTCGGTACTCGGAATAAGATATTAGTAAGTACCAATACTGCCTTATAAGTATAGTGCATCCATACTATACGATATCACCTGTAACGGTCGTTATACTGGGTGACAATTGCACCGAACTGCGAAAAATTGCAACAGCAACTTATCCAGATGCGACGGAGCTTTTTCAACATCGAAACTCTTTTGTTCCACCAGCTGGAATCAGCTGTTGATATATGGAAGCTGCTTGGTTATTACAACTGTAATTTTAGGAGCATGGAAATAGTAATTCGTATTTTTCTTGTGTTATAGGAAAACTTGTGAGTAATTGAGCAAATAATGAAATTTGTAATTTCTCCTTTAGTATTTTTTAAAATAACAAATTTTTTTATGTGTTTCAAAATATCAATTTTAAAACGTATAAAAAAGTGATTTTCAGAAAGATCAATATTTTTAAGATTAAAAGTACCGAAGTTACGAAAAGAAGGATTTTTTAAATGTACATCAAGAATTATAAAATACACAGGAAAAAAAATGATTTTATGTATATTCGCAATTAGCGTAAAAAAGAAACTTTTTTTGTTAATTTCAGTAATTAATAACAGAAACTATGCGAGGAAAGTTTTGCATCATTGAAAAAAAATAGCAGTTTTCAAAATGTATTTAAAAATTAGGAAAATCGCGAAATTTAGAACTGTTTGTTTTTCTCTATAATTTCAAACAAAATGCAAAGCCAAGATGTCTTTTGCTGAGAATAAGAAAAGAAAAATATAATATTTAAAAAAAATGAATTTCCTACATAATCGCTTATTTTCTAATTTTCGGAAGAAAAAAATTAACCGAGACGAAGGAAAGGAAGGAATTTGCTTAAAAACAAAACTATTTAATTGCTAGGAAAAGCAATTTCGCATATAATATTGTTAATCAATACATATGTTAATTTCCTTGACGAGAAAGATTTTGTAGCTTTACAGAATTGATACGGCACACAATTGACAAATACTTCACGTCGCAGAAAGAAGTACTCAACAATTTTTCATACGTATCGGAAAAATAAAATTATGGTTCTCTAGTGTTAATGTATCCGATTTTTTATATTTCCTTGTAAAGAAGACACCAATCCTTTCATAGTTGTCACCGTGTATGCAAGGTGCACATTTGTATCGACGTATACAGATGCATAACGTAGCAGTAAAGTGGTACCGATATATTTCAGCAAGCGCTGGCTTTCACTATTATACAGCAAACGACGAACCATCGTTCCATTTAATTAAGTTTGCATTGTGAATAAGTAGTACCATAGATGATTCTTATCATCGTCTTTCACCGAGATATATGATGGAACGCGGTGTCTTATTATCATCACACTGTGATCGCTAAGTAAATGAACGGAGGGGAATTGAATATATTCTATTTTAACTACACTTACATGCACCGTGCAGCAGTTATGGTCCTCCTCTGTGCTATTCTGTGCTATTCTGCGCTATGCTACGCTAACAAGAAGAAGAATTGCACCTTCTTCTATTTCTGTTCCTCCTTCCGTCATTGATATCAGTACCCACGGACTTTTATTATATCTCCTTCTTCGCTAACAAATAAACTACCCGACTTGGTACTACGTACTCGTTATCAGTGACAATATGTTTGTATCACTGAAAATATGCGCTTCTTGCCATAACTTTAGGTAAAGTTCTGGAAAGCTACGCATTGATTTTATGGCAATTTCAGATTCTTTCACCGTCCAACCCCTTTTTTCTACTTTGTCAGGATACCATTCATTCTTTTTTTTCAAACACGCAGCGAAACGAGGTAGCAGGTATTTTTGAATACATTGTGAGAGACACGTACAAAAGAAGTCAGGAAAATTCCTATTCGTTGCTAGAGCCACATTGTAACGGAAGATCCTGCTACATTGCGACGGGAAAATTACTGTGACAGTGGTTTTATTTGAGTTTTTGGTATTAATTACGTAAGTTACTGTAACGTTGTATGTATGTAGAGTTCATTTCCTAAGCTGCAGAAATCATGGTAAAATAAGATGATTTTATTTCCTCTCTGCAGGAATTACTGTAATGTCGTAAAACTTATCAGTTACAACCCAGAAATTACGGTGACGAGAGAGAATCTCGTTCTTACGCTGCTGAAATTACGGAAACGAGACAAGAATTTATTTGTACGCTGTAAAAACCGCAGAGCTTCGATAGAATTTATTTCCGACGTTATAGAAATCACGGTAGTGTGATATAATTTTATGTGTATCCTATAGAAATTACTGTAACAAATTAAATTTTATTTTAGAATACAATAATCACAGTAATTCGCTAACATTTGATTTGTACCTTTTGTTGAAGTAACGAGAATCCGATAAAATTTTATTTCCATACTACAGAAATTATTGTAATGCGGTAAAATTTGATTTTACTCTGCAGGCATTACCTACCGTAACGCAGTAAAATTTATTGATCACAATTCGGAAATCACACAGCGGTAAACATTTCATCCCTACCCTGTTGAGATTACTGAAAACGCTGTAAAATTTTATTTCTACACGGTAAAAATTATTATACTGCAATAAAATTTCATTTCTAAATCACAGGAACGTGATAAATGTATTTCCTGCGCTATAGAAATCACAGTAACGCATTAAAATCATATTTCTACATTGAGTTACGTCTAAAATCAAGGTATTAAATATTCTAATTCAAGAGCTTCTATATTCTAATTCCAAATTTATCCAGGGATATGAATTTGCCAGGCACCAAGCGGTGGAAAGCAAATTTGGGGCGAATATGATTAAAAAAGAATAAATGGTAATTGGAGTATTTAGTGAAATGAGATTTGGGGAGGATTTTAGTAAGACTTGGATTAGAAGCATTTAATAAGAAATTTAATTTCCGAATTAAAGTAAAATTTGTTGTATTGATCGGCGTTGGACTTTCACACGGGAATGGGAAGGATCGAAGATAATATGTTTCTTTATGAGTTTTCTTTCTTTTTTATTGTAGCTGACGGGAAACTTTGGACTTCTTCGTGCTGATGAAGGTTAGTGAAAATCCCAGGTGGCGATCCTTTAGTTTCATAATACAAACTCAAATCCGAAGGACTTTCCCTAATCATAAAATAATTCGACCTCGGATTTTTAATAAAGGAAAGAAAAAGATAGGGATTCGTATATTAATTGAAAGCCAATTTTTACACTGCATTGGTGTTATTTGAGTACATGCAGAAATTGTGATGTTGAAAAACACCTGATTTCCTATCTGTCGACTTGATCAAAAAGGTGGAAATATTTATAAATAAATAATTGTGATAAAAATTGCTTCTAAAGCCGTGAGATTTGACATTTATTCATCAATTTCACTTCCTTCAGATGTAAAATCGTGTGATAACATTGCACCGATCGTGTTATGATCGATGAAGTTATTCAAAAATACCATAGTACGGGAGAGAATAAGAAAATAAAGTCTTCATAACTCTTTCGAATTCAAATTTGACGCTTTTTTTTAGGGAAATGGCTTCTGCGCAGAAGAATACTTCTGCTCTTCGACTATAGTACTGCTTCCAACAGATAAGAATTAGCTTGTGGCGCTTTGAACGGAAACTCGTGGAAGTTACTATTCCCAACCTATCCCCAAGAAGAAGGTATCCCCAAAATCGATAAGGGTGATTTCTACCCTTCAAACGGCTTTCGGGCCGATATAAAAAAATAATTTCCCATGTACTATACTTGTATGCCCAAGTTTCAGGAAAAGTGTTACTTGTAAGTGAAAAACACAAACCGGGAGAAAGAGTGAGAAAAGGATAAGGAACTATTTTAACTTCTGTTTGTGGTCACAGATGTACCTCCACTTCAGTTCCTTGAATTGACACAAACGAAACGCGGGTCCTGTACCGCTGTACGTGCGTATATACAGAAAACGAAAACACAGGCACTCGATGTCGGAACTTCGAATCTTTATTTGAAATAGTATGTATGTACACAATAATCATTTACACGAACTTTGACTCGATATTCGAGCTAGAAACTAGAATCGGCAGAGTTTTGTACCTTTTCCGTATTTGTGTATCGTCATTCGCTGCAAACCCTAACCTCCTTGACACAGTAAACAGAAAAGCAGGTGATAGAAGTTGGTAATGCAATCGACGTCTTCGACAACCAAAAGATCGGTAACCTCGGTATCTCGTATTTGTAGAAATTTCGTTGTTAAAAGTTCGGGGAGGGATCGAAATCGTAACGACCCACCGATAACTTTATGTTTCCCCGCGTTCGCAGCCAAATTTTAAGGTTAGGTTAGGTTAACTTATGTTTGTTGATGATATTGTTGATACCTTCAAGGTTGAAACCGTTTCAACGCTATAGCCGATCCGATCTTCTCAGAATTCCTGTAATCACGCATTTTTTTTCACGTTTCAGTGATATGAGGAGAGAAAAGTTTTGAGAAACATCGAGAGTAGTTGGAAATCTTACTGGAGAAATTTAGAACAATTGGCCTCATGCCCTCGGCTACAGGTAAAAAACACTAAGCTTACTTTCTGCTTCTCAGTTTTTCCTTGAAAGGAATTTTTTTTATATCCAAATTGCACTTTTTGTTAAGTCAAATTGTGATGAAGATGAACAAGAATGGATTCGCATTATTTTTAATTAAAGAAAATGGTAAATTGTTACGACCATGAAAAACTGAATTTTTTTTATAAGAAATATTTTGGAAACTTTTGGAATGATGTAAAATTGAATAACATTAATTTATACTTAACACCTTGCCGACCGCTAGCGATTCAATAGCATTCGCGCATCCGACGAGCCGCTCGATGATATTAATGCTAAATTATATTTATTAGGAATTGGTGACGAAAAGTTGATTAATAAGCTATCGGTCGGTAGGCATTGGCAAAAAAAAGCCGATTAATAGGTTGGCAGTCGGTAAAGTGTTAAGAATTTTAATCATTCAATTGCAATAACGCCAATTACGAATATTTTGGAATTGCTGTTTTATAAATAAATTATTGTTTTTAATAAATGGTTTTACATTAATTCCTTATTAGCATTTGAACTACTTTTTTTTTAAATTGTACAAAACAAATTTAGCTAAGAACTCCGTTCCAGGAACAATCCAAAGAAGTATAGAAAGAGATACATTGGATGAAAGATAAATGCTTTTAATCAAGACCAGTTGTTCCCTAAAAGAATGCTAGAAACCTCTCGCTTTTCTTAACTTTGTACTGGAAAAATTATGTTAAAATGTGCGTTGAAGTTACTGAGAAATATACATTGTCTCTCTATTCAAGAAAAGGTGGGCCTTCTTAAAGAATTTAAGAAGATTGAATTACCAGAAGGTTCCATTTTTCATTTATTTTCCTAAAAAAATTACTTTACATCTAACAAACATTAAAAAAAATATTAAAATCTGGTTTTTTGTAATATACTTTTGTTAAAAATAAACTTTGTTGTCATTCAAATTTTCTATACTTATCTTTTAACTTTGTGAGACAGTTTTCTGAATGAAATTTAAATCAGATTTCAATTGCAAAATGTAAATTGTAGAAAATAGGTAAGCAAGGTAAAAATTATCAAAATGTTACTTCTGCAAAGATGTTTCTATCAGTGGGATAGAAATAAGACATGCAACATAAATAATGTAATGATAATAGGAGGTGGTAACCCTGTAGGGCAGCAGAAGGGAGGTGGGATTATGCCCAATAATGAAGAATGTGGAATTCGAGATGTCTGGGGTCACAATTTGGAAGAAGAGTTTCGTACCATTCGACAAGTTGTACAGCAATATCAATATATCGCTATGGACACCGAGTTTCCCGGGGTTGTCGCTCGACCAATTGGTTAGCTTCTCTATTTTTAATGTCACTTAACAAACTTATATTTTGATTTTAATTTTTAATAGAAAAAAAATACTTCATTATCACTTGTACTCTCCTGGAAAAGATATAATTTTATTTATTTATATAATAAAGTGCAATTCCGATTTAGGTGAATTTAGAACAAGTGCGGATTATCAGTACCAATTATTAAGATGTAACGTGGATCTGTTACGAATAATTCAACTTGGATTGACATTTCTCGACGAATCGGGGAACACACCTGGCGGGAGTTACACTACGTGGCAATTTAACTTCAAATTCAACTTGCAGTAAGTCAAACTCAAAGAAACAAAGACTTTCTTTAATAATTGATATGGAAAAGTTGAAGTAATAATAATACATGTAATATTTTTCTCTCCTTTCTTTCAGAGAAGATATGTATGCACAGGATAGTATAGAAATGTTACAAAACAGCGGTATTCAATTTAAGAAACACGAAGAAGAAGGTATCGATCCACTGGACTTCGCTGAACTGTTGATGACTTCAGGAATCGTTCTCATGGATGATATTAAGTGGTTATCCTTTCATTCTGGTTATGATTTTGGTTATTTGTTGAAACTACTGACTGACCAAAAGTTGCCACAGGAAGAAAGTGAATTTTTTGAATTACTTAGGATATATTTCCCGACAATTTATGACGTTAAAGTAAGTCTAAATGTTAATTACTTCGTGTTTGAACCTCATGAAAACAGGATATAACAAAATTCCCACACTTTCTAATTATTTCAAGACCTAAAAAATTAAATAATATAATTGATTTTCATTCACTGTCGCAGTATCTCATGAAGTCTTGTAAGAACCTGAAAGGTGGTCTTCAAGAAGTTGCGGAGCAGCTAGAGCTTCAGCGTGTTGGACCTCAACATCAAGCTGGGTCGGATTCTTTACTCACAGGAATGGTTTTCTTTAAAATGAGAGAAGTAAGTTTGGGAAAGAATTTTTTGCTCTCGAAATATTTTCTTTTCCGGTATCAATTAGGTTGTAACATATTGACACTTACAATTAAAAATTATAATATGACTCTATAAATTTATAAAGATTTAGCTGAGGGTCAATACGTTATTTATAATGAATATTTTTGCAGATGTTTTTCGAGGATAATATCGATGATGCTAAATACTGCGGGCATTTATACGGTTTGGGAACATCATTTGTTGTAAATGGTGCTGGAGGATATCTTGATAGTAACGGTGACAATTCATCTTCCTCGTAATATCAATTTCCACGCAGATGCCGGAGATTTTCATTACGAAGTAATATTGTAAAATTCGCTACTATTACAAAAAAAACAAAAAACCAACCAACACAAACGAGAAACAAAAAAACGTATAAATATATATATATATATACATATATAGATTTACAAAAAAAGAACACAAGACAAAAAAATTCACGCCACTTCGATATAGATTTGATAAACGTAGTTTATATATTTGGATTCTTCTTCTTCACGTTTCAAATGAAAGCTATTAAAAAAGATTATTCTTTTCATTAAACATTAAAGAAATATCTATAAAAAAATCGAGTGTTTCAGAAAAATGCATTTTGGAAGCGTTATTTCTCTTTTATTTTGTACTATTACTTCTTCAGAAATGACATCTTCCTTTTTATACGATAAAAAAGTAATTCGGTATAAATAAAAAGAAAAATGAATACTTCATTAATCCAACAAGTAAGTAATGAAATAATGAATTCTGTAAAATAATACAAATCTAAAGATAAAACACAATTTAAAAAATATCTTCTTTGGTTATGAAAAATTGTGACAATATTGGTACTCACAATCAATTGCAGTACATAAACATTTACTTAGACGTAACAAGAAAAAGATTTTATGGGCTCTTTATTTTTAAAACCTTTCAATCCTTTTTTTTTAAATATTCTTCTCTTTTTACATTTGTCTCGCTTATTAGTTATTAAACACTTGCAATTCAAAATGTTTGAATATAATTTTTTTTACAGAAATCAAATGTTTTACTCTTGTTGTTAATTTAAAAATTCATTTGCATATTTCATATTTAGTTCTTAAACAATTTCTAGCAATTTTTATGCATTTAGAAAAAATATGTATAATGATTTTTATTCCGATATAGGTATATTAAAATAATGAAAACATCCGTGATGAAATTTGTTATATTATAATACTGCTTCATAAAAAATTGTCGTAATATATTTGAAAATCATGTTTATTAATTATATTTGTAAACCATTTATCTTTCAAATCTTCAATTTTTCGCATACACAAAGAGAGAAATATTGAGATATCGTTTCAAAAATATTAAATTTCAAGTTTCACGTCTTCTCTTCTTTCTTAAAATAAAAAACGATGTATGTACGTAAAATAATATAGAGGAACACGAAAATTCATCGTTCTTAATTTTATCACTTTTACGGAAAGTAGGGCAAAAGGGTTTTTTAAGCGACTGCAGTCACGAACATACAAACATTATATATCCACCTGTAGTACTGAGAGATAAGCTAACGTTATCATAGGACAGTCGATGATAATACGACTCAGGCCCCGTTATCTTTTTTTTTCATTCGTTACCTGATTCTCTCAGTTTTGTCCTGAATACCATCCAGTGAACTATTACCGATAGGAAGAATAAGTCATAGAAAAAGTGTAGCAGTAAAAAGATCCTATTTAAATCCTTAAGGGAAGAAAAATGCGGATGTTCGACCCGCATGAATTAAATCCATTCTCAAAATGGATGAAATTATTAATTATCAGTTCACTGATTCTCAATATATTCGCCCAAAATGAAAACGAAACTTTTGAAAGTGCGTTTGGACTGAACCAGCCCGAGGAACATGAGAAAAATTCCGCAATCCCGGATGCTGACAATTCTGCGTTCTCCGAAATTTCGGAAAGTGGCAGTAAAAGCAGTGAAAACTGGAAAAAAGGAACAGAGCTGGAAGACCTTACTGAAAATGAAAGAAATCGCGAAACACCCGTCAAAGGACCGGATGAAAATTGGCATAAAACGGAAATCCAGGAACAAGAAGCTTCCAGGGAAGAATTGGATCCCAATTTACACATTTCCAGTCGAAAAGGTGCTGACGAAAGGAATGGAAAATATGTGAGATATGGTGAGTAATTTTTGTTATCAATGGGCGTGACCCCATATCTATGGTTGGAAGAGAAAAAAGGTGTTTTATGAGAAACACAAAATAGGGTAGTTTTAAGAAAGGGAGAGAAAATGTATTCAATAATTTTTGTACATCCTTATTATATGGTAGAAATGCGAAGACGGAGAAACCTGTTTTCAGTAATTGTAGTAATAATAATTTAATCTTCCGCTTTATGTGTGGAGCTTATCAGAGACACTTATCAGTTACTCATGTTAACATGAATTGACGATGAATCATTAAATTTCCTATCATTCTTCTCTTGACGAAATTATGCGATTTTGTCACCTCTTTAATTGCCCCATGAAAAATTTAGGAAATCCACGAGGGTGGAAAATTTCTTTGACAAATGTGGACATTAGTAATTGAACTAAGTTAATTTTATTCATATAAAATTAATTATGGATCAAATACTTGCTAATATTTTGCAATTGTTATGGTATAATACTGTTATGAGAAATAAATAAATAATACTATTTCATATATTATTGTAGAATATTCAAATTTTTTAATTTCAACATTTCTGTGCTTTGACTTTTTTTAAACGTTTGAATTACTGTTACTTGAAAAATGTTCTAAATGTGTTCAAATTTTGTTTTCATCTGAAACTTAGTATTCTTTAAATCAAACATTAATTGAATTAAAATTTTGCTTTTTTGAAATATTACTTTTATTTCCAAATTTTCGAATTTGATTAACATCTAGGATTTTTAATTGAAATTTATTTTTATTTTTTAGATTCTGGTACACCAGAAGCTGACAGGTATGCACCCAAATCGGACGATTCTCCACCGAACTATGCCTTAACGGAGACCCGATTAGCAGACATACGGTCAAAATTTATGTACTGGTACTTTGATAAAGGTGGTGATAACGATAATGGGGATTATCAATCGGACATCCACGCTTCTATGCCACAAGTTCATAAAAACTTTAACTTTCAATTACCATTCTTTGGTTTCCGATTCAACTACACGAGGGTAAGTATTGTCAAATTATTTTGAAAATTTTCTTACAGAAGATTTGTGTATTTTTAGAAGAAAGGATTTTTTTGAAAATTCCAAAACAGAGAAAATTTGTATACGTTTACGAATTTTTTCTCTGCATTGTGACAAATTTCTTTTCTGGCACAAAATAATATAATTTCATTGCAGCTATCGATGAATGGATACTTGGAATTCAGCGATCCACCAGAACATTACACGTATCCTTTAGTCTTCCCTGTAAAGGATTGGCCGAAAAAGAACGATCCAAGTTTTATCGGTATCTTTTTTAGTAAGTGTCGTATCGGTCAATTAAGACCGACTGATATCGACCAACGTAGACCGGGAATTTACTTTAGGTATGTTAAAAACTTCATCTTCCTTTCCCAGTTAATTTAAATTTACAGGATTTTCCTTTAAATGAAATTGCTTACAAATACTTTTTAATTACCCAGCAAACGTAGAATTCAATTATTTGTTTTGCATAAAAAAAATTTATCAAGAGATCGGCTATCATTGTAATATTTTTCTTTCGAATGTATCAGAATATTCATTTTCGCACTTATATATATTAAATATTTGCACTATTATATATCAATATGTTTTATATCAGATATGAATTATTGCCTAATATCAAAATAATATTTCCTGATTAGAAGATTCATCCCCAGATACTGTATATATTTTTTCGTTGATTATTGAAATCGCAATTAATTTTTGACTTTACATTTTTTTCTTCTAGATTGGAAAGAGATTTGCAAACGCGGACGGACCAATTCGGTATAGAAATGCGCGAACGCGTAAAATGGGATATCCGAGAGGGAGTGGTTGGTTCGGATACCTTCAATCCAAAACACGCTGTAATTGTAACATGGAAGAATATGTCTTTCGCTGGTGGGATTGACAATTCCTTGTACAAAACCAACACCTTTCAAATGGTATTAGCAACCGACGAGGTTTACACCTACGCTATTTTTAATTACCTGGATATTCAATGGACCAGTCATACCGAAGCAGGGGGAGATACTACCGGTGGGGAAGGCGGTGTTCCAGCTTATGTAAGAATTTTTCTTTTAGCCTAAAAGCTGTGGTACATGCGAAGAATTCCCTCTTTTATTTCCAGCGGGTAGCTAATAAATATGAAATTAATCTAGATTGGATTCAACGCTGGCAACGGAACACAGAGTTATGAATACAAACCGTATTCTCAAATGTCGACCCTGAGGGACCTAACGGGAAGAGGATGGGCTAATGGGTTTCCTGGAAGGCATATATTCCGTATCGACGAGAAAATAATGCTAGGGACTTGCAACAAAGACATAGGTCAGCTGCTCAGTAGCTCTAATTGGTAGACTTTACAATTTATGCTCGTTAAGTGTCAGGAAATGAGGACTAACGATTAGCAAAAGCTTCCAGTCAGAATTATTTATGATTACAATTACCCAGGGCAACTAGAATACCGAATTATAATTATTGCTAATAGTGTAATTTATCAGCATTGATGACAAATGAGACTTCTTAGATCTCTTTGTGGACCTTTAAAATAGGCCTTTTCAAAAATTTTTTTTTTAAAACGAAATGTATGTAATTATTCATAATTCTCTGTATTGTAAAGTATATTGTTGTAATATTTTGCAAATAGAATTTTTAATAGCAACAAATTTGTTAAAATTAAATTTTCTTTTTTTTAATCTTGGCAACCTACAATCTGTAAATACTAGATTTCTAAAAAGAGCCGAGATCCAGCGGCTATTTTTCAATCAGAAGAAATTATATTAACTTGGAATTTTTTCCTCGCAGCTGGAGCACATTTGCCGCTTGTCTTTGCTCCAGAAAGCGGTAATATGTTGGGAGGAACTGTGGTCAACATAACAGGACCTTGTTTCGAGCCGAATGATAAAATTAGATGCAGATTCGACACGGAGGAAGTTACGGGAACTGTCGTCGATAGGAATCGTGCGATTTGCATCCAACCGTTCGTCAAAGCTGAAGGATATATCCGCTTCGCTATTGCCATCAATAATGGACGTTACGATTGGAAAGGAAAATACTTTATTGGTGAATGTTATTTTTTTATTCAACAAAGTAAAAATTGCAAATCTAAAGAATTTTGAATGTAGCATTCCTAGAAATTTATTCTACCAGAAGTTACGCGAAAAGAGGTTTTCAAATATTTTTAGTATTAAAAAATTGAAAATATCATGAAGTCTTTAAAAATTTCGTCACGAAAACACAATATTTGGAGCTTTAAAATATGTTCAACTGATTCCTGTAATTTTGCTTTCCTTAAAAGTCAACGAAAATCCATTCCATGTTTTGAGACCAAAATTTTTGGGTTTTTGTTTGCTAGAACCTCCTGCATCAGCCACAGAACGAATTTTCTTCACCACAAGAGCAATTCACGAACGAGATCCAGCGGAAATCAAATTTACATGGGATGCTTATAATTTAACTAGTAATCTTGCGGCTACAGTGCAAATTTCGCTTTGGGGATACAGAGAGACTACGATCAGACCTGAATTCGAGTACATCGATTTGCTCGAGGTATGATTGTACCAGTGAAAATTGGGATACAAGCGAATTTTAACTTCTTCATCGACTTTTTTGTTCATTTGTAATCATTTTTCAGCCAGGAACCGCCAACACTGGTTATTATACCATCTCACCAGGGAATTACCGAAACAGAGAGAACTATTTACACCAAGACATGTACTTTGGCTTCATCCAGATTAATTTGACGACACCATCGCAGTATGCCGGTGTCGATATTACACCGTGAGATATTTTTTATTTTGCCGTATAAGTAATTCTATGAATTCTTTGGGAGAGAATTTAAATTTTTATTAAAATAATTTCGATTTTCTGGAATTTCTATTCTACATGGAAATAAGTCTTAATTACGTCTGTTCATTGGACTAATTCGAAATAATAATAACAATCACAACAGTTATAATTTCAATCTACAACATTCAAAATTTTAGTTACTCCATATTTTTTCCTACGAATTCAATAGAGAAATATTTAAATACTCAGCTCTAAAATAAATTATATATTAAATTGAAATAATTAAATACTATTTTCAGGGTTCTTTGGAGCAGACCCATTCCATTAGGATGGTACTTCGCACCACAGTGGGAACGAATGTACGGGAACAAATGGTCTCAAAAATTATGCGATAAATGGACTATGAACGACAGATATTTGAAAAATTTTGCCTCGGAAGTGTCCCTCTGTCCTTGTACACTGGAACATGCTTTGTACGACAAAGGACGGTTTCTGCCAGATTACGATTGCGACAAAGATTCTAATCCTGATTGTTACTACAATCAAGGTGCCGTTCATTGCGTTAGAACCGGAGCTCCCAGGTTACTACTTTTTTCCACCTACTATTTCGTCTCTAAAATGCCATATTAATTTCACTTCAATTTAATCGTTTACAAATATGAATTTTTAGAATAAAAATTGGACCTAACTATACAAATCAATTTTCCTGATTTCTATCTTGCAAAATTAATAATTTCCTTCTTTGGTCTCTCCCACAGCTTGGAAGGATCGGAACAACAATGTTGCTACGACAAAAATGGTTACTTAATGCTCACGTACGACCAACAATGGGGTTCCAGACCCCACCGATCTCACCATTTGGGCTTTCTACCTTGGAACGAAGCCAATAAAGTCCCAAGTTTGTCCCACTGGTTCCACGATATGGTACCCATGTACTTTTGCTGCTTATGGCAGGAGGAACAGGCTGTTGGTTGCGAGACCTTTAGGTTTGAAAGAAGGCCATCGCAGGATTGCATCGCTTATCAGTCTCCAGGTGTTGCTACTATCTTCGGTGACCCCCATGTCATCACCTTCGACAATTACCCATACACTTTCAATGGGAAAGGCGAATTCGTTTTAGTGAGGGTCGACGATCTTCGCGACAAATTAAACGTCCAAGGCAGATTCGAGCAACTGCCTAATAACATCTATGGCGAAGTTCCAGCAACACTGCTCACCTCTGTTGCAGGTACGATTTTCTGTCCCCATTTTTAGCGAGATTCTGTGTCTCATATTTCCGTAGCTGCTGTGTTACAGTGTCTTGGGAAAATCGTGTGGATTTTTTTCCAGAACGAATTTGTATATTGGAATTTTTTTTCAACATAGGTAACACACTTTTGGTATAACACTAACAAGATTTTGTTCGTTGCAGCGAAAGGGAACAATTCAGCAACGATAGAAGTTCGTCTACGACCACCACACGCCCAGTGGAGGTACCGATTGGACGTTTTCGCCGATGGAAGACGTGTTTATTTCGATCGGCAGTCTTTGAAGTTCCAACATTTTGCTGGAGTTGTCGTTTACACGCCGAATTATATTCTCAATCAGAGCGAAGTCGTTATAATGTTCGATACCGGTGCTGGTGTAGAAGTTATCGAAAATCAGGGTTTCATGACCGCCAGAGTTTACCTTCCCTGGTCTTACATGGTGAGAAAATATTTTTAAAATTAATTTTCTCGGGTTTTTTACGTTGTTTTATCAAGAAAAAACAGTAATAGGGTATTGCAAAATATAGAAATATGAAAATCAAAGAATTGAGAATTTAAAAATTTAATGAAATAAATAAAAGAGACGCATAAGAAAAATAAAAAAAGCAAAAATAGGAAAATTAGAAAACGTAATTTGTTTTGCAATGTATATAATTTATTTTGCAAAATTACAGTCATTCTGTTTTAATACATTTTAGAACAAAACAAGAGGATTATTCGGCAACTGGAGTTACGATATAACCGATGATTTGACAAATCCGGATGGTCAATTGGCTACCATCAGCAACGTGAACAATTTCGAAAGCACTCACAAGGATTTTGCAATAAACTGGTTACTCGAAGATAAGGAGCATAGCTTGAAAGGTGCAGCTCTATTTACCCGAGAATTTGGCCGAACTGCTAGTTATTACGCCAACAGGACCTTCGTACCCGAATGGAGAATGAAACCCGAGGATATTTTACCGGCTAATAGGTATAAATTCCAATATTTGGCAGTTTTAAGATAACAATCATTTTAGCTTCCTTTATTTTGATATGCTTGTTTTTTAGAATAGTTCTGGCTCGGAAAAAATTCTTATGCAATTTTCTAGAAAATAATTTTGTAATTAGACAAATCCAGTTTTTATTTATTTTTGAGATTTATAAAGTAGGGGTATGGCGGACCCAGGTTGTGCTATTGTTGCTAAGTAACATTTTAATTAACAATTTTGCTTGTTCATTGCAGATCCGTTGACATCAATCGGGCACACGATCTTTGTGGGGATTCGTACCAGTGTCAGTACGATTACGCTCTGAGCTTGAACCGGGATTTGGCGCATTTTACTCGGAATTATTACGACACTTATACGCAAATACGTGCCATTAATAATAGAAAAAGTATGTGTAACAATTTTGAAAACTTTTATCGCAATTATCATTTAATCGTTGGTAATTAACGTGACATTCTTTTGCTGTTCCTAAAATTATTGGAAGAAGTAAATTAGAAAATTAGAAAGTTCAATCTCCAAAATTACCTGACTGAGTTACAAAATATTTGACATTTTTTTCAAAATACCTTCATTTCAATTATCAGCTTAATTTCCTTCAAGACTGAAAATCTTGAAAAAAGAGGTGTCACTTTTATAATGACAATAATTAAACAACATTTTTAGTTATATCCTGCGGTGTCTTGGAAACTCCTCGTTTTGGGCGTAAAAGTAACTTTTTATTCGTCCCTGGCACAAAGGTTACTTTCGAATGTAATCAAGATTTTGTTCTCATCGGGGATCCAAGGAGATACTGTACCCCCGAGGGATTATGGAATGCTCCCGAGTATGGATATACCGAATGTTTACGTAAGTTTTTACAGAAATTTCGTTTTTTTGTTCGGGTCTGGAAATTAAGATATGCAGAGTGATATAGGGATAAAGCATTTGGAATATTTTAAGAAGCTTATCGTAATAATGACATAAAAGAAATGGATTTTCTTTGTACTTAAAACACCCACGTTTTTGGATGTTTATAATTTCCTTAAAAATATAATTATGATTCTGAAAATATCCTTAATTTAAAAAAAGTTTTTAAGTGTGTGTTTTAACTGTGCTAAAGTTTTTTTAAGTCGCTATCAAAATTTTAATTGAAATCCTCTCTGATAAACGATAAGCTACGAAATTTCCAAAATAATTTAGATTCTAAAATATAACTAATTAAAATATTAAATTATTATTATTATTATTATCACAAAATAATTAGGTCAGATCGAATACTCTCAACGCACAGCATGGACAACAATGGGGATAATATGCGCCGTATTAATACCAGTTATCGTTTGCGTCGCAGCAGCGTTTGTTATTATTAAGAGAAACAAATCTCAAGACGGTTCCTCTAAATCATGGCAGTACTCTGACAATGAATCTTCGTTGGTTAGACAACGTAGTACTCCTTTAAAGGCCTTTAATCGGCCAAGTTCGCCAAATAGTGACTCGAGTATAAGTCAGACTGGTGTCTCTGGTTTGTCTAAGAAACCTAGGAGTTATGATAAAGTTTATCATACACATGAACCCTTGCCTAATAAACCGGATGTCGAATTCGAAGACAAACCCTGGGATTTAACAGAAGAACCTATTTCCTCGAACTCAGATACTACCTTTAGTTCGTTCAAGAAACCCGACAGTCCCAGCAAACAAAGCGACGTTTGAGATCTTTTTTTTCTTTGAAAAACAGAATTTCTTAAATTTTACTGAAAATGCAGAAAAATATTCGACAAGAGTAATAAGAATGCTGATAAAGACTTACACTTACACGTCATCGATTCTTTACATTTAGTTATTATTTCTGACAATACGTAATCTTCCACATATGTTCATTTTTGCACTGACCTACATTCATTCTACTTTGTTTGAAGTAGGCAATTGGATGTTTTATTCAGAAGATTCATTGTCAGTCTGGCTTAGAATCATTTCTGAAAGCGATAAGGACATTAGACTCAATAGTATTCGTAAATTCTATCCACTGTGTTTTTGAAAAATTGTTTCTTTGAAAGGTATAATATCCAATTCTTCGTAGCATTTCGGAAGTCAGTTCGTTTTATCGAAATTTAATCTTATAAAAATATTTCTAATTGAAATTTTGATGAATCTTTATATTAAATTTAGTCGACTCTCATTTTGCTATATTTTTCACTCCCTTTAGTCTCATTTAAGTTATATACAAAAGCATGAATGGATATTTTATCTTAATAAAAATTGATGATCAAATGCAATACGAAGTTGATAATAAAAACAGTATTTAACAAATCTGTTTAAAAAGAAAGAAAAAGAACGTCTCGGTTGTGGAATAGAAATCCAAAAACAGAATCTATACAAAGTACAAAAACAGAAAAATATGCATTCAACATAAATATATATTCATCTGTAATATATAAGATATTAAGTTACCCCATAAACTGCATTTCATATCGAAGTAGTTTTTTAGAAAATCGTATTTTTTGTTATTCAAATAGAAATGTAAAAATAAAGAATGTATGTATAGTTGATCGAAGAAAAATTATATCAAATACATATTATTGACGATTTTATAAGCAATTCAATATTGACCAGAAGATAATGTTAATATATAGGAAAAGCAAGAATTATGTAAAATGATGTTTTTATGAAAGTACTGAATAAAACAATTTTTTATAAACCTTATTTTAACGAATTTTCGGAAATTTCTATTCCACACGAATTTATTTACTGATTAAAATTCTGTAGTATTGTTATTAATTTGAAAGTGCATCTAAATTTTTTTAATACTGAGGAAAAAAGTAAGAAACACAGTGGAATGGAAATTTCCAACCACCAATTCTTATTTAACGCTATCTATATCAACTTTTACACTGAAATCGTGCAACACAAGTTTTATCTGTTGAGTTCCCGGAAGTATATTATGAATAATTTTAAAAGAATTTTTGCAAATTTTATAGTTATGTAATCCTAAATCCGGAAAATATTTTCTGGTGAAATTAACAAAAAAAGGTTGACTTAAAAATTTTTTAATTTGTAATAATTTACCCTTAGATTTCTCTAATTTATAAAACAAGAGGTTTGTTGTTTTTAGAATTGGAAAAAAAGGAAATTATTTAAAATAACAGATTGTCAATAGCTTTTAATTTTAGACATTTAGAAAATCTTCGATAATCTTAACATTGTTTCTTATTGAAAATATACTTCATGTTCCAAAAAAATAAAATAACTTGGGCAACAAAGATGATTCTAAAAAACTATCATTTATTTATTTTTCAGGTCAGCAAGAATATAGTTCACGTCAAGCGGGTATTACTTTCGGCGTGATTTTCGCATGCTTGGTTCCAATTTTGCTAATTGTAATTTGTATAGCGTTCAGGGTTCTTAAAAGTCGCCGGGAGGAACGAGAACAAGATGAAGCTCTAATGAGGTAATTTAATATTACAGTTAATTTTCACCTATTTTCCAAACACTGAAATTTAAAAAATTCCAGACTTCTAAATTTCTTAATTTCTAAATTTTTCCAAAAATGAGGTAATTTTTTTCCGTATAGTTTCAAAAGTACCGACAATGTAAAATAGGAATTGTTTTATTTATTCACTTTTCCTTAATTTATCAATAGCTCAACCAAGGAAAAGTTGGACGTTTCTCATAAAAAATACTTTCTAAACTCACTTCAAATGTTAATGAACGAAATTCGAAATTATTTGAGGTCAAAATAACTAGGAGAAAAAAATAAAAATAGAGAAGATGTTTGTCCTGGGTCGTGATTGGCATGATTGTGACGTTTATATTTAAATCTTACATCCTAATAAAAAGGAATTATTTTTCTAGGACTCGTCAAAGGGAGCTTCAGGCAATACAGAAGAAAGTTGAAGATGACAACGAAATTGTACCTTCGACTAGTTACTCCACGAAAGCTACTGAAATTAATTAACAGTCAAATTATATTAATGACTCTTGATCTATTAGGTACAAAGTAGTTAGTATTCAAGGAAAAAGAAACATCATTTTCATAATTTTTATATTCTCATGAATGTCTAATTACATCGATCGTGAAATGTTAGGATACGTTTCCAAGGTTTCCACCATTCAATATTTATTAGTCTTTTATTAACAATTAGGTAATTCAGATATTTCCACACACTCGAAATAAGATCATTTTTGCGCCCAGTAGAAATTCGTCTTAGATTTAGAAGATATGACATGTTTAATTTAAAATTTATAAATATTATTAAAATTTGATTGAGTGTACATTTAATTTTGCAAAACTACTATCCGTTCGATTTCATAGAATTTCAAATTCTTTCGAAAATTTTTTCAAAGCAATTGAATTTACTTGCCAGATTTTTATTGCATTCAAATTCGAAAAATGGTTTCATTTTCTCGAATTCTTGAAAAATTATAAATTAAAGAATTTATTTCTTCTGATCGTTAGCATTTTTCTGAATGGTAAAATAGGAAATTACCACATAGCATGCAACTATAGTAAAATATGCAAACAATTTCGTATTCAGACGAAAAGTAGAATTCATGTTAATTTATTGTTAACATTTAAGGAAACCTTTATATACAACAAGAGAAAGGAACCGATTTTAAGGAACAACAATAGACATATTGTTTTACAAAATATGGAAGAGGATCGAAGCGCCTGGAATGTAATATTATTTAATACTTTACATTTTTACAATAAAAACAGATAATAAATTCTTGCGATTCAGAGCAACCTTATTTATACACCAGTCTGTATTTTTTTGTCTGTTTAAATTTCATGTTATTCCTCTGATAAAAATAAACGTAGAATTTTACAATTTCGTAAAAACGTGTTTGCAGAGTAGCGATAAGGAACAGGCGATTAAAAAATTGTGTCACCATTTAATGACAGTTTAATTCTATGCACATATAAAAAAGCATGCATTTGCAGAACCGCGTCATCAGTTAGGTTGTTGGTTCGTCCGGCGACACACCATTGGCCAAACCATTCTTAAAAAATAAAAGGAGTGAAGCTCGCTTTTGAAGGAATTTATTTGCACGAAGGAACTAAAGATCGCGAAACGCAATTCAAGAATACGAAGAGTCGACGAAGAAAATTCGAAAAGCCAAGGAATATTCAGGAATTTCAGGATGAAATTGCAATTGTCTTTTATTTTACACTTTTCTGCTGTTTTATTAATGGCAGGAAGAGTTGCAACTGCAGCGGAAGGTAATATTATTCCAGAATCCTCCTACTTTCGCGATTTGGAAAATTATATTTATATTTGTAGGATTTCTACATAAATTAATAAAAATTATATTTGAAAAAAAAATTCCGAAGCGTAATTTGCGACACAAGGGACTATTATCATTAATTTTGTTTGTTTTAGCTCCAGTTTTTTGCTTATTACCACCCGAAAGGGGTCTGTGTTACGGTTATTTTCCTCGATATTATTACAATTCGGACGAAAATGCTTGTTTAACCTTTGTATACGGCGGATGTGGGCCCAGCAACCAAAATAATTTCAAATCTACAAAGGAATGTATCGAAACTTGTGTTCCAAACAATTCCGAATCGCAATAAACTTGGGGAAGTAGTATGCAACAATTTCGACGGATTCTCGTAAAAAAGTAACATTTGTAATCGATAAACGGCATGTTTAAATAAAAATCAAACTACAGACAAAGGAAATAATAAAATAGAAAGGGAAAAAGATATAAAAAATGTAGCTTTCTGTGCACGGTGGAGCTTGGGACAAAGTAAAGCTTCGAACACGCCAGTCGGCGGTTCCTGGTACGGGGATCTATCAAATCCTTCATATGATTACATAAATATCTGTGAAATTTGTTAGACGGATTCGTCGAGGTGAGCTGAAGTTAAATTACGTTCTCGTCCATCTACGGAATCGTAACATTGACGTACAGGTAATATTACCGGAAAGTGTAACGTATTCTGTAGAAAGTTTCCACTCGCGAACGTAATAAAGTTATTGCATTACTTTTTGCTGATATAATTACTACAGCAGAGCATATTAATTTCGAGAAGATTGTGTTACTGTTGGGTAACATTTACATAACTTTTTTTATTTTTTTTTTTTTTAGTTATGAGATGGAACTTTTTACAGAAATTATTTTACTATTAAACTCAATTTTTATTTCAGTTTATTTGTTCTTAAAAAATTTTTTTTTTCACTGATTAGAAGAAACTGTATTGCATTAACGGTTTTATACCAAATAAGTCTTCTGCGAATATCGTTTTCCTATGTTTACGAAAAAAATGGAATTTTCTAGTACTTGAAACTGCCACGATTTGAAAATAGACAAATTTTGAGAATTTTAAAATCAAGTGGCTTTGAAATCACAAATACACACTTTTACGTTCTGCTGCACAAGTTGTATAACATAGCTGTAATTACTGGTTTCCCAGATGTCCCTGAAATACCTTGTTTTTGAATTAATCGAATTTCATGAAACGCTGTCGGAACATTTATATTAAAAATTTCCCAATCAAAGAAAATTACACTACACCTAAAAATTGAATAGTTGGTAAAAAGAATAAATGAATCCGAATGACGGAAAAAGTTCAGTAGGACAAAACGTAGAATCTGGTCTACTTTATGCACATTTCGTGACAGTACAACGTTTGTTCCGAAGAAAGACAATTATATTGGCGATTGGAAAGTTTGTCGTATGGGAAATCAATGCATCTTCTGTCAATCCTCTTCCACAAAACTTTCTAACTGGAGACAAAAGTTTCGCAGAGGAATATGATGGAGATTGAAGTTTGTTGCATAAATACATAAATGCATTTGATGGCGTATAGAAATTAAAAGTATAATTAAATATAGCGTAAATACGAATGCACTTTTAATTTTGTATAAAGGATACGTCGAAACCTCATGGAGGCTCATAAAATATTTTTCTGCGTTTCTGTACTTGATAAAATAAAAATGTCTACAAAATTTTAATTCCTACCTTTCATTACAAATCCATTCATATGTGTTTATGCAATAAACATAATTTTACCGCATTTCAATATTTAGCAAAATGCGTATTTCTACTAAAAATACAGATGAATGATTTACATTAAAAATCTATTTCTGTATTTATTAGAGCAGTTACGCACCACGCACTGAATTTTGATAAAAATGCATTCATGCATAATAAGCATAAATGCATTTGTAGTGTCATTTACAAACACATTTATGATCACATCTATGCACTAAACATTATTCTACCGCATTTGAACGTACTTTGAAATGCATACGTCTACTAAAACTTGAGGTACTCAATTCTTAATCGAAAATGCATCTATGCAATTATCCACGACTTACATACTAGACTTCTTACACAAATGCATAAGTATTTTCACCAACGCGTCCTTTCGTCAATGCACTTACGCATTATGCACCGAATTTCAATAAAAGTGCGTTCGTGCATCGATAATTGCATCGACTCACTAAATTTCATTTATAAATGCACTCATGCTTTCACGAGTGCATCTACGCACTAAATTTCATGCCAGTGCACTTACATGTGCATTTGGGGACAAAAATTATGGCGAAAAAGAAAATGCTGTGGGAAGAGACGAGTCTTTGAGAAAATGTCTACATTAAAACGGTCCAGAGGAACAACCAGAGGGTTGAATCGCTTTGGTAGCAGAGGGCGAGGACGAGTATTGATTAAGGGTTGCTTCTACTTGCCGAGAGGTATCCTCGCCGGGATTCAACTCACTTATTTCCCTTTCAGTCGAAATTTCGACTTATGACGATCGAGAAACTTTCTCAACCGCAGTTCGGTTTCCTCTTGCTTTCTCGTTATTCTCGGCACTCGAACCCCCCATTTCCACCCTTACCGATTTTTCCAACCGTCTGACCGTCTTATGGCATAAGGAAAATATATACACATATTTCTTGCATGAAATAAAAAAACACAAATGACTTTTTCGTTAGACAGAAAAAAATCGAGTCATGAAACTCCCTCGAAATATGCACGAGTAATTGCTCAAGGGGTTGCTCGAGTGCTCCCTTATTAAATAGGGGGAAGTTAAAATTCACCTTTTTTATATATATATATATATATATATATATATACCTACACTTTTTCGCCAGTTTCTCTCTCTCTTCTCCTTTCCTGCCTTTTTAGGGAGGCGATGGGGTGCTCGCACACCAGTCGTGTGGTAGTATTTACAACAATAAATCGTAGTAAAGAGTTTTGCACGTGGTGTCTGCCGATGCAGGGAGGCTGAACAGTAGAAGGAGGAAAAAAGACCGGTTTTTCATCGGCAGGAATACGTGTAGGTACCTACTACGGTACTGCCTCTCTTCCTTCAGCATGATTTTAGCACTCGGTGCTCTGCTCTTTCACTCTAGAGTTGTAGACTCCACTCTCTGGTCTCTGCTGCCGGTAGTCACAAGTTAGCGATCCGCGCGATCGTTTGGATCGTGGACCCGAGTCGGTGCCTTGAACGCAAGGGAACGTCAGTTTCCTGTTCCGTAATCTCCGTGTTTTGACCGATCGGATAATCGTGACAGCCCCAAAAAATCGGTGGCTAGGAAATCGCCGATTCAATACATCCCCCCCGAGTGCATGTGACTATTGTTTACTTATTTATTCAACTTTTTTTGGTAAAAGAGAAGAGGAACAAGCTTCTCATGACAGCGGAAAGCTCTTCGGCACCTTCGAATGACCGGTATGTAAATTTTCCGGGTTTTTTGAGGTTTTACAAAATAGAAAATATAATGGAATATCTTGAGAAATTGAAATTTTTTCCTTATGAAAGGAAATATTTTGTTGCAAAAATGTATACAAATTTTACATCTGGAAGTTACAGAATTTGAAATACGTATTTTTATATTTCTTCAGCTTAAAATATAAAAATTTTCAACTTCCATAAATTTCCAATTTCAGAATTCTTAATCTCAATTCTGAAACGCCATCATTTTGAAAATGAAAAATATTTCCAAAATATTCATGAAATTCCCGAAATTCGATGTGTCTCAAAATTTTCCTCCATTTCCAATACCATGAAATCTGTATTTCACATCACTTATTGACACAAATTTCAAAAAGTTGTTACGATCCTGTAAAGAACTGTAATCTTCACCCAGACATTACTACACCAATATCTCATTTCGAGTAGTGGAATCGAATTCGAAAAGGAGAAGCTTTTTGTGCAATTCGGTATTTTTCCACCTTTCATTCATTTTACGGTAGATGCGCGTTTGATACGTCTGCGAGGGGTAGTAACGTTCGAGAGGTGGTGTGGTACAGCGGTGGAGTAGTAGGAGGGTAGTTTTATCTCGTCTCGAAGCCGGTGAAAAAGGGGTTTATTGCAGCCAAGCCAGTTCTCTATAGAGTTTCGAGGGAGACGGGTGTTTTAGCATTGGAATGGAATTTTTATAAAAACGTGGCTTTCTTCTTTCACCGGTATCATTGTTATTATTGTGATTAAAGTGGTGTGATGTATTTGATAATCAAGGTGAGAAACGAGGAATATTACAGATAAATATGTATATATGTATATATATGCTCGATATAAAATTTCTTAGTAATTTTGGAATCTTATCTCATACCTCTGCCCAGTAGTAATACTCTTAAATAGCAGTGCAATTTGTAATCAGTTCCTGGAAATTGCAGTTAATGTATTAAGTATTTTGTTTTTTTTTATTAATTCCGATGAAAAATTCTGCGATTTGGAGTTTGATATGCTAGTGTATTTTTATTTTATACCGTTACTCCGTAAAATCTTATTTTTACTAAATCCAAATAATTAAAACTACCATCTACTCCAGATAATTTTTTTTTTATTTTGAAAAATGTAACTTTTTTTTATCTTAAAAGGGTTTTTTTTATTCTACATTATTGAAGAATGCTTGTAGATTTTCAGGTATATCGTTAAAATAATTAGAATATGTAAGTGGAGATTGGAGTGATTTCGAGAAATTTTAAGTAGAGTTTAATTATTTACTTCCTTTTACATACGAGGATTAGGTTTTGTGCTAAATTTGATTAAGAGAAGAAGAAGAAAATTTGAATGTGGAAAACGGGGAATTGAAAATTTCAAGAAAAGGGAAATTTTAATTTTTGTACAGTGAATATAAAAATCCATAAAATATTCGTATAATTTTCGAGGAATTTTAGAAAAAAAATAATTCCAAAATAACAAAATACTTTGAATTTGAAGATTTTTGATAATATCGTTTCGCCTTTTTAGGCTTGAAATATCAATTCAGGCTAAGAAAAATGTTATTAAATTTGCAAATTTTCCAAAATGCTCTATTTGTCTGGCGTCTGGTGTAACGAATAAATTTGTTGGCTGCATAATCGACACTATTTCTTATTCATCGTGTTGATGTTTTTCTCGAAAACTCGGAATTGATAATTTCGGAAACGTAATTAATATTGCTGTCGCTAATTAAAAAAAAATAGTGTGAATTGCCGATTTCGCAAAAAAAGCAATTCTGTTAAGACAAAATGCTGTTAAGAGCCAGAGGGAACAAAGCAGTTCGATAAACGTCGTTTCGGGTCATCTAATAATAAACTTCTCAATCTTCTTGGCTACATAAATTGTGCATGAAATTGGAAAGTTTAATTTTTTCACTAAATCAAGCCGCAGGATGAAATATCAAATTCGTTTGGTTTGAATTTCGGTGAGGAATATTTCTGAGTATATATTCGAATTTAAAGAGGTTTGTTCAATTGATTCAAAAATTAGATATTTTTTATATTTTAGTTGCAAATTTCAAATTATTACAAAAATTTGGAATTGCAAATCTTGACAATAATACTGCAAACTCACGATACTATAAATTCTTAGGTTTGAGATTTGCTGTAATAAATAATACAAATAAAAATATTTTCATATATATATATTTTTTTAAATATATATACTTTTATTACAAATATATATTATTCAAAAAAACCATTCAATTTAAATAATTCCACACAAAAATTTCAAAATTCTCAGAGTCTTTTAAAAATATCAATCCCTACAAAATCAAGTATTCCTCATAACCAAAACTTCTCCTTTCTCGTGTAACACCTGAACTCCAGCCACACCTATTGTACAAAAGCATCGTTATGGGTAACAAAATTTGCTACTACCGTTTAAGTGTAATCCAACTTACGGCGAGATAAAAATCTGAGGATTCTTTAATAACTGACTAAATGAGTTATTAAGTAACTTAATAGTTAAGTAGGAGAAAAAAGGGAGGGAAAAAGAACAGTAAGGCAGAAATACCCTTAATTGCTAAGAGGAGTCGTTGGACTTCAGTTTCTACAGACTGAATCGTTAGGAAGAAACGGGATTAGGCTTTTATTTTCTTCTTTTTTTTTTACAACGACGTTGCAGAAAAATATACACAAGACCTACTATATACGTGCATCTGTATTATGAGCTGTATATATCCCATGGTATATACTTAAACCTATATATGTACATACATACATTAGAGCAGCAGTATAATGCGGTATATGAGAAAGAGTTGAGGACATGCCGTTGTCCGATGCCTTAGAAATACTTTAATGACTTTATGTGTGACTTCCAAACGTAAATGCTGCTCTTCACGTCTTACGTCTATTCTGTTCACCCTGTATACAAATCGTCAGTCATTGAAGAAAAAGGTTCTTTCAACTGCGGTCCTCGAATAAGAGGTATACCTATAAATATACCTACTAAGGTTTTTGGGCGAATGGGAAAGAAGGATCCCATTGTTTTGCAATTAAACGGGCATTTTATGAGATTTATGTAAACTTTCTTGAACTGGGACACCGAATCGATCAGTCAAATCGATATTTATCCAATATCGGTGGTATTCGAAGAAAGAAGTTTAATCGGTTTCCGAAATCCTTATTAGAGAGTAATAGATGCGGTTTAACGTCGAGGAGAGGAAATCCGATCGATCTCGAAATTCCTAACATGCAATTAAGTTTTGCGATCTAACTGAATTAATTCGTAAGGTTGCTATATTTGCTATTTTTCAAATTAATTAGAAATATGCAACTTAATGAATAATATTTGCAATTTTATTGTCATCGTTTCATTTTCTACTTACATTTGTAATGTCATTATATGAATTTATAAATTCTCAATCCAAATTTCGGAAAATTAGAATTTTCTTATTTACAATTTTCAGAATTACTTTGGAATTTACAATTTTATCAACGGTAAATCGTTAAGTGGTCTTCTAATTTGTACAATTCATTAGAAATTCATATAACTCCTTTTCAGTTTCTTGAAAAATATTGCAAATTTTTTCTTTCTACAAATTATCCGAAAATCTTGTTTCTACCATTCGCAACTCTATGATTAAAAATTCGCAATTTTACCGCGACTAATTTTACTGTTTTCTCATTGCTATCTACAAATTTGACGGAACAAATTTCTAATTGCACCGTTACCGTTTACAAATTCCTTGGTCGCGTTAACTCATTCAAATTCACGCGAATGTGGAATATCGCAAGCATGAAAATTTCATAACAACATTTTTTAAATCGAAAATTTTTCCAACAAGTGTCGAAAGCCTTCAAGCTTATTCCAACCAATGTATGAAAAGCTCGAGAATTTCTGGCTCCAGTTTTCCCAGCCTAGCGTCTTATATTTATTTAGATTTGCCACAAACGATATTTATCAACAAATTCCTGCCTCTGAACCAACAATACCAAAGTCCATTGCTGTTGTTCCATTAAAACTGCGCTAGCTTGCATATCTATACACATGCATCGTCTTCCTAATGACAAAGAGGCGTATGTCTGCTGCATTCGCTACACGTTTATACGCTCTTATGGCATTACTAATCGAGTATGATACACATAATACATACAGGTATGATACACAAACGTCTGTTGTTTGATGAAAGATAAGAGCCGATATTGTCTCGTTGTATCTGAACATAGGATCGCGGAGCAGAGTGAAAAAGAGACTAGATTTATTTTGTATACATGTACGCCAGCGTCTCATGCGGAGAGCGGCTGCTCAGAGGCGTTGAAGCAGATAGAAACGCGAGTAAATTGTAAACTAGTTATCCGAATTGTGGTTTGTCGTTTGTAAACAATGTTTTACCATCGACCCATCTCGAGTCAACTTCTCGGTTTGCTCATCCAAGCGTCGAAATAAATTCCACAGTCGAGAAAAGCAGGTCGATGGGAGAAAACTACACAGGAAAATTAACAGACGGTGAAAACAATTCGCGGTTTTTCACTCGATCCCTGGAAATGCGAATGATAATAGCGAAATTCCCGCAAAATCCCGGCAAATTGTGTCTTGGTTAAAATTGAAAATCTGCAGAATTCGAAGCGTTTCGGTATCTCCAGTCTGGTTTCGTAGCGGTTCAGTGTCGATCAGGACTTTACCATCTAGGAAGGTCCGATATTGGGTCTTCCTGAATTGCAGATGAGAATATTCGCGATTTTTTAATAGGTAGGGTTGGAAAATTAATGTCGAGTTTGGAAAATCTGAATAAAAATCTGATTTTGGAGACTTGGATTCCAAAACATAAGCGAATATTTTGCATTTATGAAAGAAAAGAAAAATGATCGGAATCTTCGTTCCAGGATTGTTGTGTTCCTGGCGTTGGTAGAATAATAATTGATAACAACAGTTTCTCATGGAAAATACAATACGGAAGGTGTTCCAATTATTTAATAGCAGTTATCCGTAACCTTACTGACGGTGGACACGACATAGGAAATTTTGCCGAGTCAGTCAGGAAAGCAATAAAAGCTAAATCACGTTCTTTTGTGTTCTTATGAAAGAACGTGAAGCAACGAAACGCGAAATGCGGAGAAGTCAAAGAGATAGATGTGGATTTTAGAGGAAACAAAGAAAAGACTTGTTTTAACAAACAAACGGATGGGATTGGTAATAGCTTGGTAAATAAATTTCAGGGAATTCGATTTTGCTCTATTTCGAAGGATTTCCCTAAATTTGCGAAATTGCAATTCCGACACAGGAATTGACAAACTCGCAGATCGAGTTTCAGAAAATTGAAATATTCTGAACAGTAACGTTTCAAATCAAAATTTGAAACTTGCGTTATTTTTGGTTTTTTGGGAAACGTTGAAAATGTGGCATTTTAATTTTAAGTAAATGTTTGCTAAATACAAGTAAAACAATTGTTGAAACTGTAAAATTACACAAAATAGTCTGAAAATTGAAATTACAATTTTTTTTATATTTGTTTCAAATAGAAATTCTTGGTGTTATCGAAATTCGTTAAGTTTGAATGAATATAAAGAATTTTAGAAAAGTCATAGAATTCCGGAATCTATTAAATTACACGTGAATAGAAATTTTCTCTAATTTTATATATTACATAAAATATAATATTATAATGTATCATCAAGCGTATTCAAGCGAGGCTTCGAAAAGACCGGATTGCAACGTTCCATTCGAAGCTACGCTTCAATCCGCTTCGCTATATTTGCATCCTTATTATTATATTATACGTATGTAGAAAATGACAAGTAAAATCTACATTTTCGTTCCGTTTCAGCCGGTTTTGGAATGAATCGTAAATCTTCGATCTGGGCTGATAACGTCAGACAGAGATGACACAAATTTCATGTTAATTTCATGCGGCTGTCAAGTAGGTACCAGATGTATCGCGATCGTGTTCATAATAATAACAATTGGCATGAAAAAAAAAGTAAATAATAAAAATCTGTGATAAACGAGAACATCAGCAATTTCAAACGTTGCATCCAAACACCCTAACGCTGATTATAATGGTAAGCAAACCCACGCCGTTACCTTGCCTTCGATCTTTGATTTAAACATTAGGTCGATGTTATTTATGTCTTGTGTTGAGCAAATAACAAAAATGTCATATTGTCAATCGTAATTTAATACAATGCAGGATTGGATTTCATTAAAATGATTTTTTTTAATCAATCAATCATGTTTTTCAAAATTAAGAAATTCAAATAATTCAAACTTTTTTAAAATTCTCTACTTGTAAAATTTATCAATTTGCAGAAATTATGCACCAAAATTGCATGTTTTTTTTCAAACCTAAGGAAACTGTTCAAAATTTTTTCAAGTACCTACCGCAAAATCAATTATAATTATTAATATAATAGTATTTAAATTATAATTATTACTCATCATAATTAAAGAAAATATTATCAGTAAGTAATCTAAAATATTCTTGGGACATCGGAACTTGGCTTAGAATTAGTTTGCTTCGAGATAACTTTTAGAACGACTTGGCCCCGGACGCGACTGGGGCGGAAGAGAAATTGCTCGAAATTAATGGGGAAACGTGAATAAACAGTTTGAAGTGCAACACATTTTTGCCCAGATAAGAAAGATAACTGTATAAAGTGGAACGATCGTTTCCGTTATGAGCATAAGACCGAATGAGGATCTCTTTGACTCTCTTTAAAGGCTGGCGATATATCTTCTAATAACAACTGTTTCTACTAACATTAAAGCGTATGTATGCCTACGAGCACTTTTACTTACACTCGCTTTTACCCGACTTTACCTATATAGTTTATAGGCAAAGATTTCATTAATAATAAGCTACTTTTCAGAACATCGCAACTCTCTCATATCCACATGTCGTATGAGGATATAGTATATTTATATATGCCGACACACTCATATTATATATTGTATATGTAAAATACGTACGTACCTATACATATATTATAATTCAAAGCAGGTATACTTTTTCCTGAAAATAAGAAAGAAAAGTAATTCCAATTATTTTTTAATTGTAACGTAGTCAATTATAATTATTATTATGCTCCCCATAAATTAATGTCTCTTTTAAATTTTTAACACAACAAATTTAGAAGATTTGGCATAAAAAAATTTTCTTCTAGAACTTTTGTGTCAAAAATTTAGAAGACAATTTTTTTAAATAGCAAATGTCCGAAAAAGAATTTACTGAGTAACAATAATTAAACGAACTAAATAATAACGAAATGAACCAAAAAAATTAAGCACAACTTCTGAATAATATCCTGAAATTGTTTAAATATCCCGAATTGACCAAATGAGCATTGTTTAAACATTTTTGTAGTTATAAACATAGAAAGCGTTATTGTTTCTAACAATTTTACGAACAATAAATTTTCCATTTTTAAAATTTAATAAACTGGAATCGAATTACCGTCTACGTAGATTACACATAATCTATTTACCACCACCACAACAACAATAACAAAAGCATATTTCAATTCCAGTCCTCCTCCGAATACATCGCCCACTGTTCTGCATTATACAAAATAGACTCGCTCGATCATCCCAATGCATCCGGTACCGGTAAACTGCAACTGCAGTGTCCGACGTATCAATAAAGAAAAAGCTCCATCAGGAGCAAAATCACTAATGAAAGCAGAGCGAGTGTCTTTATCTCCGTTAAACAATAGCCTTAAAGTAGAGAAAATGAGCTACTAAATTGAATCCCTTGATGACATAAACGGTCCAGACTGCTAGAGGAGACGAACGGAGTAAAAAGTGCTTCTTGCTGATTACCAGAAGGGCATAGCTTTCATGGAAGAGGATGAAAGTCCTTCGCCCTTGTGGTTCCACGTCCCTGTATGATCCCATGCGAAAGGAAGACAGTAAAATGTCCATCATCGGTTCGAATCAGTGAGCGAGAAGAAGACGTGCGTGGGAGGAACTGTAGTTGGATATATACATATATATATGTAAAGTGGAGACCCCATTAAATACGCACGTGTGTGCATTTGTTCATCAATGAGGATGAACTTGTGTAAATAAATTGTCGGCTCGTAACGAAGGCACACGTATCGTTAATCTTTGTTCTAAGCAATCTAATTGCGAGCAGTTAGGTGGCAGAAGTTACGAAGTTAGTCGCTAAAGCTTAACGATCGTTAAAACGAAAAATGGTTTGCAAAATTCGCTATGAAAGTAATAAAGACGCATAAGGAATGAAAAACCGTAAAATTATGTGCAAGATTAGGCTGTTTATTTATTTATTAATTTATTAAAATTCACAAGAAATTTTTTGGAAACTATTTTTTATACAGGTTCATGAATGCCTGGTTATTATTTTTGATGGCAATTTTTATTATTTTGACGTATGGTAGATGCTAGTCTTTGGTGGGAATGAAATTATCATTTCTTTTCATTCGGATGGTGGATGGATTCATCATCGTGTTTCCATCCATTCTCTTTTTCCCATCGTCTCTCGCGAGGCTCTCGCAAATGAGTGTAGCAACATGTGGGATGCGCTCGCATCTGTGGTTCCTTAAATGGTGCCGACAAAATAACGATCGTCACCCTTCCAAGTGAAATTAATGATTTATTAAGAACCCGCCGAGAACAAGTGTCGATTCTCAAAACGCTGCAACGTTGTAATTATGTAACGGTGTAATTTTATACTCGCGGCATATTTTCTTTTTGGAACGATTACAGAATTTCCTATTATGTCGGAAGATTTTTGTAAGCGACGATTTTCAGGACAGGAAGAATGCGAGGCAATTGAATCGTAGGGAAAGTACCTATTTAACTTTATTTTGGTACAAATTGTTAAAACGAAATTTTCGGAATTTTTCTAGGAAAATTTTGGAGATTTTTTAATGATAAACAATTATATGCGTCTATGATATTACAAAATGTATAGAATCTTATATTAGTTTTTTCTGGACATTTACCCAAATTGTAAAAAAAATCCTCGAAATTTATGAAAATTCACCATTGGGTTTCAGATGTTTGATTTTTTTTAGAAGATATTGAAAGATAATAATTGATATTTTGATAATATTTTAATTGTAATGTTTATTTTTTTGTAAATAATTTTTTAACCACTGTGTAGGGTAAAAATTATGAAACATAGTAAAATTTGCCTTTTGCGCCGTAGAATTTATTATAACGTAGAAAAATACGAATTTGTATATGTCTCATTCGATTTGTACTAGGTATAGATTTTTACGCTGATTTTCCATGACGTTTTAGTACATTATCCTTGTTTGCAGATAATAAAAAAAAGTGTGATTGAAATAGAGGTGGAAAAAAGGTAAAATAAATTGGTTTTGACCTTCCCGGGAGATTTTCAAATGTAAAGCTACTTACCGATGCATGACGAGCATTAAAACTGATTGTGAGCAAATACAGGTTTTTATGATGTATTATTGGTGTATGTACATACAATTGGGCTATTATTTTAAACTTTAACAACGAGAATTTAGGTCGAGAAAAATAAGTTTAGGTACACTTTCTTGACGAGCAATTTAGTCGATTTATCGGTTTTCAACAGTTGAATGAACACGGAGAATCTTCGTTTGCTGCGACTCCAGCAAGGACCTACTGCGCCATTCAAATAGTACATGTAATCAAATAGAAATCCTGTTTGCAGAAGATGTTGAAATTCATCCAGCTCCGATTTCAATATTTCACTCTGAGATATGGAATCTTTTCGCAGGATAAATAAAATCCAGGCTTTAAATTCTGTGAGAGTGAAGATTTCAGGCGATTTTGGAATTTTCAGGATTTCAAAATTGGAGTCTCAAGGTTTTCTCAGAATTAACAATTAAAATTCGAGGTTTGAAAGTCTAAAGAATTAAACAAAATTATAACAAATTTTCATATACTATTGTATTTAAAATTTTCAGTTTTATAGTTTCAGAAAATGAAGATTCTAAGTTTTGTAGTTTCATATCTGTGATTATAAATTATTAAATATTTCAAAAACATAAATACAAGTCTTGCAATTAAAATTCTACTTTTGGCAGGTAATAATAATAAATAGGAAGTTTTATTTAACCGCGAAAAATAGCATTTTTGGAAAATAAAAGAAGGGGAACGAATGTTTTCAAATTCTTGCAAATAATAAAAAGAAGCAATGAAATTTTATTCAATTTCAGAGTGTTATGAATTTTAGCTTAATTAAAATATTTTTAATATGTATTTTCATGGATCGCAATTTATGATATATTTGCTACAACACCTCTTTTACCCGCACACTACGTAACCAAAATACCGGTATCTATGATGACATAAAGATAGAAAGCTGCGTGAATTCCTTTATAAGAGGAAAACAGTAATTTTGACAAACAACATAAAGCACAAGTATTAATATACGGAAAGAAATTGCGCTTGGAAATTAGCTCCGTGTAATATTGCATGTATATGGCGGAAGAATTGGACCGCGTCATTGAAAACACATACATATGCATAAGTGAGGACACACGCATGTAGATTGCTATGTATACATGTAAGATTACATATTATTTCTGAAAATTTCAGGGTGTCTACACTTTCGTAATTAGAGTTGTATTTTTTTCTCTGTACCTAATTGGAATCAAAGATGAAAATTTAGGAAAGTTTTTGAATGTACAATATTTTTTTTACCACCACGGTGGTAGAAATTACAATTGTCACGATTCTCAAGTTACGCTACGATTTGCAACTTTGTGACTAAAAAAAATTTTTAGTTCTCTATAATATCCCAGTCGGTAATGCAATTTTTGCCGCAATTTTGGCAATTGAAATTCCAATTTCTTGAACTAAAACAAAATTACTCAAAATAATCTAAAAATCGCAGGAACCTAGTATTATTTTTCCCTGGGGAAAATAAGAAACTCTCCTTTCTCCCACCCACTTTTCTCTGTCGTTGATAAAATGATTAAAATATATGTATAATCTTTTGTAAATCGGTGTCTCGTTTACATAATAATAATAATACGATAATAAGTCTTAATAAGCCTTTTCTACTCTCCTCGATGAATTTAACGATGTGTCGCAGGCCATTATATTATAATACCACTTGGGCTGGAGACGAAGATGCATTTAATGCACTCTCCAAGACGATTATCATAATTATGCCGTGAAAGTGATGCAGTTCAAGTGCATCGGAACAGTTTCTAAGCTTCGCTGTCAGCGGACCCGCCTGGGGAATTTATGGTGTCACGAATTCGTACGTAGAAACGGTAACCCCCGAACTGGAAACCATCAACTCCAGACGGAAAGCATAAAATTCATGATTCCTTGGAAGATTTCCTCAATAGTGGAATTAGGAAAGAAGTGTGTAATAATGGACGCGAGCACGTACATACATTTAGTAGAGAGTCAAGTGTAATCGTAAAGAACGGTATGTAATTAAAGTATAGTAGTAGGCATGCTCTGTTTCAGCGTTTTAATTGGGTACAACAATGGCTCTTAACTGTGACTTGAAATCTTTAAAAAGAACTTTTTTCTTTCTTTTATCGCTCCTCCTCTTTAGGCTGATACAAAAGGATCAAACGTAAGCGATTCCGTGCCGAGTATTAAAAAAATGCATGAAACTGACAATAAAAGCTTAATTTATTAATGAAGAACGACGGTGTTAATCACAAAACTACCAGTTTCACCTTGTTTATACGTTTCGAGCCGTTTTGTGATGAATTTTCAATATTTTTACTATACTGGTGTCGTTTTTATGAAATAGTAGGAAATAATAAATAGGTTTTTGTAAAGCAAAAATTTATTTAATAGGTGCGGAAATTGATTTCCTATACTAATACACCACATTTTTATTAATAAAATTAAATCTTATTATAATAATAGATAATATTAATAGTAATTTAAACTGAATGATTTTAGCGCCTTTTCGACGCTTGGTGCCGCTAGCGTAGATCTTTCAAAGTTACATGTCACTTGATGGACCTATATCATACGACGATATTTTGGAATAAATTTTATATCATCTATCTAATAAATTATTCCGATAAAATCAACGTAATAGTTTCAAAATTTATCTGTAAAAATCAATTTACGAGTTTCCTTAAATAAATAACAAATGTAGTAAATACGACAAATTTATTGACAAACCCGGTCCCGTTTTTTATGTTATAATAAAAAATATAGAATAGTAAAAATCATCAGGTTTTTTTTCCATGAAATACATTTTTCACCCACGCGGAGGGGTACAGGTCACATTTAATTTCCGCCAGACTTGGACCATACGTTGATTTCTACGCGATGATTGGTAATGATATACAAAACTTCCATGTTTACGATGAAAAAAAATTGTTTGATTAACAAATGAAGTAGATGCGAATAAAGAATGAGTTATAATACACCGCCTCTGTAACAATTAATTGTTCATAAAGTTACCCGCCGATGGAAGACAACAACTACTCTTTTGCAAAATATTACATACTCATCTCGCCCACTGGGGATTTGGGTGCGTCATCTTTTTCGCCTAATGTGCATGTAATAGGCATCAGACGAGGAAGGGAACGTTGTTTTTATCTGCCTCTCTTTTCTAACCATAATTAAATGAAGCTGCAAGTTATTCCTGTATTATACAAAAAAGAATTGTATTATAATTCCGGCGTTACATCATAAAGGAGGGAAGAAAAGTGAGACCCGTGTAATGATTTTCAATTAGCGTCAGAAATCAATCCGATGATGCTCGAGTGCTTCGCCCACATTTCCACGTCTTTTCCCCCTCGAGGACTTTCATATTTGCAATAGCGGTCGCTGGATTAATTTGCATACGCTGTTTTTATCCATGACCAATAATTCGAAAAAGCATCCAGAACTGAATTTTTCGCATTGAAAATATACGCAGCAGGTCGAATTGCAATGAAAAGTGCATTCTTCTCTATCTTCAAAATTATATTTTTTACTACATGGAAAATTGCATTCGATTGCATTTTCTGCAACGAAACTGAAAAGTTTCTTTGCTCATAATTTTTTTTAATATAGAAAACAATTTCAAAAAATTGGCATTGGTGATAATAATAAATAAACGAATCCCCAATTTTTGACTGTTCAAATCGGCTATATGTCGGTCCGTCCGTTTGTCTGTTTCAGGTCGAGAAGACCGTAAGGCACGCTTTGAAAAGCGTAGCCACGTTTCGGGACTGAGAAGTGGGACGAATATTTGAAGTGTAATACGAAGAAGACGACAAAGAAATTTGGAAAATGTCGTACACCAACAGATTCCCAGCATCCAAACACACAAGATATCGTAGCAGTTGGGGTCCATCCTCGGTGTCGGTATTCAATCGTACCGATATTCCTAGACCGTCTCCCGAGGAAGAGGAGTTTGCCGACTATTATCATGAACGTTTACATTCGGCACAGAGCAGGCAACTTATTCCGTTACAGGAAGATTTGGCAGATTGGATCAACAAGACTATCAGTAAGTGGATCATTTAAAAAAATGTATTGAATATATACGATTTGAAATGATTAATGTGAAAAAACATACAAAATATGAAAATTGACTGGAAACATAGTAGAAATTAAATATTAAAACTATATTAAACAAAGGAACCAACAATTAAATTCAATGGTTGCTTTTGGTATTTTATAAATTATTTCTATAAAGTTTATATATATTGGAAAGTTTCTGCAGTTATATATAATCTATAAATTACGTTCAACTTTTGTAACCTTACGGATTAAATTTCCGATTGCATTCAAAATCGCACTTATGTTTACAATCAAAGACGCATTACTTGTTTTATTCAAACAAAATTGCATCTTTTTCTGCACTCTAAATAGTGGTTGAGATTGCATCGAAAGCTGCATATTTCTTATTGGATTTAAAATTGCATTACACGTTGCAATCAAGATTGTATTTGCTTTCCCTGCAATGGAATTGCAAAAACTCGAGAAATTTGTTTTTTTTTGTTGAAGAATTGATTAGTTCTTTTTATATATTGAAAGTAATCCTTCGAAATAGGTATTTATTTTCTCGAATCACGGTATTTCCGTTAGGAAATAATAAAGAAGAGGAAGAAAAAAAAACGTGCGAAGGAAGGAAAATTGGCATCTTTCCTGATGTTCCCTTGCTTTCTTTTATTCGATAATTGCCCACATTATATGCATCTTTACGGCTCGCAATCTCGTGAAAGCGCTTAGTAATCGCAATGTCTTCCCAGATACGTATATTCGCGTACTCATACTTAAACCGAAACGATGTTAAATCCGCATATCATTAATTATCTGCAACTTTTTCCGTTCCTTCCTTCCGTTAATGGCCTAAAAATTGTAAGAATTTTGTGTTTTCCCCGGAAATAACAACAATAATAATGATAAATCAGCGAGTGGAACCTACAGTAGATTTTATATTAGATCCTGCGGCAATTTGGACACCGTGGCAGTAATTTTACTATCTTATGGTAAATTCCATGAAGCAATGGTACCTTTTTCCGGACTACAACACGAGAATTACTTTGTTATAATAAAATTTATATTCTAGATGCAAACACTGCTGCGATATAATTTTTTAAAATTATGTAACAATTTATTATAGCCTGAGAAACGTTATGCCAAAAGTACGAGTGGCAAAACATAAAAATATATAAAAAGTCAATTTTCTCGCCATAATTTTACCAATTGCCATTTCTTCTTTCGTTCTCAAAATAGCAAAATTTCTGCTCTTCCTGCGAACAGTATTGATAATAAACAATACTAATATTAATATAAATGATAATAATCAGACACAAAATTTCACTATGTTGCTACTCTACAGTAATTTCTACTACAGGCGATAGAAAAATCTACCGCAACTCAAATCCAAAAATACCATAAAGTATTAAAACTTGCGTTCCACTCCCCGACAATTGCTGAGGTGCAACGAAATTTGTTGTAGTAACGCAGAAAAATCTACACGCAACAATTCCTACAATCTAATAAAATGTACCTACTCGTCTCTACTATTTCCCTTTTTTGTCACTCTTCCCTTTCGCGTCTAGTAACACTTTCTCCTAGAAAATCGCTGTTCCCTTGGAACCAAAGCACCTTTTCCAGGTCTGCCATTAGCTGCACCGGCATCGCTTTGTATGCAAGGGAACAAGAAAGCCGCGGCAGACACAAATGCGTTTGTTGTGTGTGCAGTGAAATATCAAGAGTCGGGACTGCATTTATATATTACGTTAGAATGGTAACACCACTTAGTTCCGGGTGACCGAGTTGTTCCTTATAAATGTCATCCTATGAACGTTATCAAGCGACTTAAAACAAAACAGCCCAGCACAGCAAGAGTTATTCTCTCATTCTGCCGTGTTCCTGTTGTCGTGTTAATATGTGTTCCCAGGTTGCACCGGTGTGTCTGCCGTATTATGAAAGAGAAGGATATAGGATTTGCGTTGTTTGTGAATGTAGAGTAAAAGGGAGTATCGTGAAACGAAGAAAAAAGAAAACGAAGAAAAATAGTCAATCTCTTTTCTCTTGTCCGGGTGCAAAATCCTATTGTTACTCTTTAGAAGCCAGAGTCACGAAGTCCGTATTCTTTCTCTTTTCCTTCCATGCCATACGGGTTTTCTCATTACCATTCGTATCTACTTTGTTTTATCTATGTACCTTTCAGCCATACCTAGTTCCTATTTCTCATCACGTTGTACATTCTTCTATACCTCGGCTATATCTGTATCTCTCAGATGACTCCAGCCCTCTTTCACCGCACTCCTAACGACTCGTGTCATTCCTTTTCCTGAGACGCGAACGTTTAAGCCGGGCTTCCCCCGGGAATCCACTTTTTTCACGAAACGCTTGAAAATTTGTGTACATGCAAATTGTGACATCACAAATGCGATTTGCAAATTTTAAATTCTTTTACCGTCCCGTTTCTGGAGAATCACCGTTTAAAGTTGGATATCCACTCGTTCTGGACGTTCACTGAAAAAAACGTACACAAATAGTGCAACAATTAATTAATAAAAAAACTTATTAATATGTGTTATAATAATTAAATATTAGGTTTCAAAAAATAGATATAAATTATTATTAGTGGTTTTTGATATTTTTGTAAATATTTTGCAAATAATAACAATAGTAGTATTAATAACTGTAGTAATAATAATAATAATACTGATAAAAATAACAATAAGCCTATAATTACTGAAAATATGGGAAAAAATAAATTCGACAATTTTTTTTGTTGGATTCTCAAATTTGAAATACAGAAATGCACCGAACGGAAGTCGGATTGTTTCATTCTGAACGTTGGTTTCAGCGAAGCTCTCGTATCTGACCAACAACGAAGTTTCGAGTCCTCGTCGCTTTTCAACTTTTCATTCCGGTTCTTTCTCTCGACGTTCCTTTCCGTTCATTCATTCGCTCACTTTTTCATCATATATACGCAAAAGTACTGTACGCTTAAAGTATTGATTAGTAGTTAAAGCTGCTACTGACCACGCTTATGAATGCATACACGACTACATCGAAAGACGAATCCTCTTGAATGATGCGTAGACTCTTCTCTGTCTGACTCACCGGAAGTCAGACTTTACCACCCCTCTTCCTTTTACTTTTTTTCTTTATTCCTTTTTTTTCTGTACACACATACACACATGCAAGGTCCTTAAAATTCGTATGAATGGACCTTATGTTCGGAACGTAGCTTTAAGGTTTGCCTTCAGAAAGGTGGTATGTCTGCAAAAAGTTGAGGAAAAAATACATTTACATTAATTATTTTTTTTACCGTGAAATTTACTTCATTTGGCATACACCTAGAAAAATATATAATAACTTTAATTATTGCTGTAGTAAAATATGACATCAACTATATACTTCTAGTAGGTCTAACTAGATTTGGTCTTATTCCAAGTGGTTTCATAATTGAGTCAACTGGAAACTAAATAATTCACATCTTAGTTTTTTTCTCTGCATAAAAATAAGGAACTTGATGATATACTGGGAAATTCAAGGGATTCTTTACCGAAATATCAGGAACGATTATCGAAAAGTTAGTAATTACCATAAATGGGAATTTTCTACTACCTTCCAATATTTTTACCTCTCAATACGTGGAAAATAAGTATTAGTTTTTCACAAGCACTTGATGCACGATAGAAAAATAATTGTAGTACATGATAGTTGGTAAAAATTGTTTCACGACGTAGTAGAAATTACAAGACCGTAAGCTAAAATGCGCAATTCGGATTTCTCTGATCTCATTTAATTTCATGAACCAGACCGGCGGGAATTTCAGGTATTTGTAACAAACGTCGTTCGATCCCGACTGTCCATATAATTACCGTAGTATCCCAAGGTTACATAATCCATTTATTAAACCATTACATCACACGTGTAATCCGCGTAAGGGATTATTATGGTAGGAGAGATGTCGTTTTCGAGGACGAATCTGCAATGAGGATTGCCTCGGAAAAAAAGAGCAGGAAAAATACCTGGATTCACGGTATTCGTTACTTTTTTTCAACACATTACCATTTATCTTCGCTTATGTGTACGCGTAGGTATATGTGTATGCACTCTTTACAACTGTTTTATATGTTTACTATGCAGTATACAAGTGTATCTTGCATCCACCTTATTCGGAAACTTGAAAATTGAAAGGTGTTCGATAAACACGAGGACAAAACAAACATATTCTTCACGATAAAGAAATTGCTTCTTTCCCATGCGATCCCACTTTTTTTTATTCTTCTTTTCATGATTTTATGTATCTGTGTTGTTATTATTATTATTATTCTGATTATTATTATTATTGTCGTCATCATCATCAACATCATTATGATCGAAAACAACAATAGCAATAATAAACCGAACTCACGACATTCGAGAGCCTCTGAAGTGCTGAATCTGAAAATTCCTAAATTTATGAATTTTTCGAATTCTTGGAATTTCAAATTCCTGAACGGTAATGAAAATTATAAACCATGAATTCCCGGATCTCTAAATTAATAAGTATAGTAAAATAAAAAGATAATAATAATGATAGTAATATTAACAATTAAAAATTACTGTTATTTTTGTAATTAAAAGCGTGAAATTGGGTTGGAATCGAAGTATTCTATCTCTCTGTCTCTCTCTTTCTTATTTCTCCCCCGACCCTATTTTGCTAATGTGGAATTACGAAAACTTCTAATGAAGGAGAGAAAAGTTTAATTGCTAACTCAAATCTCCTTAGAAGGTTCTTGCGAAGACCGTGTAACCCAATAACTTAGCTAAAAAAAGTTCTCACCTACTTTTCATCATGAAATCTTGAGCAAATTTACCTATACGGAGGATCAATTTAGTGGATCGTAACGTTTCGGATGCTAATTAACACAGCTGTGAAGCAACGTTATTTTTAATACGTTCCACTCGTTCTTTTATTCAACGTCAATAATTGAGAGCGGTATTAATCTCTGCTATATTTAGGAGTCGCGAAATTTGCAAAAAGTTACATCTCACGACTTTTTAATGAAATTCAAGAATATTCCAAAATTGCAGTTTCTTGCACAAGACTGTTTTATTTCTCTTCGTAAAATTCCATAAAGAGGGAAGTAAAGAGAGTAATAATTGTCCCAAGAACGTATCCTTTCCCACGTAATAAATGGAACATATGTCGTCGACTTTGGAAAAAAAATGGAGTTTTCTGCACGCACATGTGAATTAGCCGCAGAAACTTTTGTATCTTTGCAGAACATGACAGAATGCCACGACTGCGAGATAAGAAAATATGTATGATCTCGAAGACGTCACGACTTTTTTTTGGGGAACCTTCTAAAAATAAGTTTCTTCTTTTACTCTTTACTGTACCCACATTGTTTTTCTAAATTCTTAAATGGGAACGAAAATCAGAAGACTGAGAAAATTATAAATCTCTGAATTCCCGGATCCCTAAATTTGCAAGTAATAGTAAAAGTGATGAATCCCGAAATTTTCAAGCGAGAACAAAAATTGTGAAAAAATTCCTAAATGATAGAAGAAATTGGGAATTTATTCTTTTCTCTAGACCGAATTTCTCGAGTAACAATAAAGGTTGGGATAGAAAGTGAACTCGAAAATCTTCCCAACTTTCTTCTTTTTCAAGTACTATATATTCAAAAGTCAGAGCAAAGTCGATTTTTATAAATACTGCAAACGGTTCTTTCCAGAAGAAAGTATGCACGTATGTGACTTTCCTTTCTTAATTCCAATTTATATTCCAAATTTACATACTAGTGTCTAAGAAACTAAAAAAAAAGTATGTAAGTACTTCGTTACTTTTCACGCGTTAAAATAAAAAGAAGCATTCGATTTTACGACTCTTATTCGTTTGATTCTTTAGAAATAAATGACCAAAGTGATTAATTGATCACGCGTTGCATCGAAAATTAGACACAACTTTCGCCATAGCCTAGATACATTTATTTCCTATCGCATGAATATCTAATGAATCTATCTATCTTCGTTAAAAACCAGTGCTTGTTTCCTTATGATTTTAATCCTAATGGATTAACTGATTTCAAACAAAAGGTTCTAATTGTAAGAAAGTCGAAACACCTCTTTAATAATTTTTATGTATGCTCATATTAAAAAGAAAAATTGTGACAGAAAGTTAAAAGGAAAAAAGGTACTATTTATTCAGTTGCTACTTCTTTGGGTGATTCAGTGACATGAATTTGCCTATTTATTAAGAACTAAAATTTTTAAAGAATTTTTAAATATTCGTAAATTTCATGTAAAATATAAAATTAAGCAAAATCATAAAATTATAAATTTTATACATTTGCGAGCTAATACGAAGAATCGTCGTTTTCTTTTGTATTTGTAAATTACGATTGTACAAATAATAATGTACAGGCACTTCCACAATAAATTTACAAAAATACCCAGTTTCTTAAAAAATGGTGAGTGTAATTGTCCAATTACGAAATTTACTCAAGAGAATTTAAAAATACATAGCGGAAATCAATATTCAATCTATATACATATATAAGCTTCGCAAACATAATAACAACAATTATTTTTGATAACGTATTGAATTATTCAGACCCATTTCAATGAAATTCTCGGAGATTGCCTGTGAGATGTATACACATGAAACATAAAGGGTCCAATTAGAAATACCTACACATTCCTCCTATTTAATTGGGCCTTACCTTTTTTACATATATATATACATCATATGCAGTGCTGTTTCGTCTGCACTGGATTCATTTTAATCCGGACTGCACTCTAAGTTATGTATCCTTGATAAGAGACACTCTTACGAATGAATGAATATATAACTGAACGCAGGAAGAAAGGAAAAACGGATGGAAGAGAAGAAAAATACGTGTTTTGGTGTGGGTAACTTTATCGGCACAGAATTTTAAATGTAGACGTTTAGATGCATAGCAGCAATAGCAGCAGCAGCAGCAGCAGCAGCAGCAGCAGCAGTAGCTTTAGATGCATCACGCGCTATCATGAGCTCATGAAGTAGAAATGAATGAAAGTGAGACACAGAGTGAAAGGGATAATGAGCTAATATGAGATTAACAATTTTTACAAAAATCATCAGTATTTTCGATTTATAAAATTATATTAAGGATATTATAGAATTTTTCTAGGGATTTACCAGGTTTCAGTCAATATTTGGTAGATTATCACTAGAATTTATTAGGTCTTGATAGAATTTTCCAGATTTTTCAGAGATATAGCTAAAAATTTACTGCAGATTTTTCAAAATTTCCTAAGACTTTTTAGATTTCGCTAAAACATGACTAAAAATTTTATAAGGATTATTCGGGTTTTTCATTGGTTGGTTAAGATTTCGAACAGCTTTCTTTGAGGATTTGTTGCAGATTTGTTAGACTTTTAGAGAATTCCTCCCTCTAAAAAAAGGATATATTGCTCAATACTGGAAAAATGCCTGAATCTTGAGAAGTATTTACTTATTTACTTATTTATTTTTGCAATGGATTCATTCAATGCTTTAGAAATTTTAAGTTCCTCAAGAAACCAGGACATATACCTAAGTATTCCGCGTTGATATAAATCATAGGCAGTTCGTGACTCGATTAAAGCCAGATGTTAAAATCCAAAGTTGGAAGTTACTTTTCGTGTGAATTTTCGATAACAATGGTATCAAATGTTCGATGATTTATGTTCCGAGGGCCAACTTTGGAATCCTGGTATAGATAATACCGTTATAGTAGCGAATAAGGATGTTATTAAGCTTTTCTCCGTATTTACACCCATATGAAAGCGCCCGACTATGTACAAGATTTCTATCCTATATCCAATTGTAAGTACGATACAAATATAGAAACGATTGTCGACATTTTTTGTAAAAAACATTGTTATATAATTTTGTATTTCTTTTCACACAAAATACCTCCACTTAACTTTTAAAAATAGTCTAATAAATGATTAGGAAGAAAATAAAAATTCGAAAACACGATTAATCAAAAATCGTTTGAAATCATTTGTACCTAATTTTCTAAAAAACGTATCATTCTCATTTAAAAAATTAGATAATTATATAAAATATTATACAAAAATCATATTTTAACATTCAGTCCAAAAAAATAAATAAACACTAATTTCTTAACTGTGGAGAATATCGAAAACGTAAGAGCCATTCTCAAATTCGTCGAATAATAATAGTTAAAAATACTTTGTTAATTAATCTTTAAATTTCAATAGTTTCCCAAATTTCCTCGTATTTCACCGATTACCCAATTTTTCTAGACATCGATGACGAAACGATGCTTGGCTCTATAAATTCGCCGAAGCCCAACGAGTCAACGGGGTCGGTTGTGTTGCGTTCTAGCCCCTTCGATAAACTTTTACCTGAGGAAATAAAAAAATCTTTGATCAAACAGAAGAGTGTCAATGATCCCATGTGTTATCATTTTTCATGGCGTTCACTTTTCCTCCTTTCTTGTAGGTAAAGTGCTATAACTAAGCCAAGTGTGTGAGTTCATTGTGACGGAAACAATGAACCACTTAATAAGAGACCCTCTCGATTTCTACATCACTCTATCACCAGGTCGTTTGTCTCAGTTACAAGTATATCCATTCAATCGATTACTTTGAAACGATCAGGAAGTTGATCGGACCGTTTTTTGTCTGAGAACGAATTTTTACGCTTCTTCTGTCGGGTTTGCCGATAAATTATTCCCTTTTTCTTGTTTCTCGCAATCCGTTATTCAGATAACGTTACCTATTGCATACGTCACGTGACCTATGAGGTACACTAGCGGCACCAAACTACTAAAGAGCGCGAAATCTTCCGAGTTTGAATTTTATTCGAATTTTTTAATTTCGAATTATTTATATTTTATTCGTAAACTTGATTTTGTGTTTTTCGTTTCAGATGTGGATACTATAACTGGTGATAATTTCTTCGACACACTTGACAATGGAGTGATAGTATGTAAATTAGCGAGGGTTATACAAGAAAAAGCACGATTAGCTGTCGACGCTGGTAAAGCTAAAGGGGTAAGGTGGTAGGGTGTTTTTAAATTTCGAATAAAACTGCAATAATACTGCAAGGTGATTTCAAATTTATATATTAAACTATATCAGTTTTCGTAATATAACAAATAAAAAAGAAATACTGAAACGGAATATTCTACAAATTATATACTATGAGAGAAAGACTTTGTACATTATACATTCGAAGAAAAAATCGTCCAGAAAATTTGCCTGCTGTAATTATTATAATTTCTTCTCCTTGTTTCATCCCCAAGCCCGTGCCTGTGATAAGAGGACGTTGTTGGGAAAATGCAGCCAGACGGAGCTTCTTCTCTCGAGACAACATGGAAAATTTTATTCAGTTCTGCAGACGTTTAGGAGTACATGAGAATCTTTTATTTGAGAGTGACGATCTTGGTAAGTTTCTCGTTTAGAATAGAATAGAATCTTGGAAAATGACGAGTTTAATGGTACATCGAGAATTAACTTCCATTTCAGATATAAGAAAAAGAATATCATAAGTAATCAATAATTTATCAATAATTTCTTGTTAGTGATGTTCCAGAACTTGGAATCGAATACCTCAATATCAAATTTTAAAAAAATTTGTTATTATATAAATTAAACTCTATTATTAACTACTTACTGTGTATATAACAGATACTTTATATTGATATTCAATATAAGAATAAAACTACTTCCTGGTCATCGATATTCGATAATAAAAAAAAAAGATTGCTTGAAATGGAGCAGAAGCTAAAATCGTTTCTGAGAAAAATAATACGAGAGAAAAGAAGACGGAGAATGAAGGGAGAAAAAAAATGAATCGTTCGGTGATGTAATACGTAATTGTTGAAAAGAAGGGTGAGGCATTGCATTTCCTCATAGAAGCATTCGGCTGCATCGCCGGAAAGTTACTTCGCATGTATATATATACATATACATATATATAAAGCATATAGATATACCCAAACCAACGGATGAGTGAAGAGAATGCACTCCAAGCGTATCGTGTGCACTCTTTTTTCTCTCTAAATAACAGGGGAAAAAGTAAAATGAGAAATGGGAAAGATAGAAAAATGCTAAAGTCGACATTTTCTGTTTTATATCCACTCCTTTACTTATGTACGATATCTACCCTTTTTTTTTCCTTTTCAAGTGCATACAGCAGGAGAGAGATATAAAAGCTAAGGGAAGTTCGACTATTCTATTTTTTCCCTCCTCGGATTAAACCCAGTTCTCTTTCATTTATGCTTCCTTTCAAGACTACACACAGAGAAATTACGAATGAATTTCAGGGATTTAAAATAAATTAATTCCTCCCTTTATCATGAGACACCTCTTTTTTCGGCTCTCAAAGGAGAGCTAATAGCAACTCGTTTCAGTATCGCCGCATAAATTAGTAGAAATTGACAGCGGTTTCAATTACGACAATAAATTAAATTAATAATATTCAATTATTTAAATATGGCCAAGTAGCCTTTCGTTCTTAATAAAATAAAAAAAATCGAAATGTAGTTGAATTTCCGGGGGGTGATTTGAAATTTTATAATGTAAAAGAAGGGGTTTTCCTGACCAGTTGAAAGTAACAGCAATTGCAGGGTTAAGTTCTCTAACTATGTTTCCCCTGAATTTTCGGCTAATTGTCCAGTTCTTCACGGCCAACCTCGAAACGTGGTACTGTGTTTGCTGGAAGTTGCCCGATTGGCGGCAAAATATTCACTGGAACCACCAGGACTGGTGCAGCTGGAGAGAGAAATTGCAGCTGAACAGGAGAGAGACTTGCACTGTCTCTCGGACAGTGGAATCTCCCACAGCAGCCTCGTTTCCTGGCAATTTCAACCCCCTTCACCAACTACCCCTCCACCCAGGCCACAAACTGAGAAATTGAAGCACAGCAGGTGGGTAATTCGAATTATCCCGAATGGTGAAAAGAACCATGCGGAATTCTATTTTGAAATAAAAATAAACTTTTTTGGTATTGCTATAACATTACTAAAATTACTTGAAGAAATATATAAAATGGATCGACTATTATAAAGAACGACGTATTTGTTTAATATAATTTATTTTATTTGGGTGAAAAATCGAGACCTGTAGCGATAGAGACGTAACTTTACCGACACGAGAGGACATAATCTTGTGAGCATGAAATTGAACAGAAGAGACATTTATGACTGTTGATAAAAATATGTATGCTTTCAAGTAGGAGGAGTGCGTTGTTGGGATAGAAAAGATACTTAACTGTGAATATAAGAAAAGGAATTTATTATCATCCTTCTTTTCTTCCCAGTCGACACACGCTTCTAGGTACATACATATAATAGCATAAAGTAAAGGCTCTCCGGCTGAAAAGAAGGCTTACGTTTTACTGAACGGACGCGAGAGCAATACGTTCAGAAACGTGAGCATTGTGAGCACAATGCACGTGCAATACGAGTAGTTGTAATCGATGCTAACGACTTAAATTTATATCTGGATACTCATTTATTTATTTATTTATACATAACAGCAGTAGCAGCTCTTTCCTCTGTCTTACACGCGATCTTTCACGCTAAGCTAAATACACGGTCTCTCTCTTTCCCCATATTACATTGTAATCATAATGTTGTATCGTAAATCATATGTGACATACTCTCGGAATGCGAAACAGTGCATAAATTTCTTATGCAGATTGGAAGAAATGGTTATTTGCGTGCGCATATCAATAATTCCTGTCGTTTATTATTAAATTATCCCTTTTTCTTTCTGTCTTTCATTCTTTCTAATTATTATAGCTCGACGAAAGAGACCGTGCATTCAAGTTCTAATGGGGTCAGAGGTGGCGTCAATAATTGCATCGATCATTTGAATACAGGGAACAAAATTTTTGCATAATAAAAATACGATTTAATAAATGTTTTTGCCCGTTAATTCCAATTATTCGTACCCGGGAAATATTTTTACAAACTTTCATGTGCGATCGATCATTTACCAATAATGTATTTCCGTACCCGAGCAGCTCCGCATCGGAGGTGACAACAGTAGCCACTCGATGGTTGGACCCAGTGGCCGATTCTAACCACGAACCGGAAATGCGAAGATCCGTCAGCGATAATGGTCCCACCGGAAGCGACGGAGTTCCGAGCGACACAACGGAAGACGACTGGTCCCGTGGAAGCAACGAGGATCCCGATGAACTGCCGTCACCTTCGAGTTCGCCTTCGCCATCTTCCAATAACGAACCCCCGGAACACACTGGGCCTATTACCGAACTGGATCGCAAGGTATACGTTGAAAAGAAAAGGAGTTTTTAGAAGATTATAATATATTTTGCAAATCTGCTATATTTGTGAAATATTCCTTCGATTTCAGGTAAGACGAGCTACGGAAGCTGTCCAGAGACTCTGCCAGTGTCCTTCCAGCAAATGTTCGAAACTGAAGGTACGAAAAGTGGGCGAGGGACGGTATCACATCGCTGGACGCAACGTCTTTATCAGAGTGAGTTTCAGGATCCGGAGCTGCTCCGAATTTTCAGTAGTCCAGTACTGGACCGATGGCTATTTTAAGTAACTTCCTTTAAATTCTCAAACATTTTCAAAATTAATATTAATCAACAACGTGGTGTCAAAAAATGAATATATTGGAGGAACCCGTGCTTTTTTTCTGCAAATAAGCTACTAGCCTCGTGTTTATCACGAACAAATTGTAATCGTAGATGGGAAAACAATATAAAAAAGGATTTAGGGGAATCGAGGTGCTTTGATAAGGTATGGGCGTAATTAGCTCAAGATAGGGACGCTTACGTGGGTGCGGCAACGAACTTTCGGGTTTCTAATACCACTGAAGAACGAAAACTCTCATTACTTTAATTGCCTTTGGATAAAAAATTCCTCCTGGTGGCAAATATATTATCACCTTCTAATCGAGGAAACATCGAGGAGTGGTATCTTTTTTCTAGTTCCCCAGTCCTTTTTTTAGATTCCTCTTTTCGAAAGAGAATAGGAAATCCAGTTTTCTTAATGACACTCGAAAAAAAAGGGAACCGAGGGAAAGGGAGGGAAAAGGCAACAAAAGCAGCCAACTAAAAATAACGAAACCTATATGTTGACAGTTACTAAAGGGTCGTCATATGATGGTGAGAGTCGGAGGCGGCTGGGACACCTTGGAGCACTTCTTGACGAGACACGACCCCTGTCAGGTGAGAGTACTCAGCCGCGAAAGTACACCACCACCGCCATTACCTTCGCACGGGAATAATAAGCACAACAATAATTTTCTACACATTCGCGCTAAATATCGAAGCCCACCGTCAGAAACGGTTTCCGGTCGTTAAGTCAGAAAAAAATAAAAGGGAGAAAAGATGCCTAAAAGCACAGTGCCTAAAGTACCATCGACACCATCATCATCGTCATCATCAATCATTATCATGAACACGATTATTATCATTATCAGTATAATCGAATGGATGATTGTCGTGATAAGGAACGGAAAGTTTAAAAAGTTGCAAATTCCCTCCCCTCGTCTTCTTATACATATATGCGTATGTAATCGTAGAAGACAATTCTATGAATTTAATTACGAATCACGATATTACATCTATATTCGCATGCCAAAAGAAACAAAAATTGTATCATTATCACAGAAATTCGCATCTATTCTTAAACGGCCGTTTATCGTAAAGGAAAAAAAAAAGAGAATGCACGCATTTTTGTAACACTATTTTTCATACGTATGTGTATGTGGTATCAAGGAACGTATGGTGTAGTGTAATTTACCATACGTATATGTAAGCACTGTTGTAAACGATCGTGGGAACTTTCAAAGAAGCCGGGAGATAAGATTCTGATTACACGAGATGAAAGGAAAGGAAGGTTGAGTTGGAAATTTGGGAACGTTAACTCAAACATTCCTGGCAGCGGTTGAATAAAATCCACTTAAAGGATAAAAATCGGAAATTTTGGAACCGGAAGTACACGGAAATTTCTGGAAAAATATTTTTTGTTCAGTAACGATGGAATGTAATAAAGAAGAATATGTTCTTCTTTAGGTTTCTTCATGAAACACAAAAAAAAGTAAAGAAACAATGGATGGATATTTTTTTTTATTAATTTTTTTCCCATACTTTTTGAGGTTCATTCAAAATTAAATGCAAATATTCCCATCACTCATTTTGAAAAATCCATTCAAAGCATAAAAATTAACACCGTTTTTAAGGCTTCAGTAAACAAATAATTGAATCTTCCAGAGAAAAACCAGATGTTGGATTTTTAATTTACTGAAAAACAGAATCTTATCGTTTTTTCCCAGGAAATATAAAAAAATGAAATGAAGAAATAATGATCCTACATAAAGAATTGTTCTCTGCAACAATCAGAGAACAAATTCGAAACATTCAAAGTCAGAGTTTTTCCGTAAAACACTGTTTCTTTTGAATCACCAGTTTCTGGAGAAATTTAGGAAAATTCTTCATTGAAAGTTCCTCCGTTCGTAAGGTTGAAAGCACCAAGGGTAAAACCTGTACAAGATCGCAATGACCAATATCTAGGAAAAAAAGAAACAAAGAAATAAATGAATTTTTCGAAACAGAAAGAGTCCAGAGAAAGCAATAAAATGAAAGAGTTCCAGAAGTATTTTAAAACAATATTTGCATTTTTCCCCTCAAAAAGACTTGTCTACGTTATTTCCATACTCATTTAAGGGTTTAGAAAAACGAATCCTAAAATCTTATCCGAAATAATAATTGGTAACTTGAAAAAATTGAGCCGGAGTTGGAAAATCGGTGTTAAAGTGGATTTCCAAAAACTGGAAGTTCTTCCTAAGGGGAAGGATGCTTTGAAAACCTCTAGGGTTTGTTAACAAAGTGTTATAAATTGCAATCAATCGTAATTATACAAAAAAAAGTGCAATTACAAACTCAGGAGAAATAATTTTAAAAATACGTAGAATACAGATCGCGTTTTCAAAGTGGAATTATGGGAGATTAGGTAGAATGTCGATGTGATTTTCCAGTTCTTAGTGTTAATCCTCAAAAACATGAGTGTTATTTCGATCGCGGGAATGAAATTTCTAATCACATAGTATTTTTGGTCATTGCTTCTTCATCTTCTCATCACTCAAAGCACTGTGAAGGGTATTAATTGAGAAATAAGCACGCTAATATAAGTTTGTGGCACGTTGAGGATAAAAATACTGATTTTGGGAGCAAAAGGAGAAACGCTTAGATCACGAATGTATAATTTCTTAACAATAATACGAGCTTTTGCAAATATCACTGCCTTTCAAACGAATAATGAAACGAAAAATATGAAGAAGGAAAATAAACAGAAAAGAAAAATGTTGCTTCGCTAATTTTGTACAATAATAGGATTCGGAGCAATAAAATGATTAAAAAAGTTGCTATTGCAACCGGAAAAAATAAAAAAAGTAGTTTTTCCTGCCGCAGAAAATTTTGATTTCTATAGAAAATCGAAAATTTCATTGGAATATATGAAAAAATTCTGCGGTTCTAGCGGATTTTTAATACCGGTATGCAAAAGTCACCAGTTCCACTCTATTATCACTAATATTTGCAATGCACTTTGGTAGCACTCGAATTAATCGTAAGTAATTTAATAAAATTCTACGAAAAAGGTAATTTTACATATTTATATATACTACATTTACAATAATCTTTACTCGTATTTGGCAAAAAAAACGTAGAGTATAGAGATGCAACGATTTTTGGGTATATTCTATTATCCAAACTCAAAATCGTGGAATTGAATAACATAAAATTTGAAAGAGAAGGGAATTAGAAAATGTAAAAGTTAATTAAGAATTAAGTTACTGAAAACGGATTTTGGTAGTTTTTTTTTTCTAGCAATATATATAAAAAAATGTCGTTGTTCCGATAATTATAATAATTATTAAAGAATTTTAAAAGACAATATTCTTCAATGAAATTAATATTTGCAAAAATGCGAATTTTAAATTTCTCTTATAAATAGACTGATACAAAGCAATTACGTAATAATCTCTCTTTTTCCAATTTATGTTATCCAATTCAACAGGAAGTTTGTTATGATAATCTTGCCAAACACTTCCAGTCTATCTTTTGTATTTTTATATCGAACAAAATACGTAATCGACGACGAATTCAATTGTTAAGAATTGAAATTAAAAAAATATGTACGATCGTACATGAATCATTGATAATAAATAAAAAACGAAAAACAAATCGTTCCATTTCCAGAAATGCAAAGGCACACAGTGTAAGGGGATACCAAAGCAAAGAATCGCACGACAAATATTGTCAGCGCGATGAGAGAAAATCATGAAGCAACTTTAAGAAATGACATGAAAACGGAAAAGACAGAACTGATGTCAGAAAAATCCATACAGTGAAAATCAGGATTTTGAAAAAATGAGCTAATTTTTCACTATCGAATCTTCTTTGGCCGATACAGGAATCTTAGCAGCAAAATGGGAGTCACTTTTATTAAGTTAAAAATTAACAATGTTTTTTTTCTGAAATGAAGAAGTAAAACATTACGGTGTAGGTGTCAGAAATAAATTCGCAATGATACAGCTGTCGATTCTGTGTCACCTTCAAATAGTGATCTGAGAAAATTCCGATAAATGACAAATTCGATGGTATTTTCCCGTTTATCGCAATTTATCTTCTTTAGCATACAGTTCATTCGAAGAAAAGAAGAAAGAAGTGACAAGTTGAAATGAGAATTCTGTGCTAAACGTTATATTAAATTAGCAATGAATTTTATAAAATTGTGTTTCCAGTTTGTTCATTTGTTAACATGCAAAACAGAGGCGTTTAAAAATTTGTGAATTATAATTCACAATTATTTTATTCTTAATTTTATTATTTACGAGATTCTCGTTCCACTATTTTTTTGTTACCTAGAAATCGAAATTTTGTGTTTAGTGGAAAAACATGAAAATTGTTTATTTGTATTAAACATTAAATGAAAGGCTTGTGAAAATTACAGCATGAAAGTGTAAATTTTACCGGGAAGAAAGGAAATCCTTACTTTGTATGTTAACATTGTACAAATAACTGCGCCATAATGATGATTATTAATATTGTATTTATTAATATAAGTTAATAAATTACAACCCTGGAATTTTCTATCATTTGAAAAAAATGCGAAATTTTTTGTTTGCGTACAAAACTGGATTTTTTTCCGGATGAAAATTCTCCAAGTTTTTACAATACTGAGATTTTCACGGTTGTAATATATTTGTAAAGAATGATTTTGAAGATTTCTACAGTTTTGAGACGAAAAATTGCTACACATGACGCAACTTCAGAATCACGTTGAATGACAGAAACAAAAAATGAAATACCAAAGCTAGAAACAAAACGAGAAAATCTTCAATGTCATGCTGTAAGAGATTTGTTATTTTCTAGTATTTAGAAGTATTATGTATGTACCTGTTTCATTCCATTTTCATTATGTAATATCTTTACTTCTGATAAGTTAACACGTTAATATTAGAAAAATTCGAAGTACACTCTTTCTATCGTCAGAACCAAAAAATGTAGGATTAAAAACACTTTGTAAAGTATTTTGTGTTGATTCGATACAATTAGTGAAAGAATTCTTTAATGAATAATTTTGTAAATTAAGTTAAATACAATGTTCTGCGAGTACATAAAAACATCCGAAATTAACGTGTTAGCGTTTGAAAATTCAGAAGGCTGTTTAATTAATGATGATCAATTAAATAATCCTTGCAATTACACTACTGTGTAAAAAAAGTCTATAGAAAAAGCACTCTAGAGTCAATTTTCATATTGTGTTCTAAATTTTTCTCATTCGAGTCTATAGAAGGTTGTATCAAAATTTTTGTTTTTTTTGCAGGTAAATTTTAAAAACTGATAGGAACTTAACTTTTGAATAGTTTCTCGCGAATCATTAGTATTTTGCTATGCATTTTTTGAAAAGAGTAGAATAAAAAGATGCTTGCATTTTATTAATCTGATGAAAATAAAGCAGTGTTAATTTACAATAGAAGAAAACGATGAAACGAATAAAAAGGAACAAAGTTAAGTAAATTATAGAATAGAAATGCGACGATATTAATTTTTGTTTATTTCTTTAATTTGAAACAGAGAAATTTTTTTGTATTCTATTTAAAGATCGCTTGATTGTTACTTTCTGTTGTGTAATAAAATGTTTAACAGTAATATTATTTTGCTTGAATTCAACATTTATTATAGGAGAGTGGAGTTTGTGGAAACTCGCAAATACAACATCGTTGAATTTCTAGGAATTCAATTTCAAATATGAAATATGCAAATTTCTTTGCATGAAGTTTCTGTTTATTAAAGGAGGGTGAGACAACCCACAAATTCAATATGATTGAATTTCTAGAAATTCCATTTCCAAAACAGATATTATTTATATGAGGATTTTATTATTAAAAGAAATCAATTTTTGATAGAAAATAACTATCACTTTTAGGTTTTTAAATAGTCAAATATATTCTTAAACCTTAATAATACAAAATTCAGTGTTTCATTATATTATTATCAAATTATTAAATAAAAAATACAAATAAAAATGAGATTAACCCTATTTCATTTTTCATTCAAAATGAAAAGACAGAAGATACGACTTCTTTTATTTGAAAATTTCAAACTTTCTTAGCTTAAAGTAGAAATATAGCTTCGCATATTTTTATATTTCATATATTATCAGGAAAGCACACGAGAATGAAAAATAGAAATTTTTACTATATCTTCTAGTAAATTCGGAATTCATATAAAGGCTGAATCTTATTAAACATATTCTAATTTTTTTATATTAAATATATTGATCTGTATTAAGTAAAAGCGAACATCTTTTCGCTGCATAGTAAAAATTACTATTTTTCGTGGTAAGACGTTTCGAGCCTACAAGATTGTTAGTTGTCCTAAATACTGATTTTATGTGTAACTTATAAAACTGGAATTAATAATTAATTAGGCCCAAATTTTTATGACGGTTTCTGTCAACAAATTGTTTAAGACAACGTGGGACTAGGTAGTTTTGTAATCCTTCACGGGATCTTTTATTGTTCATACTATAATTAAAGTTCAGTGTAATTCATTGTTCAAAAAGTCCCTCGAAACGATAAAGAAATATCGTGAACAATTTTTAACTTTACTTCCAGCAGATGAATCCAATGATATTTCGAAAATTTCAGCGACTTTTTTTATTTAAAAAATGCGAAAGTACTGTATCTGTTTTTTAAAAATTGGCTGGAATAAAATTGAAAAATTTCATTATTGAGCTGAAGTTATCTTAAAAACTATTCAGACATATATTTGAGGAAATAATATTGAAAAAACGAAAGATACAAAAATATAACTAAAAAATGTCAATTATTTGAATTAATTTCCAAGGCATTCAAGGGAAATCATACTAATAGTCTTCATACCAAGCTTACATTTCTCTCTTTTTTCTGTTACTTTTTCTTACTTTTACCGAGAGTCAAAGTATGATGCTGCGATTGTTGCGCAAACTGACTTTTCCTTCTATTAAACTCCAGTATATCTTCTTCCAATTTCTTTTTACTCTCCTCCAACTTTTTATTCTCTTCTGTATGATCTTTTTTCAATTTGTCAAATTTGTTATGCAGCTGAAAACAAATATTTAAAAATTAACTGTTTGTACAAATTACCCTTATTGGTAATGCACGAAAAACTTCTTTTTTGGATTGATTAAATAACTCTGTCAGAGAAAAAAATATACATTTCATTTGGGTTTAAAAATCTTTAAAAACACTACGAAACTTTATGTATTCTTGAACCTTTGAAAATTTTAAAAATTACCACCCCTGAAAATGTTAAGCACGTACTTTGCAGTTTGGAAAATTAAATTGGATAAACGAAATTATTTTCCGAATCAACATTTCATTAATTAATTGCACACTTACTTCCTTCTCAGCTTCTTTCAATTCCGCTTCCTTTTCCTTGACACGCGCAACGAACATTTGTCGCATTTCATCTTCCTTTTGTTGCAACTCTTGCAAATGAACAGATCGTTTCGCTTTGCAAGTTTGTTGAAAACTTACAGGTTTATTCTCGCTATCAACGTCGCTGAATCCCATCTTCAAAGAATTACAACATTTTTTAAACACCTAACTTAATCCATGATATTTGAAATTGACACGTTCATTAACTCATATAATTTCATTCCATCTCTAAATTTGTTCTAAAAGATGTTTTAGATTTCCGTGTTTTTAAAATTCTGTCTTACCTGTTCGAGTCTCTTTTTACGATACAGTTCGTAATGACGGCAATGAGTTTTTTCTCTCATGTCTTCCATGTTTGTGCGAATTAACATCTCACGTAATTTTACAAAATCACAGTGAGACTCATTCTCCACTGTAATTACAATTATCAATTAAGCTTACAATATTAATATGTTTACTACCTTATTTTTTCAGTTTTAATCATTAGAACCTCGAAAAAGAATATTTTACATAATTTAAAACTACATTTTTTGAAAAATATTTTATGCATAACCGTTACAATTTCGAGCGATTATTAAATCAACATTTTCCATCGGGATTTTATAATTATAAAATAGAAAAAATGATTAAAAACAATGCCGAAAAATTCATTTTACCTTGAACAGTTCCCCATGGATATTGCCGAGATCGCATCATTTTGTTGCCAACACGTACAAAATCTGTACTTCCAACAACAGCGAAAGGGACGTGGTTATTCATGCTGGAGTTAAAATCTGCTACACTTTCATCGTCCGTCGGGAATTGATAAATATGCACTCCATTGTTTTGTAATTCAGAAATTATTTTGCTCTGAAATTTATTATTTTACAATGAATGCTTTCAAATTTATGTGGATGATGTTTGAATGAATTTTAAGAGCCGTTGTTTCAAAATATAATTTTATAAAGTCAAATCTGTAATTACCTTAAACTTTTGTAATTCAGTCTTAGAAATTGTATCAGCTTTAGCGATAATTGGAATGATGTTGACTTTGGTGTCTAGCTTTTTCATGCAAACGAGATCAATTGACTTCAACCTGAAATATAGAAAAAAAAATTAATTCTTTATAATTCCCCTGCGTTAAAAGCAATTAAAAGTTTGAAACAAATGAATTGGTAACAGTTAAATTATTTAATAAAAATGGAAGAAGCAAACTTTACCCGTGTCCAGTGGGACAGATGAAATAAAGACAAACGTGAATACGACTATCGTGATAAGTCGGCAAAGAACGTTTGATCTTCAGTTCTTCCTGTAAATACGCCTCAAATTGTGCATCGATGTAATCAACAACTGCTTTGAAACTATCCTCTTTATTAATTTGATCTCCATAACCAACGGTATCGACTATCGTTAGTTTCAATCTAACGTTACTCTCTTGTAATTCATATGTATGTGATTTTAATTTCACGGATGGTAAGTTATGAGGGCTCGGTGTTGATTCAAAACTTGTATTGAATAAAGAATCCATGAGGGTGGATTTTCCAAGTCCTGTTTCCCCTGTTAGTGACAAAAAAAATTTTAATCTGAAGTTAGATAAAGTGTTTAAAAAAGCATTAACTTGTATTTATAATTTTATTTATAAGATTTGGGGAGAAAAAATAATGAAGAACTTGAATGTGTATAAATTTTGCTCGAAATGCACTGCAATTCGTTATTACAAATTTTAATTACAGATTGGAGCAATATATTTTATAATAGTAATGAATAATATTATAATAAAAACATTGAAAATATATGTGTGCAATCTAAGTTAATTTCTTTTAGTTTTGATATAATTTATGTAAAGCAATTTATGATAGATAATAATTAAAAAATCATCAATTTTAATGGAAACTGACACATCCTTGATTTTACCTTTGAATTTTTGCAACAAAATTAATAAGGAACATATCCTTGCCAATAATAATAATAGTAATAATAATAGTAAAATAATAAATCCAACACATTGGAAATTCATTACTTCAAAAGATTCTAATTGTATCTCTAATAGATGTAATGAGCAATAAGTTTAGGAATAATCGTAATTAATACATTATCCAAAGACACGGAAAATTTGAGTTACTTCCTCTTAATATCGCTATAATTTATATCACACTTTCCAAAAAAAGGAATTTTCTTAAAAAATGAGTATATGACTACAAAATGAAAATAACTTACCAATGCAGAGAATATTGAAGACGAACCCATTTTGTACGGATTTGTTAACTAACTGATCTGGTAAACTATCGAAACCAACGTGACCGGAAAGTTTCAAATTCCGCAAAGTTTGTTCTCCCTGAAATATAGAATACGCCATATTTTTCTATTAAACTCGGCCGAATCTTACGGGTAAAAGGAAAACAGGTATTGTTTCCATAAAAGGAGTGTTTCGGGTAGAAATTGCGAACAGTTTGGACATAGGCAGATGAATCATGACAAGTATGTACACAACTACACAAGCAACCAACGCCCTTTGGGACGACACTTTCCGGAGAAAATATGATGAACGCTAGGTTTTCCAAACATTCCAATATGTATTTACAAAAGTGGTAGTACGACCTTTGATTTTTCAGTAAACAGTTTTTTGTAGGATGTTTACAAATTGAGCGAAAGAAAAAAATTAAAGGCTTACCCTGTTACGCTCGACTTCTGCCGCCGCCATTTTGGATTCTATTAGGTCAGGAACAGGAAGCCGAGCGGTGGGACGGTAGCGGAACTATATATCCTACTCGGTTGTAAGCTATGACTTACAACAGTAAATGTATATATTTCGGATTGTTATGTGTATATACATATATGTATGTGTTTTTGATATGTTGTACATAATAGACATACTTAATTTTGCTTTGTTTTTAATTATATTAATTTCGTATTTAAAATTAAGTAATTGGAAGAAATGAATAATTTAAATTAGTTTGATGGGAAAAATGGAAATAGTTACGATAATTAGACAAAAATCGAAATAGAAATTTTTAAAGGAAATGAGGAATTTGCTTGAAGGAAAATATCGTCCCACCTATCATTCGTATCCCTCAACCCCTCGCCATAACCCATTTCCGAATACGTGACTCAAAATGAGGTTGAATTTCACTTATGCGATAGCGACATATTTTGGATTCGTTCGGGTGAGCTAGAAAATCAGCAATTTTCCTTTCCGATACTTAATGTAATAATTTTTGGATGGTTTATATAATAATTCATGTTATACAGAAGAATTCGATGTAAATTAGAAACTGCAATATCTTTCAACAAACAGAGTACCAGATAGATTTTAACTTTTCACATAGAAAAAAGAAAACACATTTTGAATATCAAAATCTTTTGTTATTTGTGCAATTCACTGAAGTAAATACTGTTCGCTTTGGAATATACTCACTTATTTTCCTTACATGTAAATATTTACAAGAGTAGTAATGTTAAATTCGAAATAAATTATAGTAACAGTAACTTTTGCTACTGAATATTTACAATTCGATTAATTTGTATCACAAGTAAATAATTCCAAAGGACATCGATGTTATATTTGGAATAATAATAATAATAATATAATAACAATAATAGTAATAATCATAATAATGAGAACATTTTAATACTAAATATTTACGAATTGATTATTTTTTTAATTCTAAGTAAATAATTTGAAAGGTTTTCATTATAACATTGGAATGTTAAATAATATTCTAGTATTGTTCACAATATATTTCGAATTCTCCCCGCCATTTTGAATAGGGGCGGCAGAGAGGCAGACAAACAGGCAGTAGTTTGCGGAACTTCACGTAAATTCCCAACTGTCGCCACCATCGTTCGTACGTCAAAAGTCTCTACGGGGTGTTAGTGAATATTTCGGTCGTGAATATGGTAGGCTTGCTCACAACAGTGTTCACTTTCTAACATGGTAGATCAATTTGTGTTGCATTATCATGTGACGAGGAGAGACACTCATTGATAAGAGGCATAAGAGTAGTTTCGGTGGGTGAAGTGATAGCGGAACGTGACAATTTTTTTCCCTCGAAAGAGGTGAAAAAAGGCATAGATCGTGGTGTCGTTACATTCGAAATTACTTGCCGAGCGAAAGGAAAAAAAAGATAAGGAAAAAAGGTGTACGTGTACGTGTACGCGTGTGTGTGTATGTATGTGCAAGTGCGTGTGTGTTTGGAAAAGAAATTTCAAATAAAGGGCAAATTATTATTGTTGCGTACAAATATCAAACTCAAGGACGTGAAAAACCATAATAATGGCGGACATGAAAAGTCCCCCGTTCAGTGACATTAAAAGACCCGAGGAAGTCGTGGCCATGGCGATGAACGACAGCTTGAAATTCGCAGTTTTGATAGGACTCATCGAAGTTGGACAAGTGTCGAATCGGGAAGTCGTCAACACCGTACTTCACCTGGTAAGTTTCGATAAACTTCACTTGCATTCACCTGTTCCTTACTTTCTAATATTTACTTGCATTAATTCTTATTCTTGTTGTTGTTTTGGTGACTTTTACCTTCCTCTTATTTTTGCATCGCGAAACCGGTAATAATACATGAAACCCATTTAACGTGCCTATTTTATGAACTTTTAAATGAACAATATTGAAATAGAGAAAATTTCATCCCTGTGATAATTTTTGTTCTAGAGATTTTTTTTCATGGTTAATAAAAATTCAAATTGCAATCAGTCTCTATTTTTACACAAATATCCAATTTCCATTAAACAGGATTCAAAAATAATGTTTCGTTAAAACTTATTTTTTAATGTTACAAGATTGTTAAATTTTAATTTCATTGAACATTTAAGAATTTCAAGTCATCTTGTAAAAATCTTAATTCCTTTAGAATAGTCATTCATTGCACAACTGTCAATATCTATATGGAATTATTAATGTTCTTCTATAACAGTATTCTCTAGTTTTTATATAATCGATTAAATACATTGTCCTGAAGCACAATTAATTAACACTTATTAAACATTAAACAGTATACCTAGTATGAATGTTTTTAAACCAAGATTTGAATCATGATTTAATCCGCTTGATTGAAATCATAAAACCCCAGTACCAAAGATATTGTATTATTAGAAATTACTTCAAAAGCTGATTAATTATCGTGAAACGTTATTAATTAATATTTAATTATGTTATTCTGTTGATGCAAAAGCTTTGACTATACCCCGTTACCTGTCTGTGAACCAGAGTAACGTTAGGACATAATAATTTCGTTGCCAAATAAATAAATAATTGGTTCTCCTTATCATTATCCCCCCCCCCCCCCCCCGTACCTGTTTTCATAACTGTATGTTAACAAAACTTGTTCTGGAATTTTTCGGGCAGAATTTATTTCGAGCGCAACAGAAAGGAATAAAAAATATCGTTTAGGTGGTGGAATTATAAATTAAGGAAAATAAGGATTCGATTTAATTTAAGCTAGTCGAAAACTGAAATTTATCATTTAACAACTACTGATTTTGAAACTTTGCGACTTCTTTAAAAGAAATATGCAGTTCAAATGAAATATTGCAATTAAATCAATTTGCAAAATTTCTGTAAAGACACCTTCGAGTAATTCTGCTGTATACTGACTTGTCATTTATTTTTTATTAAAAATGACGGGCTCCTTTTACATATTCAACTATTTTAATTCACTTGAGTAATTATTCAAATTTATCTTTAACCCATTTTGAATTAAATTTTTTAAAACTGAAATTCCATAGGTATGTAAATTAAATTTATCATACCTCTGTGTTACTTATTTATTCTGCATTTTATTTTACATTTTTTTTATTCTATATTTATTCAATACTTCAAAAACGCCCAAAAATATGGAAATATAAAACAATACATAAAATACAACATAAAATCCCACAATAGAAGTATAACAAAAATAGAAATAAGTCATCCAATTTCTTACGTATTTAAATAATAGTCTTGATACTAAATTTTAAAAGTTCTCGAATTCAGGTTTTTTTAAAGTTACAATCAAAGCCAGAAATCATGTATTGCAAAGTTGCAGAAAATGCAATTTTGAATTGATTTTTTTTCATTATTTTCTTAATCTAAACATAAAAATTTCATGGAGCTCTATATTTAGCTGTCTCTACTTTTATTTAAGGAATTGAATAATTTTCTACAATATAGTTTTTTGTGATATTTCTAGTTCTGTTCCAGAAGATCAATTTACAATCAATACAGTTTTTATTATGTGCCTCAATTTAGACTGGTTATAGTAGCGAAACTCTTGATTCAATACTTAATGATATGGTGAACTCTTTGGAATATCAATATTTCAATGAAATTGCAACTTTCAGATACTATGAAAGTTACAAAAGATTGAGCATGGTCATGACACAATAAAGACAATTTAATAATCACACGAGAAAATCTTGTAGCTCTGCCATATAAATATTTATAAAAGTGAAATAGTTTCATGCATTTTCAGAGAGTGTAAGAGAGTAGAATTTATGATATGGAAAAATTTTATGCAAATTTGAAACTGTGATTATTTCAATAATTAGAATTGCAGATTTTCATTTTTCAGGTGATAAAGAGCAAATAGAAATTTTTCATTTTTAAATTTTTCTTACCATTACGAATTAAAGTGAATATTATTATAATTGAATAATAATATTAATTATTTGATCTCTTTATTTATCTCTAATACAGGAAAATTGTTCAATATATTTTCTTTTATCTATAATCTATCCAGTGTCAGAGATTTAAAAAAATAGTTGTGTTTTAGTGTGCAAGGGAATGAGGTTTCTTTTTTATCTAATAATGAAAACAATGATCTGTTACGAACGCCAAAAAGTACATAAAAACGAAAGTTTATATGACAAAATATGTTTTAAAAAGTCGTAGCGAAAAGTATGTTAAAGTTATATTGAAATCACTGAAAAGAGGTAAATGAGAAAATGCGACATCGGCATTCCCACAGGAATTGAAAGGAGAAGAGGAGCCAAAGAGTATCATTTTACATTGGTTTATTCTCTTACCTTTGCATAAGTTTGGAATATTGTTCTCCGATGGAATAATTGTGGATGTATAATATAGTGTTATTTATTTCCCCAATGCCATTAATTTTCTTTTTTTCCAATTTATACGAGAAAATAACAAAAATAAAGAAATTATAGACAATGATTAAGAGGGCATGGAATTTAAGTTTCATATATTTAAAATTATTTTTATCATTACTGGATATTTGAAATACGATTCTATCGATTCGTATTCGAGGTTCATGAAAATGCAGTTATGCAGAAATGAAAATGCTAAGAATTATGATCTTATCGGAGTGTAGATTAATAATAATATTATCATGTTAATAATATAATATTACTATTACTAATATTCTATCGTGAGGGTGTCAGGAAATACTGAAGAAAGTTTTAGAAGATATTTATATTAAGCAGGAATTTTGAGAATGAGATTCAGTTGATGAATTTTCTCATCAGCCAATTTTTCATTTCTATTTGAGGATCATAAAAATGCAGATCTGCACGAAATCCTTAAGCAGAAATATTAAGGATTACCGTCTTATCAGAATGCGGATCAGCATTTTATTATGAAAGTCTTAGAATATACTAAGAAAAGTCTTGTGGAATCCTCCGTTTGGAAATGAGAAGTCAAAGAGGAGAAGTGCTTTAAAGGACACGAGGAACTCTTGATACTCAGCCTTCGTGTGTAAAAAGCATCTCAATTACGTTGCCAAAGACTTTCTGGCCTTCCGCACCGTTCCATTGTTCACTTACGTTAGCTTCAAAATGCTAATTAATTTAGGAAACTCATATGAATTTTCATTCCGAGTTGAAAATTAACGAAGAACATAATTCCATCTTTCGTGCGAAGATCTGCAGAGGTTTTTGAGCAAAATGAAATTGCCATTATTAGTGAAAATGTTCTGACAAATGTCTCGCGCACGTGGATGCTATTAATCTCTACTTTCATGTGAGTTAAATGAAAGCTCCTATTTTTTCTTTTTCCACTCATACATTTCCAGGTTAATTTTCCTTTGTTTTTTTGTTATTATTGTAGGTATTTCACGAGTCTTTTGTTGCTGCCAAGTTTTCAGTGCTCTTTTTCATCGCTTTCTGTATTTAACCCTCATTATGAAGGACGTAGTTGCTTGAAATTAGCGAAAGGATAAGCGATTCAATTTTTTTTTGTGGATTCGATTTTTTCTTTTTTAGAATTTTGAATTCTCATATAATTTTTGCTAGCAATTTTTACAATTCCAAATTTAAAAATTTATTTGAAACGAGGATTGAAAGCCTAGAATTAGAAGAGTTAGAAAAATATGTTGAAAATCGAGAAAAATTAGACTTTATATATATTTCAGATTCTTACTTGGAATTTCTGGAGACTCTTTCTATCAGTCGAATATTTATTCTACTTTGATCATCGCTTCTTCTGCATTTCCTCGCGGCTTCTAAGAATAAAGTTTTCCAAGTTTCATATAAGTAATGGAGACTCGGCTCCGTTACCATTATCGATGTAGACGTTTTCATTATCGTTCTAACGTATATACTATTTAATATCGTAAATCAACTCCGTAATATCAAATTCTTACGATAAACGCTGCGTTTCCTTTGTTTCCTTTAATTCCGTGTTAAAGAAAGAAGCAGTAGCTAAAATTTATTCGAAAAATGAAATGAACGTCAATTCTTCAAAATATCGAAAAAAGCAATGGAATTACCTCAATTTACAGTATATCAATTTTTCGAAATTTGTTAATGAAAAAATTACGTAAAATTGTATATTTATTATCTCCTATTATTATTATTATTTTTTTACTTTATCAACCGAAACTGAATTTCACCTACAAAGCAAATCGGAAAACAAATCCCCGTAGATGAAAATGATGTCAAGCATTAAATTGCGACTGAAATTACAACTAGGGAATTAATGAATGATTTATGTTTAAAAGGAATTAATGGAAAAAAAACAGGTTTCGAAGCAGGACTTTTCACCGTGCCTCAAATGCTTTTTAATCTATCGTTACAGTGAATAAATTAAAACGCATCCTAGGTATTATATATATGCTGCGTTTTATCCCGCGAAACTTTTTTCTAGCTGTTAAACAAAATGTGGTGTTTCGGGTCTAAACATTTCTTTTTCCTCTTTCCTTCTCTCACTTTGATACACGTGTCGTGTATTTATAACGAGTATAATGCAACCTCACATTAAAGTTCTCTATTACTCTGCTCTGCCCACTGCATTCATTTTATATTTTATGTGCAGCGGCGCTTTACCAATAAATAATTAATGTAATAAAAGCATTGGACTCTCGCCCTGCGTCTCTTTTCCCTTCTATACTCATGTGTATGTTTCTCTCGCACCCTGTACTTTTTAGTACACACGTTCATATATATATATCTATGTAAAAAGCACACAGGCAGAAATGCGCATGGTGCCATAAAATTACCTTTTTGCCCTACTCCAACAGCAGACCATTTTTTACTACACATAATTCATATTTATTCAAATTTATTTGATATAGAAAAATATTACATTCTCAAGGGATGGCATTTCGTTGAGAAACACCATAAACACCTTTTTGGAAATTATTAGAATCAAAAATAATTGAAAAAAATACTAGTCTAGCACCGGTCCCTGGGACCGGCGTGGTTAAATTTTCAAGCGATGGTATTGTTGAAGTGAAAGAGGATAATTTTAGGATTTATTATTCAGATGGAACAAGATGAAGATATAATTAGCATCCGTCATAAATGAGTACAGAAATAGAAAATATAAAAAAAGTATCGGGATATTGAGGAATCATAGGATTCTCAGTGTTTCGTCTCCTTTAATAAGAAGAAATTAATTTATAATATTCATAGCTAAAAATGGCCAAAATTAATCAAAATTTCTGAAACAATCCTTTTAATTTAAAAATAAAGGATCATGAATTTATTTGATCTCAAATTTAAACAGTTTCTTTTTTTTTCTTCTTCTCCATGAATATTCCGGTAAATATTGATCCAACCACTCTTTGGATCTGTTTCAGTTCATCTGCATTTATAGACTCCACTGACTTGAGCTGCATATTGTTTTTGGAGATATACAATTCCGTTTAATCAGTATAATCAGATGAATGACTTGTTTGATGTATATGTCAAATGAGGCAAACTTGATTTGTAATTTTACATAAATGGAGATTCCGTGTTTTAGTATCCACCCGTGTGTATATGTGCATCTAGTAATCGGGTAAAAAGTGAAAAGGATGTGAATTATATTTATAGGAGAGGGAGGTAGGACGAAAGGAAGGAAACAAGGGGTATAAATTAGTTTATATGTGTGTGAAATGCATTGACAGGCATATACACGCATACACTTACTCTCTGGAACATTATCATTGCAATAAATCTTGACGTTGAACGTCATTGATTGCATATTGTTGCGTGATAAATTGCAATCATTCAGTGGCTGAATTGTTTCTATCAAACTTCGTCTGAAACAAAAGTCCCAAAAGATGATGATAATATTTTCGAAAGTGGGTCTCGTAGCAAAGGAAGCAGAAAATTCATCTAAAATTATATAAAGAATTTTGGAATAATATAATATTCATGAAAACTGGGAATAAAGAATTCTTGGATTTGGATTATTTTATTTAATTTGAATATTTTAAGAGGGCGAGATCTATAGTTTTCATTTATATGAAATTTAATTAAAAATTATTTGGAACTCAAAAATATCATAGTAAAATATTATGGGAATTATATGATGGATTTGTTAAAAAATATCGAATCGATATTTTTTCAAAAATACTAGAAAATTTGATCGATTTTGATTTGATATAAAAATCTACAAAAGTCTATGTTAAAATCAGAGAATCTGTAATTAGTATATTTTTGACCACTAAAATTTGAAAAACTTATTCCAAATTAGTCGAAACATCACATTGGTGCTGTTCTTTGACGATACCGGTGAATAAATTGAGGTGGATAATACGAAAGCTTGCCTTCCACATCGGGTCTGCATGGGTTTGACTAAACATCAGACATTCCTTTCACGAGAACATAACGTATAACATTAAGCACTTGAAATAGTTACTAACTAATTAGATGACTGCTCTTTTGACGTATTTACTTTCGTTACCAGAGAACTGCAAACATCAAGCACATATACCTACGATACAGTCCTATAATATTTACTGTATCCACAATTCTGCATATACAGTCTGCGCATTCATGCACTGTAAGGTTCAAGCGGAACTAGTTGAACCAAAGCTCGATTGCGAATCATTCTGAATTTCTGCATTCCTGATTGGCTACTGCAATCTATGGCCAGTGCATCTCAACCCTACGTTGCGTCGGTGAACAGGTCAGAATAGCGATTGCAGGTGCTGCAGCGAATGAGAACATCCGTTTAGACGCGCAGGTCCTTGGACGCTGTCCAGTTTCTCCCAAATCACACGATGCTTGCGTTTAAGGGTTGTTGCACTTTGTGCATCCAGCCCGAATAAAAGCTGCAAGCCAAGGGTGTGTTTAATGAAGATTCACATACAAAAATGAGTATACACACACACGCGTGAATGTTACAAACTACCGCTTAAAAAGTATCGTATGTTTACTTTACTTAACTTCACTTTATTTTGGTTTTTATTTATTTATTTTTTTTTTCATATAGTTGCGTAGCATTTTAGAGCGCGACAGGTTTTCGTGTGCACGTCGCTCGTATTGGCAGGGAAAACGTGCACTTATTTGCATTCAATCTATATGCTTCCTTGCTACGTGACCAGAACTGGATGTTTCGTACATACATGCATGCATTCTTATACGTATACAGATGCATGGATGCATTTAAAGATACCAAGATCATATGTGGGTTTCCATATTACTGCTCAGATTTATTTACCAGATATATAGCGAACTTTTATGGTAAATTAGTGCATTGGAAAGTGGTTTCGATGCAACCAGGGATTTTTCGTCTTTTTTTAATTATTATTGTTGTTGTTGGTGTTATAAATCCCGTTGAATCGACGATGCAACGCTTTAATTAATTCTCAATCCGCGGGACCGCCGGGGTAATTAGACACAGATGATGCCACGTTTGCGGTTATTTCGCGAAAACAGCAGCGTCTGATTGATAGGAAGTTGCAAAAATGGGAACGGTTGCACACTCGTTAAAATGGACAATGTCGTTGCATCCGGAGCAATTTGCAAATGCGTTGATTCTGGAAACGCTGCAGTTTGGAATGTTTTCGGGCAGATGCAGGGAAACATTCGGACGGTGGGTGATTTTAACGAGACTGAAGCTTCGTACGAGTCTGCAGCAATTATAAAGGAAAATATTTGGATATTGACCACTCGAATGCTGCAGTTTGATATCTTCTGTTTCTTTTTGTGGGAGTGTTGAAGTTGATGTTCTCGTAACTATGGTAAAATGCAGATGTTGTAATAATTATGTAACAATTATAATTCCTTACCGGGCTGAATGATACTTTATATATTATTATATCACTAATACCATTTCGAATATTATTTCTGTAAATTATAATAATATAACACGAATTAGAAATTATTATAATGTATGTAAATTGTACTTATTCGTTTACAAAAATTTGTCAAAAGGTCTCGTTATAGTTGTAAAGTATTATAAAAATTTCATAACGAGACAAATATTGAAAGAAAATTTCGAATTTGAACATTACAAGACTCATCAATTTCTGCATTACTGAAATCTTAGTTTTTTGAAAACCCCAAAAACATCAAAATTATCATAACCCATCCCTTTTCTTATTCTTTGTGAGTTTTTCCTGTAGACGATTTTTTTTTTCTTCGTATTATTTTCTCGACACCCTCCTCTCGAGGCAATTAAGAGCCTTCTCTTGTTTCATTCTTCCACTCTTTTGAAACTGTCAATAGAGCTTCCAATCCGGCCGGCTAATTTTAAAATGAAATCGCGATAAGAAGATTCTATGACAATCCCGTGCTTTCTTGTCCGGGTCAATAAGTTGCCACTGGACTTTCGCTGATGCAGCTTCTTTACGCTCCTTCTTTCGCTAACAAGCACGGAGAGGTTACTCTCGCCGCTGCTGGCTTTGTATAATAGGCTGTCGCATCTCAGAAAATCTATTGTTGACGCAGAAGTGGTTTAACCGATTTTCGAAAAATCAGGCTCCGCAGGCTTTTGAAATAAATATCAATTTCGGAGAATCGAAGCTTTTATCTACTATATTTTTCAAGTTTGCTGGGGAAAATTTCAAAGGAGGCGTATTTCTCCCTTATTTGAATAAATTGATTTCGCCTTTTAATAGTTCGAAGGGTTTCGATCTTCCTTGAAAAGTTTGTTGATGTAACGGAATTATATTTATAGGTCGAACAAAAGCTCTTGATTGAAAGAAACGCTTGCCAATGGGAAAAAAGGGTCAAAAAGAGGGTAGGAATTGGAATAGGAAAATTCTGAAACGATTTTCAAGTAAAATGCTTCGTGAATTTTTCTTTACTCACTCAGGGTCTGAGAGGAGGACCCGGCGTTCTTTTATGTTAAACTTCCGTTTTCGTATATATACATACATGCTCATGAAACGCGATTTCCCGTGAGAATGACATCGGCGTTATGGAAGACCAGAAACGAGTAAATGGGGCAGGAAGGGGTGAAAGGGAGAACTGAAGATGAAATAGAAAAATATTCGATATTCACTCGTGTAGAAGTGCCTATTCGTTTATACGTTTTCCATGAGTACAACGCGAACAGACATCTTTAGAAGAGAAAGGGAAAGGAAATGCATGGAGTAGCTTTTGATGCATCAACTAGCTTTCAGCATTATCTGGAAGTGTTCTGAAATCCTCTATTCCACGTAGTTTTTAGTCGCAATGGAATTGTGATGTCAGAGAATTACAATTTGTTAGAATATCGCGTAATATCAATTCTGTAAGAAATGATACGGCCCAAATTAGTAGTCAATATAATTTTATGCTTGTATACTTCCGAGAAAGTGTTTATTTGCTAAACTTAATGGTTTTACGAAATTCTTGGAAAGCTCTCAGAGCCGCAGCAATTTGCTCGAGCGTTACTTCTGCAGTGTCGCAAGTTTTCGAGCATAGATGCAGAGAAACATTCGGGTGATGATATTCCGCTGTTTCAATATCATGAAATTGTAATTCAATTATGATATTGCTTTATTAGTTTTAGCATTAAAAGACTTGAAGTAAATATTGGTAGACTCGGATTAGATTTCCAATTTAAATTTCGGGCTGCCGGTATTCCATCGGGAGAGTCTTCGCCGCTTTACTGTAACGTAAATATTTATATACAGGAATAAAACTCGAATGAATAAAATTCAATGTTAATATATCGACAAAGGGGGATCGAGTCTCCCCGACCTAAATAAAAACTCTGAGAAGAGAAATCCTTTTTGACTTTATTATAAGCTGTATTCATTTTTCTCGCTTGTAAAAAGTACTATCTTTTATTAAGGTACCTCAGGAAGGACTCTAATAAAAGTTATTGTTGGTAGATACGTACAAGAATTTTATTTGGTTCCAGCATTTATGGTTGGTTATACATTTTGTAAATTCTTAAGTTGATTTTAATTCATTATCTTTAATTTCGAATTTTAACATAAGGTTCAATATTCTACAACGTGAGCTGAAAGTTTAATATTTTTCCATCGTCACCGAAAATCAATTTATAATTATTGAACCATTCGTACTTCGAAGCTTGCAGCAAGTAACTAAGAGATTATATTTTATATTTTTACATGAAAGGAAGGAACGTTTCAGTATAACAAAATAGTTGATCTGTCTTTCAACGAATGTCGTGTGCAGTTGTAAATATGAAATGCATGTATTATTATTGTGAAATTCACTTGAAGCCTTCATTTAGTGCACATGCATTTGCACTCTATTGAGTCAAAGTGCAGAGTTCTGACGTAGATATCATCGCTAGCAGAAACAACTTTAGCTTGCGGACGATACATGTCATAGTTTAAAACGACGTTGATATGATAGCAGAGCAATATAACAAGCGAAGTTTATTGCTAATAATTAATTTCGATTTCATGCATCTAAATTTTCTTCCATCTGATGGCAACCTTCAACATTTATAATGATTTTTTTTTAAACAAAAGGAAATTATTCTTTTCTAAATTCTACTACCTGTGTCCCATAATAATGGTAGCAGTTGCTTTCCCGATTCAGTATTCACTTGATACTATTATTATAAGACAGAGGTAGAAAAGAACACAATGGAATTTATCCACATTTTAGTAATTTCTTGTTCAAAGTTCTCTCATTTATTCGTTTCTCTAAGCATGAGTTTGCTCCGTAAAGTTGCGGTATTATAATGTTCTGCTGAATCTGTCCCGTTGTCTTGTTAGATGCAGAAACGTCGGCTGAAGTTGTGAATAATTGAAGTTTGATGTATGTTATTATAATAGTTGAAGGGTAAATGTATAATGGTATTTAATTGAATAAGTGAAATGTGGAATCATGAATTTATTACTCTTCTCGTGTATATTTTAATATTAGCCGGAGAGTGAAGTTTCAAGTTATACAAATTAGGATGGAACTGAAGGGTATCATTAAATTATTCCTTTTTGCCAGAAAGAAAGAAGGAGAGGAAAGTTGTTGGAACCGATCGCTTCCTTCGCTCGTCTTCACGTTTTCTTTCTACTAACAGAAACTTCCCTCTTCGCCATTGACATTTATGCTGAGCTTATGATAAACGTCTTGTTCTTGATGTAATTTCTCTCCTTCTTTCTCTCGAGACAAATTTTGTTCCTAAAATTATTCCAATATGGAAACTCCTATTTTTCAATCATCGCATTCGTAGGAAGGAAATGAAAGAAGCAAAATCGTAAAGAAGTAAAGGATTTGCATTTAACACTAAAATGGAACGATTTCAAAATCTTCGTAGAAGAATTTTACGATTCTGCAAAGTAATCGTAAAACATTTCTTGCTTCTTTTTTAAACAAACTTTATGCTTAAAGTTAGTCCACTATAGAAATTCCTATCTTTCACTCATGCTGAATTTTGTGGGGAAAAATGAAAGAAGCGAGATTGAAAAACAAGTAAACCTAAAATTCCCATAGAATATTATAAATTCTAGAAGTTTATTGTAAGGTGTAACGTGGCGTTTCGCACGCTACGTTACAAGTGTCTATTTCGGAACATACCCGTCCAGAGGAGACGTCAAGTCGGTTGGATCGGTATGTATCTTGGCTACGGAATCGTGTAAAGGGCTAGATCCCTTAGGCTAAGCTTAGGATAAGTTTAGATATAAGATAGCGATAAGCAGCGTATAGGGGAAGCCATAGGATTCGATTGGTTCGTCTTGTCGATCGGAGAATAACCAACCAATAGGGCACTCACCATTGGAATCACTCGTCATCGGTCAACGAACATCGGTTGGGACATCTGTCGGAATCTCGGGAAGCAAGGACGATCGGTAACCAGGAAGGTACCGATTCCTAATCAGTGGCAGCACCTCCTTATCGCCAAGCAAAGGAGTGCAGGACAGCGCAAGCGCAGCCACGCCCCGAGGATGAAGACGATGAAGAAGAAGAAGATCGGCACTTCTCCCTTGGACGGTGCCCCGATCGGACAGCTTTTGACAGACCGCGAAAGATAGAGACGAGGCGGACATTTTGGGTGATCCGGACTTTGGATCTTTTTGGGATTTCCTTGGTTTGGTATTCTTTCGTTTGGTGAGTGCCCGCGGGCTTTAGTTTGGTTATAGAGCGAGCTTTTCTCTTGACCTTAGAGATAGTAAGGAAGAGAGAAAGCTACGCTACATTTTGGAAGGATTGGTTCGGTCGGTTGCGTGGGAACCACGTTGTCCACTCGACCGTTAGAGTCACCATCTTGGTTTCGTTGCCTGGGTGGCTTACGAATCCAGATTGACTTCGAACTTCGAACATTTCGGATTTGGCTTCCCCCTTTCTTTCTTTTTGTATTTGATTTTCGGATATATTTGAAGGCGACTATTTTCTTTTGTTTTTTTTTTTCATTCGGATTGGTCCTTTTTGATTTTCATTTTGGTTTCGCCACATAGTTTTTGGTTCGGTCCATTTGGGACCACGTGGCGGAACAGGACCCGAATTGCTAAAGGGGTTTTCCCGACATTATTATTGTTATTATTACTATTATTTCTTTTTGTTTATATTAAAGGATATATTATTACGAATTTTGGGATTTATTCATCTGGGGGATTTTCCTGTGGGTTGACCCTTTTCTTTTCAGGTTAGGTCGGCAGTCGGCGGAGTCGTGGCGGAACCTTCACGTCCCGGAGATAGGAGATAGTCGGTTTTGGGTTTTATCGTTTTGGGTTGCTTCGGAAAGTCCTTTGGGACTTTTAGAAGGTTAAAAAGTCCCTGGCGCCCTTCTGGCTTTTGATCTGTTGGGAAAGGGTGTCAGTTTGTGCCGGGAAGCCGCTCCCGAGGTTCCCCGGTTACAAATTTGGCGCCCAACGTGGGGCCGGGCGTGATTTTTTCGGAAATTTTGGATTAAAAAAAAAAAAAAAATAATAATTTTTTTTTTTTGTGATTGAGAGACCCCACGACTCCTACGACTTCGGGAGCCTGACGAGTTCGGTACTGGGCTCACAATATATTTTTGGATTGGAAATATAATTATTAATAAAATAAATAATAATACAAATTTGGAGCCCAGCGAACTTGGTAACTTTTGGAAATTGAATTTTCTTTTTTTTTTATGTGTGTGATTTTTGGAAACCTTGGGATATCTTTTTTTTTTATGAGTGGGATTTTCTAATTGTGTTGCGAATTGTGTGCCCTTTTCGTTTGAAATTAAAGTTTTGGAAAAATTAAATAATTCTAGGTAATACTTGTTTTTGGAATTTAATAAATAGAAATTAAATTTAGATATTTTACAAATTTGGCGCTTTGTTTCAATAGAGTTTTATTTCAGTTTTTGGATATTTGAATTTCACCTAAGTAAATTTGACAAAATTTTTTTTTATGAGTAAAGTTTTTGAATATTAATTGAAATATTAAAAATTTTTTTTTTTTGGATTATTGGATTAAATTGAGATTTTGGGTAAAACCTAATAAAATTTGTTTCTATTATTGCAATTTTTTTGGAAAGATTGAATATAAATTAATTAACTAGATTTTTAATATATTAGATTTTGGATATTTGGAATAATTTTTTATTGATACCTTTTACTTTTGGATTTGGGGCACACAATAAAAATTAAATCATATTGAATATATATTTACGAATTTTGGTGTTCTTGTTTTTGTTTTGGATTTATTATTGAATTATCGTGGATTTATGATTGATTTTGAAATTTATTCTGTTTATTTATGTATCTTTGGTGTGTTTGAAAAATATTTATATTTGTGTTGAGCCGTCTAGGAGAGAACAATATTTTGTAAACATTATTTCGCGATTCGGATTTGTTACGCAACGAACAATTTTTCGGAAAGTTGCGAATAGGTTTTGCCAAACTTTAGGTCGTTTTGGACAAATTAGGACACAAAATGTCGACGGACGCGACGATGGACGTTTCCTGGGTGGAAAGTCTTCCGGAACCGGCGGTTAAGATGATCTTGGCGTCGAATGGGTTGGCAACCGACGGAAATGAGAGAGACCTGCGGATTAGGTTATCTCAGTTTTGGTTAGAAAAAAATGGTTTCGAGGACCATTATGAAAATTCGGTTGCTTTGGAGAATAGGGAAGCGACATCGACCCCTACCCAGAACAGTGTCCAGATTATAACACCGGTAACTGTTACGACTGCAACGATGACGACGACAAGCACCCTAACAACAATGGCAAGTTCGGTTGTCGTTACGTGCAGTTCGGTTTTCGTGCAACCGCCTCCTCGGATATCATCGGTCACGCGACCTTCGGTTGTTCCAATTTCGAGGGAACCTGTCAACGTTGGGGATCTTCTAGATCCATTTGCAGATCCTTTCGTGCCTGCGAGATCTCGGCCAGCATTAGGAACGAATTTGGAACCCGGTAGGGTACCTTTTCAGCCGCCAGCAGCCTCGACCTTTGCTGCAATTCCGACGTCCTCGGTTGGAATTGAGCCCACCCCACCAGTTCCACCCGCTCGAACCAGTCGTAAATTGGCGGCGGGAGATATTATTCGGAAATGGAACTTGACGTTTACGGGGGGCTCGAAACCAAACATGAGCGCGGAGGAGTTTCTGTTTCGGTTGCGGGAAAAACAAGATCTTTGGGAAGTATCGGATTCGGAAGTTCTTCGGGGTTTGTCGGATCTGTTGACTGGAATCGCCTTAAAGTGGTATAGGTTGGAATTCCGAGAGTGGGCCACTTTAGAGCAATTTAGGATTGCCTTTCGAGATAGGTTCGACTTCCGGGATGAGCAGCGTCGGTTAGAAGAGCAGGCGAGGACGCGTACTCAAGGCGTAGGTGAGTCGGCGAGGGATTACCTCACCTGCCTATACACCCTTCTATCTCGGATGGATCCGATGTGGAGCGTTCGCCAGCAGCTCAATTTGGCGTACGACAACCTAAGGCCGGAGTACAAAATCCATATCGTCCCGGATGATTTCACAACCATCAAGGAACTCGGATCGGCTTGTGCACAACGAGAAGCGATTTGGGCGACAACTAGGTGCTACAAGCCGCCGCCAAACCCATCGGAATCGGCATATCCGGATTTGGCTTGGGAGGGAAACCTTATAGACCTCTCGGAAGAACCATCGGCTTGGGATACATCGGTACATGTCACGAGTTTGTGCGGAGGTTCACAGAGTAGGAAGAACAAGGCTTCGGGAAAATCCTTTGGTGCGGCGACCAGCCGGAAGGACCACGAGCGGACCTACGCAGCAGCCGTGACAGAACAGCCCAGGAGTCAGCCGAAAGGAAATCCATCGGATAGGAACGGCAAGGACCAAAGTAAAACATCGTTGGGTAGGAACAATTCCACAGTAGAATGTTGGAATTGTAGGAAAAAGGGCCATTTCGCGAAAGAATGTCGGGGTCCGAAAAGTAAACATTGTTTTGGTTGTGGTGCAGCCAATGTAATTCGGTCTAACTGCACCAAATGCTCGGGAAACGGAAAGAAGAGTCAGCCATAGAGGTCCAAACTGATTCTTCCGTTCGTAGGAAGACCTCAACAACCCCTTCGGATAAGCTTTCGGTAGATTTGGATGATTCGGATTTGATCCGTCAACTATTGGATGTAAAAGAAGATCAAACTCCAATTAGTTGCGGCCCGATTCAAACTTTGGAATTAGGAAAGCGAATCTTTCTTCGGGTTAAAATTGGAAGTGTCTCGGTTCGAGCATTGTTGGATACCGGTTCTTCCCGAACTTTCTTGGGTCCTTTAGGTAAGGAAATTGTTTCCAAATTAGGTTACTCGGTTTCGACACCGAAATATCGGTCAATTATTTTAGCAAATGGGGACATAGAAAGAGTCATCGGACAGGTTAACATTCCTGTAGAGGTAGATGGAGCCTCTCAGGAATTGGAAATTAGGATTGTACCCCATTTAGCTGCAGATTGCATTCTTGGTATGGATTTTATCCGAAAATTTGGTGTCGTGATCGATGGCAATCGACAGGTTTGGTACCTCACCGATAAAAAGGTAGAGCATAGTTTTGAGGAAACAATTGGAAATACGGAACTCTTGGAATCCTCGTGTTGTGGAATTGTGGAGTTGACATCGGACGAACAGCATCGGTTGACAGAATTTTTGAATAAAGAAGTGGGTCAACTCCCGGAGAAATTTGGATGTACGGATTTAATTAGACACAGTATTGATGTGCAAGGCCATGAGCCGATAAAACAGCGGTACTATCCAGTTTCTCCGGTAGTGAAGCAGGCCATGTATGATGAGGTCAATCGGATGTTGTCGGACGAGGTCATCGAACCATCTAGTAGTGCTTGGTCTACTCCAGTAGTCATGGTTAGGAAACCCAATGGCACGTACCGTTTTTGTTTGGATTTTCGGAAAATTAACTCGGTTACGAAGAAGGATGCATATCCTCTTCCTTATATGAGTGATATTCTGGACAAACTCGGTGGTGCTCGGTACATTTCGACTTTGGATCTTAGCCAGGCCTATCATCAGATACCTTTGGATGATAGCAGTCGGGAAATAACAGCTTTTACCGTTCCAGGAATGGGTCTGTTCCAGTTTCGTCGGATGCCCTATGGTTTGTCAAATGCTCCAGCCACTTTCCAGCGGCTTTTGGATAAGTTGATCGGTCCAGAAATGGAACCGCATTCATTCGCGTACTTGGACGATATTATTATCGTTACCAAGACGTTTGAGGAGCATTTGGTTTGGTTAAAACGCATTTTAGGGAAAATTCGAGAAGCTGGTTTGGTTATTAATCGAGAGAAAAGCGAATTCTGCTGTCAAGAGGTTCGGTATTTAGGATTCCGAGTTAATAGGGAAGGTTTGCAGGTGGATCCGGAGAAGATTGGTCCAATTTTGGAATATCCACCTCCAAAGAACATTCGGCAATTAAGACGTTTTCTTGGTATGGCGTCTTGGTATCGGCGTTTTGTTATCGATTTTTCGGCTCGGAGTGCTCCGCTGACGCAGCTATTAAAAAAGGATCAGGTATGGGATTGGACTTCGGAGAGATCTGCTGCATTTGAGAATTTGAAAAAGGCTTTGGCAACTGCACCAGTATTAAAATACCCTGATTTCTCGCAACCGTTTGTTTTACAAACGGATGCGAGTGGCTTTGGTTTGGGTGCAGTATTGGTCCAAAATATTAATGGTAAAGAACACATTGTAGCCTGTGCCAGCAGAACTCTCACGGATCCAGAAATGAAGTACTCGGTTACGGAGAAGGAATGTTTGGCAGTTGTTTGGTCTGTTAAGAAATTTAGGCCCTATTTAGAGGGATACCATTTTACGGTAATAACAGACCATTCCTGTCTTCGTTGGCTCCGTAACCTTAGGGATCCTACAGGTCGGTTAGCTCGGTGGGCATTAGCACTTTCGGAATACGATTTTGAGATCGTTCATAGGAAAGGCGCTCTTCATCACGTGCCTGATGCATTATCTAGGATGTACGAAAGAGAACCCGAAGAGCTCCTAGCCATCGTAGAGGAAAAGAAATCGGTTTCGGAACGTTGGTATGAAAGTCGGATTAAATGGGTAACTCGCTTTCCAAAAAGGTATGTTGGTTGGAAAGTTGAAGATGGGTTACTGTATCGGCGTCGACCTTTGGCTTTGGTAGAATCGATTGGGATAGATCCGAACCCTTGGAAATTGGTTCCACACCCGGAAAAACATTCGGAAATACTTCGGGAAGTTCATGATGAGCCAACTGCTGGTCACTTAGGTGTGGAGAAATCCTACAATCGGGCTTCGGTTAGTTATTATTGGCCCGGTATGTTTAGGGATATTCAAAATTACGTTCGGTCGTGTGAGGTATGCGCACAAATTAAGCCAGACCAATCCCAACCTGCGGGAAAAATGGGAAAAAGGGAGGTAGATATGCCCTGGACGGTTGTGGCAACCGATATTATGGGCCCCTTTCCCCGCAGTAGGTCGGGATTCTCGTATGTTTTGGTTTTCGAAGATCTCTTTACGAAATGGATTGAGGTGATACCGTTGCGTAGGGCTATTGCCAAAAACATTGCGTCGGCTTTTGAGGAATTTGTATTGTGTCGTTGGGGATGTCCGGAGGTGTTGCTTTCGGATAATGGGACCGAGTTCTGCAATAAAGTCATTGAGACTTTAGCGCAAGAATCGGGTATTAAGCATACTACAACTCCTCCGTACCATCCCCAAGCGAATCCGGTAGAACGGAAAAATCGGGTCCTCAAAACAATGATAGCGGCGTATGTTGAGTCGGATCATAGGGATTGGGATAGGGATCTCCCTAGATTACAGTTGGCATACAACGGTTCGGTGCATAGTTCGACTGGGTTTAGTCCCTGTTTTTTGAATTTCGGTAGGGAACTGAATCCTCCCAATTCCGTAAGGAGAGTTATAGAGGGTAACGTAGACATACCACCACCAGACAGAGGACAGTGGACAGTACGATTGGCTCGGTTGCAAGAAATTTACGATATTGTTTGGCAAAATCTAGAATTGGCTCACGATAAACGAGCCCAATACTACGATCAGAATAGGCGCTCGGTTCAATATAAGATCGGTGATCGTGTTTGGAAACGGAACCATGTTCTCTCTCAGGCAGCTCAACACTTTACATCGAAGTTGGCACCAAAATTCGTGGGTCCCTATGTCGTTTCCAAGAATCACAACGACATAGTTTATGAGTTGGCTGATGAAGAGGGACAATCCATGGGAAAACACCATATCAAGGATTTAAAGCCTTATAAGGGAGAAGCCGAAACATAGATTCTTAACTTCAAATTGAGTCAAATTTGAGCCTCTTGGACACTCACCCGGGAAATTCATGTTAAGCATTCTTTTTTTTTTGGGTTTGGGTTAGTAGTTTCCGACTAAGGGTGGGGGAGTTGTAACGTGGCGTTTCGCACGCTACGTTACAAGTGTCTATTTCGGAACATACCCGTCCAGAGGAGACGTCAAGTCGGTTGGATCGGTATGTATCTTGGCTACGGAATCGTGTAAAGGGCTAGATCCCTTAGGCTAAGCTTAGGATAAGTTTAGATATAAGATAGCGATAAGCAGCGTATAGGGGAAGCCATAGGATTCGATTGGTTCGTCTTGTCGATCGGAGAATAACCAACCAATAGGGCACTCACCATTGGAATCACTCGTCATCGGTCAACGAACATCGGTTGGGACATCTGTCGGAATCTCGGGAAGCAAGGACGATCGGTAACCAGGAAGGTACCGATTCCTAATCAGTGGCAGCACCTCCTTATCGCCAAGCAAAGGAGTGCAGGACAGCGCAAGCGCAGCCACGCCCCGAGGATGAAGACGATGAAGAAGAAGAAGATCGGCACTTCTCCCTTGGACGGTGCCCCGATCGGACAGCTTTTGACAGACCGCGAAAGATAGAGACGAGGCGGACATTTTGGGTGATCCGGACTTTGGATCTTTTTGGGATTTCCTTGGTTTGGTATTCTTTCGTTTGGTGAGTGCCCGCGGGCTTTAGTTTGGTTATAGAGCGAGCTTTTCTCTTGACCTTAGAGATAGTAAGGAAGAGAGAAAGCTACGCTACATTTTGGAAGGATTGGTTCGGTCGGTTGCGTGGGAACCACGTTGTCCACTCGACCGTTAGAGTCACCATCTTGGTTTCGTTGCCTGGGTGGCTTACGAATCCAGATTGACTTCGAACTTCGAACATTTCGGATTTGGCTTCCCCCTTTCTTTCTTTTTGTATTTGATTTTCGGATATATTTGAAGGCGACTATTTTCTTTTGTTTTTTTTTTTCATTCGGATTGGTCCTTTTTGATTTTCATTTTGGTTTCGCCACATAGTTTTTGGTTCGGTCCATTTGGGACCACGTGGCGGAACAGGACCCGAATTGCTAAAGGGGTTTTCCCGACATTATTATTGTTATTATTACTATTATTTCTTTTTGTTTATATTAAAGGATATATTATTACGAATTTTGGGATTTATTCATCTGGGGGATTTTCCTGTGGGTTGACCCTTTTCTTTTCAGGTTAGGTCGGCAGTCGGCGGAGTCGTGGCGGAACCTTCACGTCCCGGAGATAGGAGATAGTCGGTTTTGGGTTTTATCGTTTTGGGTTGCTTCGGAAAGTCCTTTGGGACTTTTAGAAGGTTAAAAAGTCCCTGGCGCCCTTCTGGCTTTGGATCTATTGGGAAAGGGTGTCAGTTTGTGCCGGGAAGCCGCTCCCGAGGTTCCCCGGTTACAAAGGAGTGTATAATTTATGTAGGATTTCGGGATGTTGCTTTTATTTTTTTTCACACGTGTCAACAAAAAGTTAGTGACCAATCAGAAATTGATCAGAATCGAATCATATTTTTTTTTCTTCAAGTTTTCTTGGAGACGTGGTTTCAACTTTTTTCCATCTGGTTTGTTTTGTTATTAGGGTGGATTTTTTAGGTCCTGTTTTTAGGAGTGGTAAAACACATCCACGTCCCTGATATACAATACGTGGAGAGAATTTTCTTGGCATGTTTCCTAGCTTCGAAAGAAGGAAGGAAGAAGGAAAGAAGATTTTTAGGGGATTACGCCAGTAAAGTCGCCATCGTATGTCTCCGGTACTCCATGTGTACCTACACGAAGCTCATATACAGGGTAGATCCCAGAAATACCACTATATGCCCTCTGCACCCCTTTCCGTCTCTATTCTCTTCCCTTATTTTCTCTTTCACTGTTTATCCAACTTGTTCTCCTTTTATTTCTCAACACAAGCTTTTCAATCTGATTGAAAGGCTTCTCCTGCACTATATTTCCCCCCCGTTCTTCCTGTATCCTTTTTTTTCACCGACAGAAAATTAATCCATTAAAGTCATCAAACTCGAAAGTTTTATCGGAAGGAACGGGGGTAGGTAGTAAAAGTGAAAAGGGTAAGTGCGGAAGAACATATATTTCGGTACCGGTAAGAGATTTATGGGGGCAAAGAAACTTCAGGAAACTTTGATCCTTAAATCATGTGTCGGAAGGTTCTCGTATCAAAGATAACATTCAGCGAAAACTTGTATCGACGAAAGACAGGATTTTCCGAAGTTGGAAACTGAGAGATCGATGAACCCAAGTAAATACCGAAATTTCGGCGAAATTTGTAGTTTGGAAATTTGCGTATTTTCGTGATGCGAAATTCTCTGAATCTTCTAGTTTTTTTTTTGAGCATCGTAATTTTCTCAGGTCGGCCCTTTGAAAATTTTGAAACTTTCTGATGAGAAATCGAATCATTAAACGAATGACATTTCCTTAAATTAGGGATGCAAATTTTGTCATCGCTCCCGAAACGTTTGAAACTTCATTAGCATCCTTGAGGCTG